>JAVGWX010000020.1:5803986-6173986 GCA_036924085.1 Ariolimax columbianus | reverse complement strand
ACCTAGGTCCGCCTACTTCAGCAAGCTCGGGATGTGAAGATAGCTTCTGCAACCCATCATTTAACGTTCTGTTCAGGGCGCGATAGAGAATAGACTCGTCAGTTTGGGCATTCGACAATCAAGCAATCACCAATATCCAGATCAGACAGACCTACTACAAAACAGACAACTGAACAACAGAGAGGCAACGACATGGACTCACAACGACTGATGCAACGCACAGTGCAGGACATTTGAAAGCATAACATCCGGTGATAGAAGAAGAAGGAAGGAAGGAAGGAAGGAAGGAAGGAGAAGAGGAAGGAAGGAAGGAAGGAAGGAAGGAGAAGAGGAAGGAAGGAAGGAGAAGAGGAAGGAAGGAAGGAGAAGGAAGGAAGAAGGAAGGAAGGAAGGAAGGGAGAAAGGAAGGAAGGAGAAGAGGAAGGAAGGAAGGAAGGAAGGAGAAGAGGAAGAAGACGAAGAAGAAGAAGAGGACGAAAAAGAAACAGAAGTAGTAGTAGTTGGGGTTCCCGTGGCTTTTCCCCACCCCAGGCAGAACCCATAAATGTTTCTGGCTTCCCGCCGACCAGAGAGTGTCGCGTTATATATCCCAAGGCGTGCAATGTCGACTGCGGAGCTAAACCGATTATAGGGAGTCATTAGTGGCCTTAACATTTCCAACAACATACAGGGGCCTCCACAGTGGAACCCCATATCCATTAATGTCGTCATGTTTCAGTTTTACAACAGTGCAATGGGCACGTTCCTCTAAGGACAATGGGCACGTTAGTCTAAGGGCAATGGACACGTTCCTCTAAGGGCAATGGGCACGTTCCTCTAAGGGCAATGGGCACGTTCCTCTAAGAGCAATGGGCACGTTCCTCTAAGGGCTATGGGCACGTTCCTCTAAGGGCAATGGGCACGTTCCTCTAAGGGCAATGGGCACGTTTCTCTAAGGGCAATGGGCACGTTTCTCGGAGGGCAATGCTGAGTTTGACACACTCAGCTCTTTCCAATGCTGAAATGTTGATTCTCGTGTCTGTGCAATGCTGAGCTGGACAACCTCGTGTCTGTGCAATGCTGAGCTGGACAACCTCGTGCCTGTGCAATGCTGAGATGGACAACCTCGTGTCTATGCAATGCTGAGCTGGACAACCTTGTGTCTGTGCAATGCTGAGCTGGATAACCTCGTGTCTGTGCAATGCTGAGATGGACACTCTTGGATGTGTGCAATGCTGAGTTGGGCAGCCCTGTGCAATGCTGAGCTGGACACCCTCGTGTCTGTGCAATGCTGAGCTGGACAGCCCTATGCAATGCTGATTTGGTCCCCCTCAGCTCTATGCAAAGTTGTGCTGGACACCCTTAGTCTTGTGCAATGCTGAGTTGGACAGCCCTGTGCAATGCTGATTTGGTCCCCCTCAGCCCTATGCAAAGTTGTGCTGGACACCCTTAGCCTTGTGCAATGCTGAGTTGGTCCCCCTCAGCCCTGTGCAATGGTGAATTGATCACCTTCATCCCTGTGCAATGCCAAGTTTAATACGCTCAGCGTAGTGCAATACCTGCCTGATACCGAAGTCCTGGTGGCTTACCATTTCCACCTACCCACAGGACCCCAAACGACACCTTCACTCGTACATATGACTCTAAAACCCCCATACTATTTTCAATTTTCCCTAGAGAGAGAACACATATTTAATTATTACAGCATCCGCCCTTTTAAACAACTTAGTGCACTGGAGACAGCATCAAATAAGACTTATCGATTACATAACTATCCTGGTGACAAACGTGTGATCAATAGCGTTCCATGTTCTACGTGGCCAATCGCTTTCTGAATTATAAAGACTTAAAGAGAATTTCTGCGCTTAATCGAAGTAAGTCGCTCGCCTAGGACTTTCAAGACCCGCTGGAGTGTAGTGTGTTATGTAATGTCAGGGTGTGGTGAAACAAATTGATCAAGACCACACTTCACGATCACGCCTGGTGTCTGGAAACAGGTTGCGTTACAGCAGCCTCAGCCAACGAGGCAGGGATGGTCACTGCGATCGCTGCAGTGTTGAGCATGACGGTTTCTTAGAACTGAATTCACGTGAATTTGCCAAAGCCATGGAAGAAGAAGAAGAAGAAGAAGAAGAAGAAGAAAGAAGAAGAAGAAGCCCCTACAACAAAGTCCTCTAGACTTTCCTCAAGCAGATCGGCTGCTGATTCTTCCTGTTCATCTTCCTCCTTATTCTTCTTCGTCCTCTTTCTGCTTCGTCGTCTTCTTTTTCTTCTTTCTGCTTCTTTTTTTTATCTTTTTGGATTTTCTAATTATGTTTCTTTCCGCTTCTTCTTCTTCTTATTCTTCTTCCTCCTCTTTCCGCTTCTTCTTCTTCTTATTCCTCTTCCTCCTCTATCCGCTCCTTCTTCTTCCCACTGTAAATGAGATGACAACGGTCTTCGACTTAGAACTGGCTGCATCAGTGTCACAGAACCACATCGGACATACCCGCTAGTCCGCCTTCAAGCGGGAGCCCTGGAAACACGTCCTTCTTTAAACACCATTTTCCAGTTCTTCACTACTGTCTTCGACACACTTTTGTAACCATACACGGCCTGCCTTCTGTGATAAATGTCAACTGGTCGACATCCTTCAGCTAATAGAAACCGAATCACCGCTCGCTGATCAACTCTGGGCGGATTCCGTATCACACCCGCCATGTTTTCAACGGTCTGCTGAGGAAACTATGAGTCGGATGATAATGCCATTTTGCAAGATTGACGGTTAGTATGTGCTGTTTACACCGGAAGTGACGTCATCATGCGCATCGCACGTATGTTCACTTGTTGCAGTTTGGTCCGATTTCATTTGAACACGCCTCGTATTATGGGATCCTCGTCGGTACTACGGAGTTCGTGCACTGTGCTGAGATTCTCCAAAAAATATGGAGACCAACAGAGCACTTATGGTTTAAACCGTGCGCAGTGACTTTGATTCTTCGACTAAACTAAACTAAACTAAACTAAACTAAATCACACGGAGGTGGAGAGGGGTCTTGACAGCTCTGGGTCGCTGGCCTTGGGGCTAGCTTCCGGTCGTTTTACCACTACAACTAAAGTACTGCTCAGCATCTTGATCCCTTCGCTCTAATGATGGACCTGCAGATTTAACGTCGCCAATTAATCCAGCCGCAGAAGAAAATATTGTGAACTGCGTCTTAGCGACAGGCCCCTTTCAATGAACCGTTTCGCAGAAGAAAAGATTGTCAACTTCGACCTATTCGCGGATATACAGATCTAACAAAGCCAATGAACCGACATACAGTAGAACGCAATTCGGATTAGCACGATCACAATATTTGGGATCACGCTGTAGTGGCGTGTTGAGAGTGAATTCACATAAGTAGGACAAATCAATAACATATGTTGAGAGTGAATTCACATAAGTAGGACAAATCAATAACATAGGTCAGACGTTAGCGTAAATCCTAACTACAAGACAGTTTTCTTTGGGGCAAAGTGTCAACAACAGCAGTTACACCAGACCTGCATTGCGTATTTCATTACTATTGTGCTCTTTGATCTATCGTTTTAGCTCGGTAAGAAGAGATTACTCAATAAACGTGCTTCTCAAACAAGGATCAAGTAGGGGGCTTGACTTCTGAAAAGAAGACAGCTACATTAACTTAACTAGAGAAAAGCAAGTCATCATCTTCAGATTGAGAACTGGGCATAACAGACTCAAGGGTAATCTTTATAACAAAATGAGGATTGGGACAGATGACAGGTGCCCATGTGGGGAGCATATCATGACCGTGAAACACATCCTGCAAAGCTGCACGCTCATGCGGGAAAAGAGAGAACAATACTGGCCTCGTGAGACAGATATGAGACAAAAGCTGTATGGAGATAAAACAGCCTTACAAACAACGGTGTCCTTTATAAGAAAAACCGGAACCTTGATCTGAGGATGTAAGAGAAACTTGGACCTTGATCTGAGGATGTAAGAGAAACCGAAACCTTGATCTGAGGATGTAAGAGAAACCTGGACCTTGATCTGAGGATGTAAGAGAAACCGGGACCTTGATCTGAGGATGTAAGAGAAACTGGGACCTTGATCTGAGGATGTAAGAGAAACCGAAACCTTGATCTGAGAATGTAAGAGAAACCTGGACCTTGATCTGAGGATGTAAGAGAAACCTGGACCTTGATCTGAGGATGTAAGAGAAACTGGGACCTTGATCTGAGGATGAAAGAGAAACCGAAACCTTGATCTGAGGATGTAAAAGAAACTGGGACCTTGATCTGAGGATGTAAGAGAAACCGAAACCTTGATCTGAGAATGTAAGAGAAACCTGGACCTTGATCTGAAGATGTAAGAGAAACTTGGACATTGATCTGAGGATGTAAGAGAAACCTGGACCTTGATCTGAGGATGTAAGAGTAACCGGGACCTTGATTTGAGGATGTAAGAGAAACCGAAACCTTGATCTGAGGATGAACGAAGAAGAAGAAGAAATAGGGGCTTCTCAACAAATGGCAAAACTGTCAGTTATCTCTTCAATTGGTCATGTATACTGTTCTTTCTAAATCTTCTTCTTCTTCTTCTTCTTCTTCTGTTATTAATTCTTCGTCGCCTTTCATCCTGGCAATCAGTACTCCTCAAACTGGGCGCTAGCTACCAGTAGTTGGCAATTATAGATTTCAGGTGGGCGATAGCAGAATAATTACATTCTGTATTAAAACATGTTGTTATTGTTATTATTATGGCAACGCACAGGCAACACAAATTGAGGAAACTATCGCAGAATACTAGCAAACCAACAAAAGTGAACATTTTGAGAACCTGTTTTTTCCCCAGTGACAGTATACGGGTCGCTGTTGTCGAGAGGTACATCGCCCGCCTCTCAAAGCGATGAGCGGAAAAGGCGTGGGTTCAAGTCCTGCAGGTTTCAAGCCACCGTGGTGTCAAAGAGATGGGGCCAGAGTGCCTGAAACACCTCCATTCGTCTTGACATATCTTGCCACTGGTCCAAGGTAGTTCGGGATCAGAGAGTGAGGTTGATGACCAGCGCATCCTCTTCCTCACTAGAATCCAAATACAGCGCAATACAACAATAAGACACAATCGCCTAATAATGTCGCAATCATCGCTATTACGGCTGTGAAACATGGACAGTTACCAAAACCTCAAGGAAAATAATCGAGTCCTTCGAGTCGAAATGTTACAGAAAGTTTCTCACAATACCGTGGACCGAAAACAAAATAAGAATACAGACACCCAACAAGAGTTGGGCATAGAGAAGAACTGGTTCATAAACTCCATCATGAACAGAAAAATTGAAATACTTTGACCACATCACAATGGATTATCTTGAGAGAGCGGTAATGGAATGTACTGTGCAGGACAAGAGAGGCAAAGACCAAGAAGACGATTACTCCAAGATGTCAAGGAATGTTTGGGCATGACTCTGGAGCAGGTTGCAGATTTGGCAAGAGATTGAGTATCTTTCAGACGGGCTATGATGGAAGCGCCTTTCAGCAAAGGCCATGCCACATGATGATGATGTATTAAAAACATCCAAAATGAGCAGACCCCATTAACGATCGCGACATGTAGGTTTGAGTAGGCGGAACAGACATGTATATTTGAGTAGGCGGCCGCGACATGTAGATTTGAGTAGGAGGCCGCGACATGTAGATTTGAGTAGGCGGCCGCGACATGTAGATTTGAGTAGGCGGCCGCGACATGTAGGTTTGAGTAGGCGGAACAGACATGTATATTTGAGTAGGCGGCCGCGACATGTAGATTTGAGTAGGCGGCCGCGACATGTAGATTTGAGTAGGTGGCCGCGACATGTAGATTTGAGTAGGCGGCCGCGACATGTAGATTTGAGTAGGAGGCCGCGACATGTAGATTTGAGTAGGCGGCCGCGACATGTAGATTTGAGTAGGCGGCCGCGACATGTAGGTTTGAGTAGGCGGAACAGACATGTATATTTGAGTAGGCGGCCGCGACATGTAGATTTGAGTAGGCGGCCGCGACATGTAGATTTGAGTAGGTGGCCGCGACATGTAGATTTGAGTAGGCGGCCGCGACATGTAGATTTGAGTAGGAGGCCGCGACATGTAGATTTGAGTAGGCGGCCGCGACATGTAGATTTGAGTAGGCGGCCGCGACATGTAGATTTGAGTAGGTGGCCGCGACATGTAGATTTGATTAGGCGGCCGCGACATGTAGATTTGATTAGGCGGCCGCGACATGTAGATTTGAGTAGGCGGCCGCGACATGTAGATTTGAGTAGGCGGCCGCGACATGTAGATTTGATTAGGCGGCCGCGACATGTAGATTTGAGTAGGCGGCCGCGACATGTAGTTTTGAGTAGGCGGCCGCGACATGTAGATTTGAGTAGGTGGCCGCGACATGTAGATTTGAGTAGGCGGCCGCGACATGTAGATTTGAGTAGGAGGCCGCGACATGTAGATTTGAGTAGGCGGCCGCGACATGTAGATTTGAGTAGGCGGCCGCGACATGTAGATTTCAGTAGGCGGCCGCGACATGTAGATTTGAGTAGGCGGCCGCGACATGTAGATTTGAGTAGGCGGCCGCGACATGTAGATTTGAATAGGCGGCCGCGACATGTAGATTTGAGTAGGTGGTAAGGACAATTCACCCTCAAGAAAGTTATAAAAGTAGGCGCCAAGCATAAACATGTTGTCGACTCTTGCTGAAAATGATGTTTTGTTTCGGCCCGTTACATCCGATTTCAGCACAGCATTTTGGAGACCGGGTTTTTCGCATCCATTTTCCATCCCCATTCTCTTTACAAGACTGCACGGGTGCAGCCTGTTTCTAGGGCCGACGTCGCTTTAAAGCGGAAGAGGGTCTTGATCAGCTATACGTCGCTGACCAGGATGCAAGCTGGCAGCTATGAGTCATTGACTGCTGTCAGCTCATGGAGTCCTGCATCTTGGCCCTTAACCGTTTCTCCCAGTCGACCCAGCCGTAAAAACGTACCTAGCAAAGTCAGGATAAAATGACGGAGTCATGGTGACAGGTAAGGAATTCATGATCTGTGGTCGCCATTTTTGTGTGACTGCATGGACATTTTGCAGGCCACACAAAGAGAACCACGAAATAATATGGATAGGGAACTGATATGCCAGCTAAACAAACTCCCAGACCACAATAAAATCACCCTCCAGTAGATTCCAGCTCACTGCGGCATACCTGGGAATGAATGGGCGGACAGGCTAGCCATGGAGGGAAGACAAAGAGAACAATTCACCCACCCAGTGTCACTGCCAGAAGTCAAGGCAAACATCCACAAAAATGAAAACAACAGTGGATAGAGAGAACAAATAGTAAATACCCACAGAAACCAATCAATAGACTGAATAGGAAACAGTATACCACAATTTTTCGCCTCAGAACAGGTCATTGCAGACTAAATGCACACATGCATAACATGAAAGCAGCACAGACTGCACAATGCACATGTCAGAGAGGACCCCAGACTCCAGAACACATCCTGCAAACATGTCCACTGCACCAAGACTCCAGTGAGAAGACCTGGCCCGAAAAGAGAAACATACAAGACAAACTGTGGGGAACTATTGAGGACCTGCGACTGACGTGCCACATCATGGAGGCAGCCCATCTGTTGGCATAAAACGAGCATACGAATAAGAAGAAGAAGAAGAAGAAGCCACGAAAGGGACTTAACATATATGGGAACACCCAGGTGCAGTAAAGTCGGTTTATTTTTAAAAAAATTATTTTTCTTCTTCTTTCGTGCTTTTTGGTTATGCTAGATCTGTAGCCTGCCACAAACAACAATCACCCACCGTGTGATGTCGGCAGATATAAAGAGGTCAAGAGAGCGATGCAACAGCGATAGGGCCTTTTGAAGACCTCTTGGCAACTGTCAAAAGAAGTAAACTCGCTTGGTACGGTCACATATCGAGATCAAATGGTCTTGCAAATACCATCCTCCACGGAAAGGTGCAAGGCAGACGACGAAGAGACGGTCCTAAAAAGAGATGGGAGGACAACATTAAAGAATGGACCAATCTCCGACCAGAAGAGTCAAAGGCAGCGGCATCTGACAGAGAAGGGTGGCGTGGCGTTATGAGGATGTCTTCATGTGTGCCCCAACGACCTCACCGGTTACGGGATGACCTGACCTGACATGAGATCTGTAGTCCCATCGCCAGGACAAAGTCGACATTCATCTCTAGATCCGGGTGGCAGCCCCACAGCTTCTGTGTCGCCTCGACTCCCTCTAGCCAGGTTTGACATTTGTAGGTCTCTGTAAATTACCTAATTGCTGTGTATCTCGTAAATAGGCTGATGTGTCACATATTTGTCTCTCCGTCATACAGAGTATCCCTCAATTTGGCTGTAGAGGGGTTATGCTGTCACTATGTACTTCTCGTGAAGCCGACTGATGTGGAGATCACAATTTACTAAACAGCATCGCTATAAGTACAGAGATTCCATAAATCAGAAGAAATAACCAATAGTGTCCATGAGCTGAAAACGGTAGCACAAGCAATGATTAAAGAGAAATATAATGTCAAGGAATGGACACAGATGTACACAGATAGTTCAGAAGAGGGGGCAGGTCTAAACGTGTGAGGAGGCATATTCATAAGACACAAAAGTGGAAATATAACAGAAGAGGCCCTTCCAACAAGAAAATCGTCCACAAACCAAGGGGCAGAATATATCGCCCTCCTGCAAGCACTGGGAATACTTCAAACAGAAAGGCAACCACCAACATAAATAGCTGTATTCACAGACTACAGAGAACTATTAGAGACAATACCAAAAACAAACAACGAACCACTGTTATCAGAGATCAGAGCAGAACTGGGAAAACTCCAGAGATCTTCAACAATAGCGCTCCAGTGGCTACCTTCCCATTGTGGAATCACGAAAAACGAGAGAGCTGATGCTCTGGCAAAAGATGGCAGCAAAATAGCCCAATTTAATCATCGAGTACCATACAGAGAAATCAAGAACATCATCAGAAATCAGTATATACATCAATGGAGAGAAGACAGAAACATAAGCCAGACCCAATTCACCAACTCAAAAGAAACCAACAAACTATCTTATTTCGCCTGAGAACTGATCAATGCAGACTACTAGAACATCTGTACCGACTGAAGATCTCACACACCGATAAGTGCCCATGTGGAACAGGAGGCCAGAACCCTGAACACATTCTACAGGAATGTCAGCTCTATAGGGAAATGAGATACCAGACCTGGCCAGAGGGCGCGGAGCTGAGACAAAAGCTGTGGGGCAGCCGTCCGACCTGGTGAAGACTACAGACTTCATCATGGCGACTGGCCTGCATATATAGCATGACCAAAAGATCCTGAACGCAAAGAAGAAAAGAACTAAACAGCATATATAACTTCTACAGCAACCAGAATGATCAACTAAAATCTATTTTTTCTAAACATTAGCAACGAAACTAGTCGAGCAAACAACTGTGTAACTAACTATATTGTTGAAAAAGGTTATGAATTGGAATAGCAACCTCAAATCACTGCTACATACAAACCCCTGCAAGTTCTTCCCGTACGGGGGTCGGTTGTATTGGTAATTATATGCTTCACATGGAGCGCAAAGGTGAAATGAATGAAAAAGTAGCTATACGGTTAACAAAGAAAAGTAACACCATAACCTGCCAGTCAAATTGCAAAAGGCGACTGGGGAGGGTTGTGCATAGAGCGTGTCACCACATCCTGGAAGAAAAAAAACGATGAACCTCCAGAAAAGAGGAAGACCCCTTGATGCAAAGTTTGAAAAAACAGGCAACTAAATCAAGTCTGACTAGTGATCGGTTACTCCAACTTAAAGAATCTAAAAGCCACAAGAAAAAGGTAAGACCCCTAGATGCAAAGTTTGAAAAAACAGGCAACTAAATCAAGTCTGACTAGTGATCGGTTACTCCAACTTAAAGAATCTAAAAGCCACAAGAAAAAGGTAAGACCCCTAGAACCCATGTTTGAAAACAGGTAAATAAAACAGCCATCTTAAGATGATAGTTACCCATCGCAAGTAGTGGTGCCGACATCATCAAATGGTTGTATCTTGATGATGCAACTTACGTTGTGTTTGGGTTATAGTGAGGATGAAACTGCGCTGGTCATCAACCTCCTTCTCTGATCCCGAGCGACCTTGGATCAGTGGCAAGACATTAGTCAAGACGACTGAAGGTAACTCGGGAAGCACGCACTCTGACCCCACCTCTCTTGAGACCAGAGGTCGTTTGAAACTTGCGGGATTCGATCGCCTACCGTTTCCGTTCATCGCTCTGAGAGACGAGTGACTTACATAATATATAAGCCACAGGAAAAGGGAAAGAACGCTAGACCCCACGTTTGAATACGGACGACTAAATCAAATCAATCACACACAGAATTTGGAAATAGTAAACAGCAAGTAAATACTTTTTTAAAAACTGAATTGGCAACATGCCGCATTTGTATGAATTGGCAACGGAATAAACGCAGGTGTCTTCGACCTTAAATACTCCATGCCCCAGTTTCACCATATGTCAATGTCATTCCCTCCCCTGCCAAGGTTGTCTGACTCAAAAGTGACATCCATAATAATACGCATATAATATTGATATTCTTGTATTTTGTCTATATTAGTACATGCACAGTCTCATGATAATGCACCCTCATCAACTTCCACTGATGGCTTACATCGATGGTAGATCTGGCTACAGGGCAGGGGGACGACCGCGATGCAGGTGGATAGATGCGTATCCCATGTCCAGCCCAGCGATGTCTGCGTGATATCGCTGCTTTCACAACGTCCTGAAACAAATTTTGATGTCGAATTTCTTTGTTTTGGATATTATCCAGCATCGAAATTATTGTACGCGACGTTGCATTCCCTCTTCGACCCCTTCTTCTTAGCCCGTCTGCCCTGCTGCATCCTGTTATCCAGGATCACCGCGTGGAGGTGTAGAAGGGTCTTGGCAGCTTTGGTTCGCTGGCCCTGACACTAACAGTCAGCTATGGGTCGCTGACCACTGCAGCTCATGCGCTGCTCGGCATCTTGATCCCCGCCAAAGGAAATGATCCTAGTAACGGCGTGATATTCGGTTTACTTTCAGCACTGAAAGAAGCTGAGTGAATGGATGCAGTGTGCACAAATGTGTTGTCACTAAGAGTGAATGTGCCGACCGAAAGTGAATGTGTAGACCAAAAGTGAATGTGCCGGGTCGAAAGTGGATGTGCCGGGTCGATAGTGGATGTGCCGGGTCGATAGTGGATGTGCCGGGTCGATAGTGGATGTGCCGGGTCGATAGTGGATGTGCCGGGTCGATAGTGGATGTGCCGGGTCGATAGTGGATGTGCCGGGTCGATAGTGGATGTGCCGGGTCGATAGTGGATGTGCCGGGTCGATAGTGGATGTGCCGGGTCGAAAGTGGATGTGCCGAGTCGATAGTGGATGTGCCGGGCCAAAAGTCGATGTGCCGGGACGAAAGTGGATGTGCCGGGCCAAAATTGGATGTGCCGGGCCAAAAGTAAACGTGCCGAGAACTATAGCGACACCCCCCCCCCCTTCCCTCTCCCTGGCCGTCATGCAACGAGCCGATCCTTCAGGAGGTTCCACCCCTTCGGAGGCACGAGTGTCGATCCCCATCCCGTTGACCTTGCTGCTGTACCAGTTTCCAGGACCACCCCAAGGACTTGAGATAGGTAGGTTATTGGTCATTACGTTTCACGTTAGTATTGCCTCATGCAGTCCATCTGTAACATGCGATCCAACTGGTTGAAACAATTTACCCAATTAAAATCTTTTAATGATGCGAACGAAACAGAGGATAAAAGAGATGTACAAAGAAAAAAACGCTGAAGTGTTTATCATCTCTTCCTGAATTCGAAAACAGAATTATAAAACCTTTGATCGATTCTGCAGTGGTAGCGGCCAAAAATGCTACGAATTGAATTTCCATTCCCGTAATCGACTACTGCTACGATGAAAGCACAGATCGAGCTCATTATACTTGCAAAAATATATTATTAAAACTGTCCGCTCTCTGAGTAATCGCTCTACTGTCGATGAAGTATCGATTAATCCATGATGTTCTGGTCTGAGCCAGGCTTTTATCGGTTTTCTCATTAGCGTATGCATGGCGGAGTGCTTAGCTGTCCCTCGGTGTAAGCCTGTACATAGAATGTGTGGGAGAAGATAATCTTCCTCCTCTTATTCGGTCATCCTCATATCAAGGTCTCAGTTACTCTTACAGAAGACACCAGTGTTTCTAAGGCTGTTTTATCTCCATACAGCTTTTGTCTCGTATCTGTCAAGGGAGGCCAGTATTGTTCTCTCTTTTCCTGCGTGAGCATGCAGCTTTGTAGGATGTGTTCCACGGTCATGATATGCTCTCCACGTGTACATATGTCCCAATCCTCATTTTGTTATAAAAATGACCTTTGAGTCTGTTATGTCCAGTTCTCAGTCTGAAGATGTTGCATTGCTCTTCTCTAGTTAAATTAAAGTAGCTGTCTTCTTTTCAGAAGACGGGGTGTTGATCAGCCCATTTTACCCTGAAGTTGGCTTTAATTATGGTCTTGGCGTCATTATGTGTGATGCTCCTCCACACTTTGGTAGGTCTGCAGCTTCATTGTCTTCAATATTGCAGTAAGATGGGATCCACAGAGAGTGATAATAATGCTGCAAATGGGGACCACATCCAGAGAAATCGTCTTCTTCTTCTTCGTACGCTGTCAGACGTCAACTTGAATTTGTTCGAAGAAAGCAGCTGTCACCCTGAGGCTGTCGACACTGCCATAGAGCTTGTCCAGTGTTGGCACTGGTGATGGCCACATGTGCTTTCTCTGGTCCTCGTACGTCGGGCAATTTTGCAGCAGATGTTCGGCGGTCATTTTCCCTGTACCACAGGTGCATTCGTCAGTGCCACCTATCTTCAGTTTATTGAATAGATGGTACCAGAGTCTGTTATGGCCTGTGCGGAGTCTGAAGACCACTACCTGCTCTCTTCTGTTCAACTGGTAATAGGCATCATTTTTTGTGTAGCCAGTATGTTCTGTTTCCCATTTGGCCATGTATCTGTCCCTAATAAACCTTTAGGACTCTTCGTAGGTCACTCAAAAATCTGGTTGTGGTAATCTTGCACCTTCTTTTGCCAGTCTGTCTGCATCCTTGTTGCCTTGGATGTTACAGTGGGATGGAATCCACTGTACCACTACTCTTTTTGGTGCGGACTGCTGGCATAGTTGACAGAGTACTGCTCTTAAATCATTAAGTTCAGTATGTTTCTGGCTTTAGTGCTATCCAGAGAAATGAATGTACATGTGAACAGTAGGATAAGAATATAGAAGAGCACGTCGACCAGTGAAGGGCGGAGCAGGAGAGTATTAGATAGTTGTTCAACATAATTTGCGGCAGTCTTTGAATTTTGATAGTATATCATGATTTTATGGGGAAATCGGGTTTTATGGTGAAAGTTTGATCTATGTGAAAAACTGGTTTGATATGAAAATGTTATTTAATGTAAAAATCTAGTTTTATGTAAAAATCTGGGTTTTTGTGAAAATCTGGATGAATGTGAAAATCTGGTTCTAATGGTTAAACAAGAGCTTTAGTGCCCGGCTATGTTTTGGAAATAATGTCTGAATTACACACAATTTGGTAGTGACATCAAGTTACAAAATATTCACTATACACACTGCACCCAGGTACCTTAAGCAGCCACGCTTAAAAATGGGTTCCCGCTTTGTCCAGGCCAAAGGACTGACCTGTTCCAAACATGGACTAGTCCTGTGGCTTCGAGTATTTGACTTTGAGCAGGCACGCTAAAAAGAAAAGGGAGCGACTTCCCATTAAACTGATCAGTTCTAAACATGGACTTAGTCCTGGGTGACAGGCCACGCACGCTAGCAATAATGGCATTTTACCGTTATAAATCAAAGATTTTCTTAATATTAACTCGAGAATGGAACAATGCGGCGAGCTGATAATAGTTGCGCTGATATAGAAATTACAGATAGAATGAGTTGTGAAAATTTCACGTCACTAAAGCTCTCCGTTCCAGACTAAATAAGTCCAGGTGAAACATAATGATCAAGACCCCACCTCACTTCCAAGCAGATATCACTGGAAACAATCTGTTTTATTGGGGGGGGGGGGAAGGGCGCCGGGTGAGGGGTGGGGTCGGAACTATGATCCTCGTAGTGATGAGCTTAATGGCTCGTCACTACAGATACGAGGACCCCGGTACATGGTTTTTAGTAAGCCTCGGGATGTGAGGAGAACCACTTTAACCAGCTAACACAGAACCACTTTAACCAGTTAACATTGAACAACTTTAACCAGCTAACATAGAACCACTTTAACCAGCTAACATAGAACCGCTTTAACCAGCTAACATAGAAACACTTTAACCAGCTAATATAGAAACACTTTAACCAGTTAACATAGAACCACTTTAACCAGTTAACATAGAACCACTTTAACCAGCTAACATAGAACCACTTTAACCAGTTAACATCGAACTACTTTAACCAGCAAACATAGAAACACTTTAACCAGCTAACATAGAAACACTTTAACCAGTTAATATAGAACCACTTTAACCAGCTAACATAGAACCACTTTAACCAGCTAACATAGAACCGCTTTATCCAGCTAACATAGAAACACTTTAACCAGTTAACATAGAAACACTTTAACCAGTTAACATAGAACCACTTTAACCAGTTAACATCGAAACACTTTAACCAGTTAACATAGAACCACTTTAACCAGCTAACACAGAACCACTTTAACCAGTTAACATAGAACCACTTTAACCAGCAAACATAGAACCACTTTAACCAGCAAATATAGAAACACTTTAACCAACAAACATAGAAACACTTTAACCAGCTAACATAGAAACACTTTAACCAGCTAACATAGAAACACTTTAACCAGCTAACATAGAAACACTTTAACCAGCTAACATAGAAACACTTTAACCAGCTAACATAGAAACACTTTAACCAGTTAACATAGAACCACTTTAACCAGCAAACATAGAACCACTTTAACCAGCAAATATAGAAACACTTTAACCAACAAACATAGAAACACTTTAACCAGCTAACATAGAAACACTTTAACCAGCTAACATAGAAACACTTTAACCAGCTAACATAGAAACACTTTAACCAGCTAACATAGAAACACTTTAACCAGCTAACATAGAAACACTTTAACCAGCTAACATAGAAACACTTTAACCAGCAAATATAGAAACACTTTAACCAACAAACATAGAAACACTTTAACCAGCTAACATAGAAACACTTTAACCAGCTAACATAGAAACACTTTAACCAGCTAACATAGAAACACTTTAACCAGCTAACATAGAAAGTCGCCAAAAGTACCTCCACGAATAAAGAACTTTGTCGCTCCAGGATTCGTTCTTTTAGAAATATTCCTTGCTCCCCACCCAGCCCGCGGTTGGGGATGGACCAGGTACATTTCTGGTTTCTGCCCGGTGGGGAAAGAAATGCAAGGGACTTTTACAGCTCTTATCTAGAATCCTTAAGAGCTAGTCGCTCATAGATGTTGAGAAAAAGAAGAAAACGAAGAAGAAAGAGAAGGAGGGAGATAAAAGCACATTGGTTTGTAAGGTTATTGATAGAAGAGAAGAAGAAGAAGAAGAAAACGAAGAAGAAAAAAGAAGAACCAATTGGCCAGTCGCTTCTGGTTCATTTTGCTTTGGACTGATACGACGTGAGTTAGTATCCAATCGACGGATAAATGATATCAGATCTAATATACGCAGATGATACTGTGATACTAATAAATAATGTATGAGGGGGTTTTGGTAGCTATTTGCAGCTGTAGAGCAGATGCAGCGAAGTTCAAAACCTCTTTGCAAACATAAACAGAATAAAGATATTGCTAGAAGAGAAGAAGAAGAAGAAGGAAAAGAAGAAGTGAAAGAACCAATTGGCCAGTCGTTCCTGATTCATTTTGCTTTGGACTGATACGACGTGAGTTAGTATCCAATCGACGGTTAAATGATATCAGACCTAATATACGCAGATGATTCTGTGATACTAATAAATAATGTATGAGGGGGTTATTGTAGCTATTTGCAGCTGTAGAGCAGATGCAGCGAAGTTCAAAACCTCTTTGCAAACATAAACAGAATAAAGATAATGGCCACCAACAAAACAATAAGTCAAAATGAATTATAATTCGGGGGTATAGAAATAAAACAGGTCACGAACTTTCGAGTATCTGGACTCTAGTACTGACAACAATAGAACCCTGCTCAAAGATACTGGAACTGGGAAGTATGTTCTGGTTGGATTATGTTCAAGTGGTTGTTAAGTTGTGTGTGTTGAGTGCGAAACAGTAAAACCGTACTTTGATCTCTCTTTTTCATGATATTGAGTTATCTTTGGGATGGCCGTATACTTGGAGATTTATCTCCCAGTATTTCTCCCATTAGACATCTATAAAAACCAAGCCTCTTTGTTCGCAGCATCTATAAAACCAAGCGTCTTTGTTCGCAGTCTCCAGTAGCTGTTTGAATGTCTGTAGGGTTGTTGGTGTGTATTGTTGTTCTTGACTTGACCCCTTCTTAGCCGACCTGTATGCCTTGCCATTTCCATGTGTATTTGAATGACCAGGGATCCACTGCATAACTATTCTGACTTCATGGGATGTGATAAGTTGGTTGGTATCTAGGGAGTGTTGGGTAAAGTTCGGCTTACAATGACCACCATCTTTCTGAGGTTCAATGGCAGATAATGAGTCTGTAAAAATAATGATCATTTGGGCTTTTCATGGGATGGCATGAAATACAGTCATTAAGTGGTACAGAGCTACTTCCAGTGCTGTTATTTCTGTCTCATAATTTGAACATATATATCTCTCCACAGGTATCAAACAGCTCATCAGATGTTCTGTCTGGATAATCTATGTAGACTACACTACTACTGCGTTCGTTCTCAATCTCCCGCTACCAAACCCTGAGAAGGGTTTTGCAAGTAGCAGGATGTAGTCCGGAGAACGGAATGTGTTGTGTTGCTAGTTTACAGCTTGACTGCGATATTTGCACCTTTCGGTCTCACACAACCGTCTTCGGCAGAATAAACTCAATATCTTTTCTTTTTTTTTTTTTGCTTATATGTTTGCCTCACTAGTTTCTACTGGCGGAGGCACGCCATTTTCCACCCTAGACCGTAGTCAATTGGGCGATATCAGGACGCATAAACCAGTGCTTGGATGCATGTGTGCATCTGTATGTACCTATGCTAGGTTTGTGCGCCCTCAGAAGCTAGCCCAACCAAAGTGCAATGGAAGGGCCTCACCATGAGGGCGCGTGTGAAAGTTGTGCAAGGGTGTGACTGTAGGACAGAGTCAAGTGAAACAGAGTGAGGTAAGAAGAGAGACGGGGAAAGAGTTGCCCCCAGGTGAACTCAATATCTCGCTTTAATAGCGACCTTAAAAGCAGACCCATCAGTACAGACATGTATCCATTCTCCTGGGAAGGAGTTAATTGTTCTCTGTGGTGTTCTCATAAGACTTACTGGATCAGCACTTCTCTTCTTGTTGTATTATCTGTTAGTTTGGTTTTTGTTTTTTTTAATTTCTGGCATCTTCAGACGTATGTGGTGGTACATTTCTTGTTACTTTGTGTTTCTTGTCTTTTGTCTGAGAGATGATTTGTCTTAAATCTCACTGACGTGATGGAGGACTGACTTTTGTTTTATTTTTTGCTTTTCTTGACATTTTTTCTACAACATGTCTATTGGGCTGGTCAGAGCTGAAATGTATGGCTCAGAACAAGAGGACTTGACTTGTATTTACGGAAGACCTTCAATTTAAGAAGCTGATGAAACGTTTCGATTTATTGACGTGAAACGTTCGACTTTCTTCCCCTTTCAAAGCCTTTCATTGCCTAACAAAGATAACTGCCATTAACTCTTCTAGAAACGCGTAATAATGTTATGCAATTTCCCGCTACCAGGTAACGTATTAGAACGCAGACCAAACCGAGGTTAGTTTGCCAAGCGGTCATGGATTAGTTTTCGCAATAGATTTCGCGGGTTCTGTTTCTCTGATATTTTTAATAGCGCATGGGAGTTTTGTTTTGTTTTGTTTTTTTTACATTCGCAAAGTATACTATCAAGGTTGTCAAATTAGTGGATACTGCCGTCAGTGACGAAGTGTAGGAGGGTTCATCCTACAAGGTGACCGTTTTTATGAGATATATGACAAGAGTATTTTTTTTTCTAAATTTTGTTTCAAGCTGAATGATAAATTTCTTGAATTTTTTAAAATGTTATTTAAATTTAAAACGTCGTTTTTATTAAAACGTCATTCTGAAATATTTTTTTTAATTTTTAAAATTTAAAACGTCATTTAATATTTTACAAAATATTGTCAATATAAATTACAGATTTTGAATTACGTCCGTCATTACTGATGAATTATTGCTAGTAAATGATATTCACAGTTAGTTGTTGCCATGGGTATACAAAGGGATATTGGTGATAAAGTGTCAGAACTTGGTGAGGAATGAAGATCTACGGGACATGAGCCAGCAACTGCCGCAGGAACAACAAATTAAGCGAAGAAATTAGGGCTGGAAAGGTCATTCGTTGCAGAAGGCACAGTCCAGCATAGCCAGACAGGCTCTTACATGGAATCCTCAGGGGCAGAGATAGAGATAGGGTGACCCAAAAAAAACGTGGAGAATGTGAGAATGAACTCAAATGAAATTATGACTCCTGGGGAGAGGTAGAAAGTGTAGCCCTGTAGAGAGACACAAAGAGTAGCCCTGGAGATAGGCAGAAAGAGTAGCCCAGGAGAAAGACAGAAAGAGTAGCCCAGGAGTGAGGCAGAAAGAGTAGCCCAGGAGTGAGGCAGAAAGAGTAGCCCAGGAGAAAGGCAGAAAGAGTAGCCCAAGAGAGTAGCCTAGGAGAGAGGAAGAAAGAGTAGCCCAGGAGAAAGACAGAAAGAGTAGCCCAGGAGTGAGGCAGAAAGAGTAGCCCAGGATAGTGGCAGAAAGAGTAGCCCAGGAGAGTAGCCTAGGAGAGAGGAAGAAAGAGTAGCCCAAGAGTGATGTAGATAGAGTAGCCCAGGGTAGTGGCAGAAAGAGTAGCCCAGGAGTGAGATAGAAAGAGTAGCCGATGAGAAAGGCAGAAAGAGTAGCCCAGGAGAGAGGCAGAAAGAGTAGCCCAGGAGAGAAGCAGAAAGAGTAGCCCAGGAGAAAGGCAGAAAGAGTAGCCCAGGAGAAAGAGTAGCCCTGGGGAGTGGCAAAAAGAGTAGCCCAGAACCGTGTATGCGGACGGGATGTTGTCAATGACCTAATCCTGTTACTGTCAAAACCATGAGAACGAACGCAGAACAACAAGCAGACTGATACCTCCTAGCCGTAAAGGAACAAGAGACTGATACCTCCTAGCCGTAAAGGAACAAGAGACTGATACCTCCTAGCCGTAAAGGAACAAGAGACTGATACCTCCTAGCCGTAAAGGAACAAGAGACTGATACCTCCTAGCCGTAAAGGAACAAGAGACTGATACCTCCTAGCCGTAAAGGAACAAGAGACTGATACCTCCTAGCCGTAAAGGAAACACACCTGACTGGTAGATACGTAGTTTGGATTGAATAGAGGGCCTGCTGTCACTTCGCCCACACGCAGCGAAGTTCGTTGATTGTACGAGCCCTATCTGCTTTGACATATCTAGGACATTGCGCCGGTCTGATGTATTCGTGCTGCACACGTGTGTAAATCCACTGGTACCCTACGCGGTTTGGCCACGAACTGCTATTTCCTGAAATCCCATTTCGGAACTATTGTTTTGGATTTTAGTCGTTCGTTCCCTGGACATTGAAACACGCATAACCTAACATTAACGTCTTTATACTAGTTTAGAAGACCCTGCAGAGTCTGTATACAACCAGTTTCATTTACATCACCTTGCTCTAAAAGCTATGCGCATCCAATTTATTCTTAAATGCATTAACTGTCCCTGCCTCCACTACCTCCCCTGGCAATGTATTCCAAGCATTCACCATTCACCACTCTGACTAAAAAAATATTTCATAATATCTAATCTGGACCTCTCTTTAGTCAACTTGTAGCTATGCCCTCTTGTTATTGTGGGTGGCTGTATTTTTAAAAAAAACTTGTTATAGTCAAATTTATCTATTTCTCTGATCATGTTATAAACCTGTATTAAGTCACCACGAATTCTTCTCTCTTCTAGACACTGTAGGCCGGTTTTTTTTATTTCCTCGTAACTGTAATTCTGGAATCCCACTATCAGCTCTGACGCTCTTTTTTGAATTCTTTCCTGCATGTTTATATCCCCTCTACGATAAGGACTCCACACCTGTACACAGTACTCCAATCTAGGTCTAACTAAAGCTTTGTACAGTTTGACTATCAGTTCCTTGCTCCTATGTTTAATGTGTTGTTTCACAACCACGATGATAGTAGATTCAATCCAAATCAGCTACCTCAGAAAATTCGTCAGCAGTAAAAAACTAATCGCAAGCAAACATACAAGACAGACGTATGCTAAATCAAAACCATTATCTCCCGGCTGCCATGTTTGAACAAGTCACCCACGTCCCATTGCATGTCGCCAGGCAGTTAATTAACTGCATTGTAGAAATTGAACCGAAATTTCGAACATTGGGTAAATACGTTCGTGCATCTTAACAATTAAGTTTGTCTAACTGTCATACCTTGCAGTACAGGTTAACGTTAACTGAAAAGGTATACTTGAAATGAAAAGGTATACTTGAAATGAAAAGGTATACTTGAAATGAAAAGGTATACTTGAAATGAAAAGGTATACTTGAAATGAAAATGTATACTTGAAATGAAAAGGTATACTTGAAATGAAAAGGTATACTTGAAATGAAAAGGTTGATCAGCTCCCACGTGATTGACCAGGTGTGTTACACATGCATTCGCCATTTTTCTTTCACCTCCATGGAATAACACACGTGAGATTAGTCCTAGAGGGATGGATGAATGAATGGATGAATAGACAGGCGGGGGAAAGATGATCGTATGGGCAAACAGTCGGATGGGAGGATGCGACCTGGGTTATGGTCAAACATAACGGAGGCGGGGATGAATATGGATTGGGCTCTACGCTCGTATCTTGGTTGTCGAATCGATTGACTTTGCTATTTTGTAAATTGTTTTCGTTTGTTCTATGTCCCTGACGAAGGCCTTGTGGCTGTAACGTGTGTTTTGTTTATCTACCGGTGTGTTAACCGAGTCTTACTTATATGTCTCTTTATCGACTTTTCCTATTAGCGCAGTTGTTGAACATTCGCTTTTCGTGAGAAAGGTACGGGGTTCAACTACGGCTTCAGGCAGCTCCAGTCGATCGAGTTGTATATTGGTACCTTGCTGATGGCTATGGAAGGAAAAAGGCAGCGAGGAAGGGAACTGGTCACCCCATTTAACAAGGATGAAGGATGTGGCTTAGTACAATGAAGGCCCTAACACGGCATCATTGACGGCAGTGTAAGCTGTGGGACTACCTCAAACCGGTAGCTTTCAAGAAATGTGACGTCAGACAAACAATCTTATTATATTATATTTCAAAGTATTTCTAGAGGAGATGACTAACAGCTGGTTAGTCAAAACATACTAATCAGACATGTTAGTTGAGGACGGCGTCGTCTTGTGGTTAAAGTCACATGGGTCACAAACCGCTGGTGCTGGATTCTTCTTCTTCTTCTTCGTACGCTGTCAGACGTTAACCTGTATTTTTCGAAGAAAGCAGCGGTCATCCTGAGGCTGTCGACACTGCCATAGAGCTTGTCTAGTGTTGCCACTGGTGATGGTCACATGTGCTTTCTCTGGTCCTCGTATTTCGGGCAATTTTGCAGCAGATGTCCAGCGGTCCTTTTCCCAGTACCACAACTGCATTCGTCAGTGCCACCTATCTTCAGTTTATTGAATAGGTGGTACCTCAGTCTATTGTGGCCTGTGCGGAGTCTGAAGACCACGACCTGCTCTCTTCTGTTCAATTGGTAATATGCATCATTTTTTGTGTAGCCAGCATGTTCTGTTTCCCATTTGGCTATGTATCTGGCTCTAATGAGCCTTTTTGAATCTTCGTTCGTCACACTAGAATCTGGTTGTGGTAGTCTTGCACCTTCTTTTGCCAGTCTGTCTGCCTCCTCGTTGCCTTGGATGTTACAATGGGATGGAACCCACTGTACCACTACTCTTTTTGGTGCGGTCTGCTGGCATAGTTGACAGAGTACTGCTCTTAAATCAGTGCTGGATTCGATCCCCATCACAGCACCAGCCGTTACCGCGACAAAGCAAACCCTTAGAAAATGCAGGAGGAAGTAGACCCTTACATAAAATGGGTGCCGAAGTCGAATGCACTGGGCCGACAGGAGCAAAATTAAAACATAGTGCAGCGCAGACCGCCTTGGGGAATGGAAAAATAAAGACAACGCAAAAAAAAAATACATGTTAGATACGGACATGTAAGATATACTGATCAGACATGATAGTCAGGGTCAGGTAAGATATACTGATGAGACATGATAGTCAGGGTCAGGTAAAATATACTGATGAGACATGATAGTCAGGGTCAGGTAAAATATACTGGTCAGACATGATAGTCAGGGTCAGGTAAAATATACTGATCAGACATGATAGTCAGGGTCAGGTAAAATATACTGATGAGACATGATAGTCAGGGTCAGATAAAATATACTGGTCAGACATGATAGTCAGGGTCAGGTAAAATATACTGATCAGACATATTAGCCAGGGTCAGGTAAAATATACTGATCAGACTATGTTAGTAAGGGTCAGTTAAAATATACTGATCAGACATGTTAGTCAGGGACAGGTAAAATGTGAGCCCAAAAAACACAGTACAACGGCGAAGGAAATTTTATATATATCACTAAGGGATCAGTGGTCTCGAGGTAAGGTGACTGCCTCGAGTGCCGGAAGTTGCGGGTTCGAATCACGGTGTAGCGCGGGATTTTTTCTTCTGATAAAAACTCCCCTGATCTCTGAGTAGTGAGATCGGACTCCCCTGTTTAATTACGAGCACGTTAAAAATCCCTAGGCATTTATAAATCGAAAAGAGTAGGTTTAACGGCCGGTGCCCTAATAAAACGTTAACAATATACCCAAAATTATATGTACCTTCCCCCAGGACTAGTAAACCGCTGGAAATTTAAAAAGAAAATACCTACTACGAATAGCCGATAATATTCGACTACCTGGTAATAGACATTAACATATCTGTTTGAATACCAGGATCCCAAGTATATATATATCAGTATATATATATATATGCACCCTTCCGGATATAAACTGAGCCTTGCATAAACAGAGTTATACATACTTATTTTCTTACCGTTTCGTTATTGGTTTTAGAATTTATTATTCTGATTTATTCAGGGCCTGGTTCAGGTACACCAGAGATAATGTTGTTCGCATATGTCAGCCTAAACCACACGAACTACCGTCACAATCTTTCAATATGTGGGTCAAGTTGACCCCCAGTTCTACTTCACCTCTCATTTCTCTCCCAAAGACCGGATGACTCAGATCCATGGGCGATTGATTACACAAAAGATCAATAATAAGGTCGACTATATTTCATCTCCAATAATCATTGTCTAAATGGCCGTTAAATTTTGTAATCGATACTTGTCACTTCCGTGTACTTTTACGCGAGCGAAACCCGGACTCTGGTAGCGATTCTAGAACGCAATGGAGATGATATGCCTCTGTCGAATCCTCGGCATTTCGTATCTAGACCACGTCACGAATGAGGCAGTTCGGGACACCGTTAAGAGAGAGAGGTCGGCCAATATAAAGACCTTTTGACTATGGCAACGACAAAAATCAATATAAAGACCTTTTGACTATGGCAACGACAAAAATCAATATAAAGACCTTTTGACTATGGCAACGACAAAAATCAATATAAAGACCTTTTGACTATGGCAACGACAAAAATCAATATAAAGACCTTTTGACTATGGCAACGACAAAAATCAATATAAAGACCTTTTGACTATGGCAACGACAAAAATCAATATAAAGACCTTTTGACTATGGCAACGACAAAAATCAATATAAAGACCTTTTGACTATGGCAACGACAAAAATCAATATAAAGACCTTTTGACTATGGCAACGACAAAAATCAATATAAAGACCTTTTGACTATGGCAACGACAAAAAAATATGAAACACATGAGGTCACACCTCCCTACGACGTCTAACAACACAACTTGACTGAAGATAGATACAATGTGGTAAAAGCACGCAAGCTCACATTGTATGAACATGTTTCAATGTCGTCTGTGTTGACCAAGACGATCCTGCACGATACTGTGCCTGGGAAGTGTAAGATAGAGAGGCAGAAAAAAATTGAATGGAAGACAACATCAGATAGTGGACGGGAAGGTCCATAGCTAGAACAAATATCCTGGCACAAAACTGTGGAGTGACGGAAACTGGTCCAACAATGTGCAGGTTAAGGGACTTATAATGATGAATCGATACTAATCGATACTAACAGTATACAGGTAGGGTGAAGTTATCGAACCTTCACAGAAACAAAATAAATGAAAACCATATCACAGTCACAAGGCCTTATCGTGCAGCCAAAGACAATAAAAACACCTAATAAATCACTCAAATAAACAAAAAAACAGCATACAATCCGCAAGATAGTAGCCAAATTAGCCAGATAGTGATTGGGAATGTGGGGATCATGGTATGCCACTTAGGATAAAGTATGCAAAATAAGATTTTTTCAGACACGTATTAAATCATCATCAATTAGGAAACAAAAAGCATGGTGATCGCAAGACATGAGAAGAGACATCAGGTAACACTGGGAACACAGCCATTGGAGTAGGTCAGCCTCTTCAGATACCCAGGAGTGGTAATAGACTGCAGGAGAGGAATCACAGAAGAGCTAATTGCACGAAGGGCAGCAGATGGAAGACTTTTCCATGCACTAAACAGATTCCTCGGCAAACGAGAAACTAAAATGGATGTATGCCGCTCGACCTATGTGCCTGTCCTGACATATGGATGTGAGTCATGGGCAATTATCACAGCCCAAAAAAGACAACTACGAACTTCAGAAATGAGGTACCTAAGAAATAAGGTACTTAACAATAGTGGCCCAGGTGACGAAAAGGGACAAGATCCGTAACCAGACAATATGTAATAATCTCGAAGCCCAACCCCTGCAGACACGAATAGAGCAGTCCCAACTGAAGTGGTTTGGCCATGTCTGTAGAATGGAAGAAGATCGGATACCAAGGCGTTCATGGGAGGCAAAAAGTCAAGGACGCAGGCCCCCAAGGATGTCCTAATGTACGTTGGGAAGACAACATACGACAGTCCTAAGTGACCGAGGGATGGATTGGAAAGAGGCCAGGAGAAAGACGGCGGATAGAACAGTATGGCGTTCTCTATGGTAAACATCTATACCTCACGGTAAAAGACTCCACATATCACGGAAGAAGAAGAGCAACTAAGTAAGTAAGGTAGAAGACTCTACACCTCACGGTATAAGAAGAGCAACTAAGTAAGTAAGGTAGAAGACTCTACACCTCACGGTATAAGAAGAGCGACTAAGTAAGTAAGGTAGAAGACTCTACACCTCCCGGTATAAGAAGAGCGACTAAGTAAGTAAGGTAGAAGACTCTACACCTCCCGGTATAAGAAGAGCGACTAAGTAAGTAAGGTAGAAGACTCTACACCTCCCGGTATAAGAAGAGCGACTAAGTAAGTAAGGTAGAAGACTCTACACCTCACGGTATAAGAAGAGCGACTAAGTAAGTAAGGTAGAAGACTCTACACCTCACGGTATAAGAAGAGCAACTAAGTAAGTCAGGTAGAAGACTCTACACCTCACGGTATAAGAAAAGCAACTAAGTAAGTAAGGTAGAAGACTCTACACCTCCCGGTATAAGAAGAGCGACTAAGTAAGTAAGGTAGAAGACTCTACACCTCACGGTATAAGAAGAGCAACTAAGTAAGTCAGGTAGAAGACTCTACACCTCACGGTATAAGAAGAGCAACTAAGTAAGTCAGGTAGAAGACTCTACACCTCACGGTATAAGAAGAGCAACTAAGTAAGTAAGGTAGAAGACTCTACACCTCACGGTATAAGAAGAGCAACTAAGTAAGTGAGGTAGAAGACTCTACACCTCACGGTATAAGAAAAGCAACTAAGTAAGTAAGGTAGAAGACTCTACACCTCACGGTATAAGAAGAGGGACTAAGTAAGTAAGGTAGAAGACTCTACACCTCCCGGTATAAGAAGAGCAACTAAGTAAGTAAGGTAGAAGACTCTACACCTCACGGTAGAAGAAGAGCGACTAAGTCAGGTAGAAGACGCTACACCTCACGGTATAAGAAGAGCGACTAAGTCAGGTAGAAGACTCTACACCTCACGGTAGAAGAAGAGCGACTAAGTCAGGTAGAAGACTCTACACCTCACGGTAGAAGAAGAGCAACTAAGTAAGTAAGGTAGAAGACTCTACACCTCACGGTATAAGAAGAGCAACTAAGTAAGTCAGGTAGAAGACTCTACACCTCACGGTATAAGAAGAGCGACTAAGTAAGTAAGGTAGAAGACTCTACACCTCCCGGTATAAGAAGAGCGACTAAGTAAGTAAGGTAGAAGACTCTACACCTCACGGTATAAGAAGAGCAACTAAGTAAGTCAGGTAGAAGACTCTACACCTCACGGTATAAGAAGAGCGACTAAGTAAGCAAGGTAGAAGACTCTACACCTCACGGTAGAAGAAGAGCGACTAAGTCAGGTAGAAGACGCTACACCTCACGGTATAAGAAGAGCGACTAAGTCAGGTAGAAGACTCTACACCTCACGGTAGAAGAAGAGCGACTAAGTCAGGTAGAAGACTCTACACCTCACGGTAGAAGAAGAGCAACTAAGTAAGTAAGGTAGAAGACTCTACACCTCACGGTATAAGAAGAGCAACTAAGTAAGTCAGGTAGAAGACTCTACACCTCACGGTATAAGAAGAGCGACTAAGTAAGTAAGGTAGAAGACTCTACACCTCACGGTATAAGAAGAGCAACTAAGTAAGTCAGGTAGAAGACTCTACACCTCACGGTATAAGAAGAGCAACTAAGTAAGTAAGGTAGAAGACTCTACACCTCACGGTATAAGAAGAGCAACTAAGTAAGTAAGGTAGAAGACTCTACACCTCACGGTATAAGAAGAGCAACTAAGTAAGTCAGGTAGAAGACTCTACACCTCACGGTATAAGAAGAGCAACTAAGTAAGTAAGGTAGAAGACTCTACACCTCCCGGTATAAGAAGAGCGACTAAGTAAGTAAGGTTGAAGACTCTACACCTCACGGTATAAGAAGAGCAAATAAGTAAGTCAGGTAGAAGACTCTACACCTCACGGTAGAAGAAGAGCGACTAAGTCAGGTAGAAGACTCTACACCTCACGGTAGAAGAGGAGTGACTAAGTAAGTAAGGTAGAAGACTCTACACCTCACGGTAGAAGAAGGGTGACTAAGTAAGTAAGGTAGAAGACTCTACACCTCACGGTATAAGAAGAGCAACTAAGTAAGTAAGGTAGAAGACTCTACACCTCACGGTAGAAGAAGAGCGACTAAGTCAGGTAGAAGACTCTACACCTCACGGTAGAAGAAGAGCGACTAAGTAAGTAAGGTAGAAGACTCTACACCTCACGGTAGAAGAAGAGCGACTAAGTAAGTCAGGTAGAAGACTCTACACCTCACGGTATAAGAAGAGTGACTAAGTAAGTAAGGTAGAAGACTCTACACCTCACGGTATAAGAAGAGTGACTAAGTCAGGTAGAAGACTCTACACCTCACGGTAGAAGAAGGGTGACTAAGTAATCCCCATTAAGACCAAAAGGTCACAACAGCAGTTGGTATACTCTACGGAAGGACTAAAACAAAGCTGGCCTGTGCTATGACGAAGTAGTCAATCCCACACACAACCCTCTTTAGTGTTCTTTTACGACGTACATAAAACAGCAGAGCTGGCTTGTTCCTTATTTAGGATGGCTTCGCTTAAAACTGATATCGATTAATGATTTTCGTAAATAGGAATATATAGGGTATCCCACTCGTTAACGGTTCCTGGTTGTCCCTTATAACGTTTAAACCAATGAATGTAATCCTTCTTCTTAGTTCGTTCTCAAACTCCCGCTACCAAGCCCTGAATGTTCTCAATATCCCGCTACCAAGCCCTGAACGTTCTCAATCTCCCGCTACCAAGACCTGAACGTTCTCAATCTCCCGCTACCAAGACCTGAACGTTCTCAATCTCCCGCTACCAAGACCTGAACGTTCTCAATCTCCCCCTACCAAGACCTGAACGTTCTCAATCTCCCCCTACCAAGCCCTGAACGTTCTCAATCTCACTCTACCAAGACCTGAACGTTCTCAATCTCCCGCTACCAAGCCATGAACGTTCTCAATCTCCATCTACCGAGCCCTGAACGTTCTCAATCTCCCGCTACCAAGCCCTGAACGTTCTCAATCTCCCGCTACCAAGCCCTGAACGTTCTCAATCTCCATCTACCGAGCCCTGAACGTTCTCAATCTCCCGCTACCAAGACCTTAATAGGAATTTGCAAGTATCAGGATGTTGTCCACAGAACAGAATGTACTGTGTCGTAGTTCACAGATTGAATGCGATATTTGCACCTTTCGGTCCGACACATCCGACGGGGTTAGCTTTCCCTCTTCGATCCCTTCTCTTTAGCAAGTCTGCTCTGTTGTAGCCTGTTATCCAGGATCACCGCATGGAGGTGTAGAAGGGTCTTGGCAGCCATGATTCTCTGGCCCAGACGTTAGCAGTCAGCTATGTGTCGCTGACCACTGCCGCTCATGCCCTGTTCAGCGTCGTGATCCAAAGACTGGATCCGATTAATGATATTCCTCAACAGAGATATAAAGGATGCGCACACTCGTTATCGGCCCTGGGTTTCCCTAATAACTTTTAAACGAAACCACGCAATTCAATATAATTTGGCAGGAACATACTTTGGTGCGTGAGAAACATGAGCTAATATTAAATGTTATAAGGGTGAGTGTGTGTGCGCGCACGCGCGTGTCTATCGACCCCTGGTTTACCCTTATAACTATTAAACCAATGCAAGTCATTCAATCTAATTTAACATGGATTTACTGTGAACCATTTGGACATTGAGGAACTATGTACTGGTTACTTTCCGGAGGATGGGGGGGGGGGGGGGGGCGGCTATGTGCCAAATGTCAAATGTTAGCATGGATGAAATTTCTTTCTTCTTTAAAGATCGTGCGTGCCAAAGACGGATGTGTCGGACTGAAAGGTGCAAATATCGCAGTCAAACTGTAAACTAGCGACACAACGCATTCCGTTCTTCGGACTACATTCTGCTACTTACAAAGCCCTGTTCAGGAGATTGAGAACGAACGCAGAAGATGATGAGCGATCGTGTAATTTCTAAGTGACTTTGGCCACCAAGGTCGCCCGACCTGATTTCTTCCCCTGGGGCATGCTGGGGAGGGGAAGTGTTTCTCAACAAGTCAAGGAATCGCATGAAACTTCAAGAAAACATTGGGTGGGAAATTGAGTTTGTAACTTCCGATGCGTTGGTGAATACCTTCCGTAACATGGAGAGACGTGTGCAGGTAAGCCTTGATGCTAATGGTGGTCCCTTGCAACATTTAATATGAGCTCAGTATGTTTCTCACACGCTAAGGGGTATGTCCATGCAAATTGTTATTGATATACGTTCATTGTTTTTAAAGTTATAAAGGAAAACAAGGGGCTGGTAGTGAGTGCGGCACCATGTATCTCCTCGTCTCTAGGATCGTGTCTTCTTCTTCTTCTGCGTTCGTGGCTTCGTTTGTTCTCAATTTCCCGCTACCAAACCCTGAAAGGCTTAAGTAGCAGAATGTAGTCCAGAGAACGGAATGAGTTGTGTCATAGTTTACAGATTGACTGCGATATTTGCACCTAACACATCCGACTTCAGCAAGCATTTTTTCAGTACCGGGTTAGTATTCCCTCTTCGATCCCTTCTCCTTAGCCAGTCTGCCCTGCTGCAGCCTGTTATCCAGGATCACCGCGTGGAGATGTAGAAGGGTCTTGGCAGCTCTGGTTTGCTGGCCCTGACGCTAGTAGTCAGCCATGGGTCGCTGACCGCTGCAGCTCCTGCGATCTTCCGGTCGCTTTACTCCTACCATTGGAACGTGTAGGTCTTATTTTATTTTTGGATGTGGCTTGTATTTGGTAGGGGTGCCGGCGCCATGCACAGCTTTCTTTAGTGGTTTTCGGGTGCTTAGGCGTAGTGGTGGCGCCATCTAGATCAATAAGTTAGGTCTTGATGGGGCGAAAGTTGCAGAGCAGTGAATGAATTGACAGCAGCGAGCGACTCATAGCTGACTGCTTGCATCATGGTCAGCGAACTAGGGCTGATCAAGATCATATTACTTCCTCCAATCGGCTACCACGGAAACAGGCTCCACTGGTGTAGTCTGGTTAAGCGAATAGGAATTGCGGTAGGAATGCAGGACTGGTACCCCAGCTGAAATAGGGCGTGTCGGGTCGACTGGCACGGATATTCAAGTCTTCCTGTACACTACTACAAGACGGCATTCTCAGGACAAGCGCACAACAAGATAGGCCTTGATATATGCGCGACGGTAAATGATAGAAGTCAAGCGACTGAATGAAGTCTAGCGACTGAATCAAGTCGAGCGACTGAATGAAGTCAAGCGACTGAATGAAGTCAAGTGACTGAATGAAGTACAGGCAAGTCAGGCGAGATCGTAGATCCATGGATATATATTCATGTGAATGAAAATCATTATTCGAAATTGCTGTAAGAGAATCCCTCCTAAGACGGGACAGCCCAGCTCTATCCGTGGCTCAATCAAACACAGAACCGTCCAATAGAGCGCTAGGTAGATAGATATAAGGTAAGGTAAGAGAATTTCCATTTTAGCCAAGCTTTGGGATTTGTCGTTAACGGATCGTTGGGCAGCGGGTTTCAAACTGGACAAATCCAGTCATTGCTGTTCAAACGCAGCGTCAGGCTTGAAGTATCAAATGTGTTAACGGGTCAGGTCCTTGTACAGAGAACACTTAAGGTCAAGGTCGAACTGTCAAACATATTTTAACAGCTCCATACAAAGAAAATAAACGGCGGGAGGGGGCTCCAATGTGGGCAGATATGTAAACCAAATACCAACAATGACCGAATAGGTAAGTACAATTAAAAATAAATATTGGAAAACAACAGAAATTAAAAATGTATATCAAAGAATAGACAAACATTTCCACGAGACAACAGAAACTATCAATAACACTAAACAACATGTATGTACCCTGACTAACATTGTCTGATCAGTATGTCTTACCTGGCCCTGACTAACATTGTCTGATCAGTATGTCTAGCCTGCCCCCGACTAACAATGTCTAATCAGTATGTCTAGCCTGCCCCCGACTAACAATGTCTAATCAGTATGTCTAGCCTGCCCTTGACTAACAATGTCTAATCAGTATGTCTAGCCTGCCCCCGACTAACATTGTCTGATCAGTATGTCTAGCCTGACCCCGACTAACAATGTCTGATCAGTATGTCTAGCCTGCCCCCGACTAACATTGTCTGATCAGTATGTTTAGTCTGCCCCCGACTAACATTATCTGATCAGTATGTCTAGCCTGCCCCCGACTAACATCGTCTGATCAGTATGTCTAGCCTGCCCCCGACTAACATTGTCTGAGCAATATGTCTAGCCTGCCCCCGACTAACATTGTCTGATCAGTATGTCTAGCCTGCCCCCGACTAACATTGTCTGATCAGTATGTCTAGCCTGCACCCGACTAACATTGTCTGATCAGTATGTCTAGCCTGCCCCCGACTAACATTGTCTGATCAGTATGTCTAGCCTGACCCTGACTAACATTGTCGGATCAGTATGTCTAGCCTGACCCAGACTAACATTGTCTGATCAGTATATCTAGCCTGACCCAGACTAACATTGTCTGATCAGTATGTCTAGCCTGACCATGGCTAACTTTGTCTGATCAGTATGTCTAGCCTGACCCAGACTAACATTGTCTGATCAATATGTCTAGCCTGACCCAGACTAACATTGTCTGATCAGTATGTCTAGCCTGACCCTGACTAACATTGTCTGATCAGTATGTCTAGCCTGACCCAGACTAACATTGTCTGATCAGTATGTCTAGCCTGACCCAGACTAACATTGTCTGATCAGTATATTTAAATGGTTGAATTTAATCATTATTTTTACCGGACTTTTTAGTCCATATTTGTTGAAAATTGAGTGGCTTAAAACGTATACATGATGAGGTCGCAGGTCCCATGCACACTCTCTTTAGTTGCCCCATACTACATGCTTGGCCGGTTACAGTTTTGTTCCCCTTTTGGGCGGCGACAATACTCGTACGATCATGCAGTTCGTGCAGTATAGAACTTTAGAACGTCATCACCACCCACCTGGCATCCCCTGCAACAAAGGGCCGCATTTAGACACATCCCCCCGCCCCCACTCTATTCATTTTTTGAAAAGCTAAAGGTAGTCCAAATGCAGACACTGCCGTAGGGGATAAAATGTTGGCGCCTTTATTGAACTAAATTGTAAGGTGAGGTGGCCAGTTCCTTTATCGCTGCCTTTTTCCTTCCCAATCCGTCAGCCAGGTACCAATTGACCGCTTGGTCGACTGGACCTACCAGTATCGGGAATGAACCCCGTACATTTTCCATGATAAGCGAGAGCGCTACCACCGCGCTAACTAACCGCTCTCTGTTCCTACTATGAGCCATATTCTCAAGCTCCGGGCGTGAGGCACCAGTTGTACTGGTCTACACTTCCATTCGATCTTCGCCAAGTATTCCTTGTTCCTTGTCGTACAACTTGACTCTTTCCCTATGGATTGCAGACATTGGCTTGACCGAAAATTTACTGTTCATCTTTGAACACAGGACTGTAACCGACACTCTCCTCTGATTCCTAATGTGAATCGTCTTCTTTAGTTCTGCCAAAGAGTCCCCCATCTGTCGCCATTTGTAACACGCTTGGAATGTTATTCGTTTCCGCCCTGAATTAAGCCACACGAGCGTTTCGTGTATTACTAGTGTAGTATTGGCTATATTATGTTCTCAATCACTTGCACAAGGGATTGTTCCACGGGATTGGAAAGATGCGGGAGTGATCCCCTTATTCAAAAAGGGCAAAAAAGCAGATCCAGCAAACTATAGACCTGTGAGCTTTACGAGCATAGTCTGTAAATTGTTAGAGTCAATAATCAAAGAAAACATTGTAATGCATTTAGACAAATTTAATCTAATTAGAAATAGTCAGCATGGGTTTACCAGAGGGAGATCATGCTTAACAAATCTATTAGAATTCATGGAGGAGGTTACCAAAATGTTAGATAAAGGGGAGCCAGTGGATGTTATTTATCTGGATTTTGCAAAGGCCTTAGATAGAGTACCTCATCAAAGATTATTTCGAAAATTAAAATCACATGGAATAGGTGGGGAAGTTGCCAAATGGATTGAAAATTGGTTAACGGGAAGAAGGCAAAGGGTGGGTATAAATAAGGAGTACTCTGAGTGGTGTGAAGTGAAAAGTGGAGTGCCACAGGGCTCGGTTTTGGGACCAATTTTATTTTTTATATATATAAATGATTTGGACATAGGTATGGGATCCATTATTGCAAAATTTGCTGATGACACGAAACTATGCAGTAGTGTCTCATCTAAAGCAGAAGTGGATATATTGAGGTCGGATTTAGATAAAATTCGAGAATGGTCTGTAATCTGGCAAATGGAGTTTAATGTAGATAAATGTACAGTCATCCACATGGGTAGATCCAATATGGAACATAATTACAGAATGGGAGAGAACAATATTAGAAAGATAGATAAAGAAAGGAACTCAGGGGTTATAATAGATCATACATGTAAGGTGAGGGAGCAAGTTCAGGTAGCAGTAAAAAAGGCAAATGCAATGTTAGGGATGATAAAAAGAAATATTAAACATAGGAGCAAGGAAGTGATAGTCAAACTGTATAAAGCATTAGATTGGAGTACTGTGTACAGGTGTGGAGTCCTTATCAGAGAGGGGATATAGACATGCTGGAGAGAATACAAAAAAAGAGCGACAAAGCTGATAGTGGGATTCCAGAATTACAGTTATGAAGAAAGATTAAAAAGAACTGGCCTTCAGTGTCTAGAAGAGAGAAGAATTCGTGGTGACTTAATACAGGTGTATAAGATGATCAGAGGAAGGGATAAAGTAGACTATAACAAGTTTTTTAAAGTACAACCACCAACAAGGACAAGAGGGCAGAGCTACAAGTTGACTAAGGAGAGGTCCAGATTAGATATTAGGAAGTATTTCTTTAGCCAGAGAGTAGTGAATGCTTGGAATGCATTGCCAAGTGAGGTGGTGGAGGCTGGGACGGTCAATGCATTTAAGAACAGATTGGATGCGTACAGCTTCTAGAGGAAGGTGATGTAAATGGAACTGGTTGTATACAGACTCTGCAGAGTCTTCTAAACCAGTATAAAGACGTTAAGTTGAGTTATAATTGTATCTTCTTCTTCTTCTTCGTACGCAGTCAGACATCAACCTTAATTTTTTCGAAAAAAAGCAGCGGTCATCCTGAGGCTGTCGACATTGCCATAGAGCTTGTCTAGTGTTGCCACTGGTGATGGCCACATCTGCTCTCTCTGATCCTCGTATGTCGGGCAGTTTTGCAGCAGATGCTCAGCGGTCATTTTATCGGTACCACACGGGCATTCGTCAGTGCCACCTATTTTCAATTTGTTAAATAGGTGGTATCTCAGTCTATTGTGGCCAGTGTGAAGTCTGAAGACCAGACCTGCTCTCTTCTGTTCAACTGGTAATATGCATCGTTTTTTGTGTAGCCAGTGTGTTCGGTTTCCCATTTGGTCATGTATCTAGCTCTAATAAGCCGTTTTGACTCTTCGTATGTCATACTAGTATCGGGTTGTGGTAGTCTTGCACCTTCTTTTGCCAGTCTGTCTGCCTCCTCGTTGCCTTGGATGTTGCAGTGGGATGGAACCCACTGTACCACTACCCTTTTTGGTGCAGACTGCTGGCAAAGTTGACAGAGTACTGCTCTTAAATTATTAGTATAATTGTATAAATATAATTGCTGCTTTTGAAGCTTGGATATATATATATATATATATATATATATATATATATATATATATATATATATATATATATATATATATATATATGCGAAGGGCATAATGAGGGATGTTAGAGATCATGAGAATATTGATAAGTTTCGCAGGCGATACTGTAATAATATCAAACAGTGCAGTGGGGTAAGAGCAGCTATAATTGCAGCCGTAACCTGAGGCAGCGAAGATCAAAACATCTTTATAAACATAAACAAAACAAATTTAATGACCTGCGAGAACCAAAAAAATGTATAAATTCAAATTCGGGGGTGTGGAAATAGAACAGGTCACGAACTTCGATTATCTGGGCTACATTATTGACAACAACGGCGGTAGCTCAAAGATACCCAGAAGAGGTTTGGTAATGGCAATACAGAGGTTAAACCTGAGGAAACTGGCAGAATACTAGCAAACCAACACAAGAGAAATCGTTGAGAACATGGGTGTTTCCCGTGGCAGTATACGGCTGCGAAACATGAACAGTTACACAGACCTCAAGGAAGAAAATCTAGTCCTTCGGATCAAAATGTAGTCCAGCGGACATTGCACCTCTGCCCTATTGTGACAACCTCCCAGGTGGCGGGGAATGCTAGGCGTGCCATCACTGCAGATGAGCCGAGAAAATAAAGGGAGCAAAGAGATACCTCAATCACATGCATATGCTACGTTTCTGGCAGGACGTGACGATCCTGAGACACAGTCACACTGGACTGCCTCTCTTCCGGGATAGTACAAACTAGTACATAGTCCATCATATCATTGCCAAACCCTATAGACACGAGTGGGGAGGACTCGTTAGTCCTGCAAGACAACTTCCCAAGAGAGACAACTCTGACCAAAAACAACTGCTGCCTTGCAGATAGGCTGGGGACAGCCAAAGGCAAAGGAGGGCATCCCTACAGAAACGCCTGTTGAAATCGGATGCACTGAGCCACAGGCTTAACAAAATAAAACAGTGCAACGTATATCGCTGTAAACAGCGTACGATGAAGAAGAAGAAGAAGGATCAAAATGTTACAAAAAAGGTCTTCTGAATATCGTTGACCGAAAAAAAAGAATACAGACATTTGACAAGAGTTGGGCATAGAGGAGAACTGGTTCATAAATTCCACCATGAACAGAAAATTGTAACACTTTGAACACATCCGGGATCAAGATGCTGAGCAGCGCATGAGCTGCAGTGGTCAGCGACCCATAGCTGACTGCTAGCGTCAGGGCCAGCGAACCATAGCTGCCAAGACCATTCTACACCTCCACGCGGTGATCCTGGATAACAGGCTGCAGCAGGGCAGACTGGCTAAGGAGAAGGGATCGAAGAGGGAATGCTAACCCGGTACTCAAAAAATGCTTGCTGAAGTCGGATGTGTTGGACCGAAAGGTTATGCTGTATTTCGTTGCATTTCATGCCTAGCTTAAATCGTGAGAGAAACCCGTCCAAGATGGCGTTCGACGTTCCGCTTGACTGCACGCAGAATTCACTCCAGGTTATCACTACTCTAGGACCTCTCTTCTAGGACTAAATCCGCCTTCCACCCACCCATATTTACCGGAGTTTACACTATACTTCTGCCAACCTCGTATTCTCAGCACAGCAAGGGCCACGCTGAGGTGGACACAATCCAGAGGTCTTGTGGGCAGAACAAGAAAAAACAGGGAGTCGGACACAAAAAGCCTGACACAAACATTGGTCTAACAAATACTTCTCCTTGTCCCTATCCCAAGACAGCGGAGTATTCGCCTCCACCAGGGAAGTCTACAGGGATTTATGCATAAACTTAGCCTCGACAGTTGGACATGGTGGTGGCCGTTTGACACAACCGGTCCCTGACGCCTAAGCGAACACCATTTTTTTTGTTTTTTTGTTGGTGCGTTCGCCTTATTTCTCTATCTACCAAGGCACTCTGCGTTGCACTGTGGTTTTTAATTTTGCGCCTGTCGGCCCAGTGCATCCGACTTCAGCATGCATTTTATGTAAGGGTCTGCTTCCTCTTGCATTTTCTAAGGGTTTGCTTTCCCGGGGTAACGGCCTGTGCTGTGATGGGGATCGAACCCAGCACCTTCGGATTGTGAGCTGAGTCACTAATCCACTAGCCTACGGCGTCCCCTGCGAACATTATTATTATTATGTATTTTTAGATCAAGTGCATGTAAAAGAAACTGGTTGTAAACAGACTCTGTAGTGTCTTCTAAACCAGTATAAAGACGTTAAGTTGAGCCGACCTTCGATTTAGAGACTCCATCAAGCATGTTGTTATTCGTCTATCGTAATCGACAAGGATGCTTTTGTTAACATTCACTATAAGCTGGTTCGAAGATGGCCCGGAATTGTCTGATGTATTTAATACAAAGAGTTAAGATACCCCTTTCATCTGTGTGGGGGATTTTTTGCACAAGAAAACATGAGTCTGTGAATGTTTCGTGCATCAAATATAAAAAGGCACTTCCATTGTGTATTTCACAATAGACAGTGGTGTAACGAAAGTGAAATTAAAACAAATTGACTTGCGCGTAAATTTTATTATATTGAAGGAGAGGTTCGCACGTCAGCCGCACTCTCTCGTTCTCAGCTACCATAGTTCAGTGGCAAGACATAGTCAAGACGACCGGGGACAGAAGAGGATGCAGATGTTTTTGAGGGTTTTCTCCCGAAGCCTCTCCTGCGATCAAGTATCCCACAACAACCGTTTAACTAACGCAATGGCAAACTTGAAGGCTGTGTGGCCTAGGGGTGAAACTCGCTCGGCTTTCACAATCCCAACGTTGCGGGTTCGATTCCCACTTGTGTCCAGTTTGGCAGGCACTGTTTTTTTTTTTTTTCTCGGGCGAATTATCCTCCACGAACGGAATGTAATGGCAGCCTACCATACTGCACACTTGCCAAGAAACGTATAACAGCCAAATAGGTGGCGGATGTAAGAAGCTACGTAAAGAGAAAATGTTGACGAGGGATAAAACCAGCTGCTCGCATTACAAGACAGTCACTGGTCTGGAATCACCGGGGTACGAGAAGAAGAGACAAACCTAAACACTCAAGGTTAGTTGGTTATTATTCCAGTAGCCTATGGACTCCTGCCCTTTGGCCCAATGTCGTAAAGTCATTTATGCAAATGTTTGTGAGCTATTGTTCTGTTATGTACAATGCTTCAATTGTCTGGCCTCGGATGATGAATCTCCTAACCCCGTCAAGCGCCGAACACTCAAAAGGATGGTGTTCAGCAGTTGCGTAGTGATGTGTACACATCCAGTACTCTCCAGTGTGTTGTGGTTGGATTCTGTTCAAGTGACTGTTAAGTTTTATGTTTAGTGTGTTGAGTGCGAAATCAGAAATTTGTGCTTTGATCTCTCCTTCAAATATAGAAACGTCCAGATAACTCTTAAAAACAACAGAAAAGACGTGGGATCCGGTGGGAAATAATGGCGCGTGATAAGACTTGACCAGTATTTGTTGATGAGCGTCGCTTCACATGGGGCTGCAGATTTTGATTGATTGATGCAATGTATGCAAAAAGTTGATTAACATTCAAGAGGTTTGATTGTTAATGTACTTGTCAATTTCTTTTCGATTTATCAGATTTTTCCCCAGTAATGCTTTAAAATGGGAGGGACATCTTATTCTGTGAGTCGTACCTCCCTAAGGCAGATGTGTGTGATACTGGAGAAGTGACGCACGTCCCCAGGGCAGGTGTGTGTGATTCTGGAAAAGTGACGTACCTCCCCAGAGCAGTTGTGTGTGATACTGGAGAAGTGACGTTCCTCCCGAGGACAGGTGTGTGATACTGTAGAAGTGGCGTACCTCCCCAGGGCAGATGTGTGTGATACTGGAGAAGTGGCGTACCTCCCCAGGACAGGTGTGTGTGATACTGGAGACGTGACGTACCTCCCCAGGACAGGTGTGTGTGATACTGGAGACGTGGCATACCTCCCCAGGACAGGTGTGTGTGATACTGGAGAAGTGACGTACCTTCCCAGGACAGGTGTGTGTGATACTGGAGAAGTGACGTACCTCCCCAGGACAGGTGTGTGTGATACTGGAGAAGTAGCGTGCCCCCCAGGACAGGTGTGTGATACTGGAGAAATTGCGCACGAACCTAGGGCAGAAATGTGCCATACTGGAGAAGTGGAGTCCCATAAAATATTTTGCAATTGCATTGTGAATGGCTCAGTTATTATTGAGGTCAAGGACAAAGGATGGTCCAACATTAAGTTCGTTTTCCGGGAGTGAGATAGGGTGAGGTAACTCCTGGAAAAATTACTTACTGTATTCTCTTCAGAGGTTTATGTATAATTGTTACGGTTGGACTGATAATTTGGTGAAGGACTGAAGATTTGAGGGAATAAGTGAAGATTTGGGGAAAGTACTGTAAATTTGATAAGGACCAAAGATTTAGGGGAAGGGGTGAATGTTTTGGTGAAGAGCTGAGAATCTGGTGAGGGACCAAAGATTTTGTAGAAACACTGAACATTATGGAGAAGGATTGAACATTTTGGGGAAGAATTGAACATTTTGGGGAAGGACTGAACATATTGGGAAAGGACTTGACATTTTGGGGAAGGACTGGACATTTTGGAGAAGGACTGAGCATTTTTTTTAATCCAAACATTTTTGGGAAAGACTGAAGATGATAACATTAATATCGCTTGTCATGTGTTGTGTGAGGCCGAATAAAGTTTTGAAAATCCCTTGTTTCCAAACAAAGAGATATTTATTAATTCCTGCCTTCATTCATTTTGTCGGTCAATTAGGTGAACTTAATCATATATCTGAACCCATGTACTTGTCGATTTATTCACCTGAATTAAATCTATACAAAAAACTAACAGACAATAAATATTATTGTACATTCAAGTGCGTAATTCATAAATAAATTGTAAACTAACTACTAACTTTAAACTTGCATGGTAATTAAGGATAGGAAACACAAATGCAGAGTGTGTGTATGTTCACGAAACAATTACGAAATATCTTTACAGCAGAATAAGTGCATATTTGCCAAGTAAGTCAAATAACGAGATTAACTACAACCATAAATAAACAGACCACACAAAAGACACATAAAAATGCGAACTGGTAGCTTTTATGGTATCACAAATACTGTAATATACTTACAGGGCTTCTCTTTTTCAGGGTGAAGTTCTTCCATAGCAAAAGCCTCAACTGGTGAAAGAATCCCATTGTATTTGGATGTGCTGACCCGCTCCTAGTAAAAAAGTTTGTTTGAATTTCAGCTGGAAGGTTAGGCCTAGCCTACGGTTAGGCCTTCCTCGCAGCTGTTAGTGTTGTCACTGTTAACGTGCTCACTTGCGGAACTAGGCTAATACCAGCATCCGATGATAATCATAATGGACAGCACAAACACAAATAAGTTTGCTGTTCTACAGCAAATCCCGAATCTACACATTAACTATATACTTCTGCTTAAAAAGTGATGAGCAGAATACTACATGTTTGATCTTTGTGTTGTTTCCACGTCAATGACACATTCACTCGCTGGCTTTCTTGGCCGGGAGTTGGTTTCAGTCAGTTATTTTTATTCCAGGTGACGTCATACCTTTCTGTGTTCTGCTGGTCACATGACCTGTAACTTGGCGTATGATTGGTTCATCGATTGATCTAAAATTAAGCACGAAATAATCACGTGTCTGTTTTGTTTATCTGCACAGCTGACGTGAATCGACTATAACGAAATGCCTATTCTTTCTTCTCCGCCGTAATCTTTCGGATGTCCTCTTCAATATATGTAAAAAAAGCAATGGCCAGCCTAAGCTTATTGAACACCTCCATATAAATTGTCAGTAAATTAGGACATATACAGTATTATACACAAGGTTTAAAAGCATTTTTACAAGTCAAAAGTGAGTCAGTAGTAAGTAAATAGTTACTGACATTAACCGACATGTCGACCGAAATAGACACTGAAGCACTCACTAGCAAGGAATTAACACAGATGAAAACAGTGAACTAAGTTAAACTAACACTAGTTCAGTGCATGTGCCTTCAATACAGCGAATGTCGGTTGCAATGGATCACCAACGTCTTCTGTCTCTTGCCTTGGTGGTGCAATCTGAATATCTATTGATGTCATCTGGCAAAGATGGCGCCGTAACTGCCTGCGAGTCTACATTTCTCTACTGTTTTGGATCATTATGGATGCCGCCAGACCACGGATTTGCCTGGAATTCCCACTAGTCGACGACTTACACTTGTGTTCACGGATACGTGGAATTGTTTTCCGTCTGGACTTGTTATTTCGTTCTTTTTTTGTGATTTCTTCCATCCGTTTATCCTGGTCTGGACGCCGGCTGAATGGCGCTACGCTTCAACTAGTTATACCTGTGTCGTATCTCACGGGTTAGTTCTGCCGGTTCACCTTCACGAATTTGGCGTGTGGGAATTTTAGATGCTACTATGATGAACTGAATACAGCTGGGGAGAGATGCCAGACTCACTCACACGCTGAGTGTTGTCTATACGACCTCTTGTGGTTATCGAAAAGGCACGACAAACTGCGTTAGATGCCATCCCACCTTTCTACCCTGCGGGTTACATGTTTACGGAAAGGCTTCGGTGGTAACCCTGAGGCAAAATCTGCATCCTATGCTATCTCCAGTCGTCTCGATGAATGTCTTTGCCACTGGCAAAAGGTAGCTTAGGCTCTGTGAGTGAGGTTGACAAAAGGCGCAGTTTCTTCCTCACTTTAATCCAAATCTCCGTGCAAGTCACCCTTTTCAGCGGACACAGCAAGTGATACGACTGTCCACATGGCTGAACAAAGAGAGTGGTCTTCATCACTTGTGATGGATGGACACAGCAAGAGATACGACTGTCCACATGGCTGAACAAAGAGAGTGGTCTTCATCACTTGTGATGGATGGACACAGCAAGAGATACGACTGTCCACATGGCTGAACAAAGAGAGTGGTCTTCATCACTTGTGATGGATGGACACAGCAAGAGATACGACTGTCCACATGGCTGAACAAAGAGAGTGGTCTTCATCACTTGTGATGGATGGACACAGCAAGAGATACGACTGTCCACATGGCTGAACAAAGAGAGTGGTCTTCATCACTTGTGATGGATGGACACAGCAAGAGATACGACTGTCCACATGGCTGAACAAAGAGAGTGGTCTTCATCACTTGTGATGGATGGACACAGCAAGAGATACGACTGTCCACATGGCTGAACAAAGAGAGTGGTCTTCATCACTTGTGATGGATGGACACAGCAAGAGATACGACTGTCCACATGGCTGAACAAAGAGAGTGGTCTTCATCACTTGTGATGGATGGACACAGCAAGAGATACGACTGTCCACATGGCTGAACAAAGAGAGTGGTCTTCATCACTTGTGATGGATGGACACAGCAAGAGATACGACTGTCCACATGGCTGAACAAAGAGAGTGGTCTTCATCACTTGTGATGGATGGACACAGCAAGAGATACGACTGTCCACATGGCTGAACAAAGAGAGTGGTCTTCATCACTTGTGATGGATGGACACAGCAAGAGATACGACTGTCCACATGGCTGAACAAAGAGAGTGGTCTTCATCACTTGTGATGGATGGACACAGCAAGAGATACGACTGTCCACATGGCTGAACAAAGAGAGTGGTCTTCATCACTTGTGATGGATGGACACAGCAAGAGATACGACTGTCCACATGGCTGAACAAAGAGAGTGGTCTTCATCACTTGTGATGGATGGACACAGCAAGAGATACGACTGTCCACATGGCTGAACAAAGAGAGTGGTCTTCATCACTTGTGATGGATGGACACAGCAAGAGATACGACTGTCCACATGGCTGAACAAAGAGAGTGGTCTTCATCACTTGTGATGGATGGACACAGCAAGAGATACGACTGTCCACATGGCTGAACAAAGAGAGTGGTCTTCATCACTTGTGATGGATGGACACAGCAAGAGATACGACTGTCCACATGGCTGAACAAAGAGAGTGGTCTTCATCACTTGTGATGGATGGACACAGCAAGAGATACGACTGTCCACATGGCTGAACAAAGAGAGTGGTCTTCATCACTTGTGATGGATGGACACAGCAAGAGATACGACTGTCCACATGGCTGAACAAAGAGAGTGGTCTTCATCACTTGTGATGGATGGACACAGCAAGAGATACGACTGTCCACATGGCTGAACAAAGAGAGTGGTCTTCATCACTTGTGATGGATGGACACAGCAAGAGATACGACTGTCCACATGGCTGAACAAAGAGAGTGGTCTTCATCACTTGTGATGGATGGACACAGCAAGAGATACGACTGTCCACATGGCTGAACAAAGAGAGTGGTCTTCATCACTTGTGATGGATGGACACAGCAAGAGATACGACTGTCCACATGGCTGAACAAAGAGAGTGGTCTTCATCACTTGTGATGGATGGACACAGCAAGAGATACGACTGTCCACATGGCTGAACAAAGAGAGTGGTCTTCATCACTTGTGATGGATGGACACAGCAAGAGATACGACTGTCCACATGGCTGAACAAAGAGAGTGGTCTTCATCACTTGTGATGGATGGACACAGCAAGAGATACGACTGTCCACATGGCTGAACAAAGAGAGTGGTCTTCATCACTTGTGATGGATGGACACAGCAAGAGATACGACTGTCCACATGGCTGAACAAAGAGAGTGGTCTTCATCACTTGTGATGGATGGACACAGCAAGAGATACGACTGTCCACATGGCTGAACAAAGAGAGTGGTCTTCATCACTTGTGATGGATGGACACAGCAAGAGATACGACTGTCCACATGGCTGAACAAAGAGAGTGGTCTTCATCACTTGTGATGGATGGACACAGCAAGAGATACGACTGTCCACATGGCTGAACAAAGAGAGTGGTCTTCATCACTTGTGATGGATGGACACAGCAAGAGATACGACTGTCCACATGGCTGAACAAAGAGAGTGGTCTTCATCACTTGTGATGGATGGACACAGCAAGAGATACGACTGTCCACATGGCTGAACAAAGAGAGTGGTCTTCATCACTTGTGATGGATGGACACAGCAAGAGATACGACTGTCCACATGGCTGAACAAAGAGAGTGGTCTTCATCACTTGTGATGGATGGACACAGCAAGAGATACGACTGTCCACATGGCTGAACAAAGAGAGTGGTCTTCATCACTTGTGATGGATGGACACAGCAAGAGATACGACTGTCCACATGGCTGAACAAAGAGAGTGGTCTTCATCACTTGTGATGGATGGACACAGCAAGAGATACGACTGTCCACATGGCTGAACAAAGAGAGTGGTCTTCATCACTTGTGATGGATGGACACAGCAAGAGATACGACTGTCCACATGGCTGAACAAAGAGAGTGGTCTTCATCACTTGTGATGGATGGACACAGCAAGAGATACGACTGTCAACATGGCTGAACAAAGAGAGTGGTCTTCATCACTTGTGATGGATGGACACAGCAAGAGATACGACTGTCCACATGGCTGAACAAAGAGAGTGGTCTTCATCACTTGTGATGGATGGACACAGCAAGAGATACGACTGTCCACATGGCTGAACAAAGAGAGTGGTCTTCATCACTTGTGATGGATGGACACAGCAAGAGATACGACTGTCCACATGGCTGAACAAAGAGAGTGGTCTTCATCACTTGTGATGGATGGACACAGCAAGAGATACGACTGTCCACATGGCTGAACAAAGAGAGTGGTCTTCATCACTTGTGATGGATGGACACAGCAAGAGATACGACTGTCCACATGGCTGAACAAAGAGAGTGGTCTTCATCACTTGTGATGGATGGACACAGCAAGAGATACGACTGTCCACATGGCTGAACAAAGAGAGTGGTCTTCATCACTTGTGATGGATGGACACAGCAAGAGATACGACTGTCCACATGGCTGAACAAAGAGAGTGGTCTTCATCACTTGTGATGGATGGACACAGCAAGAGATACGACTGTCCACATGGCTGAACAAAGAGAGTGGTCTTCATCACTTGTGATGGATGGACACAGCAAGAGATACGACTGTCCACATGGCTGAACAAAGAGAGTGGTCTTCATCACTTGTGATGGATGGACACAGCAAGAGATACGACTGTCCACATGGCTGAACAAAGAGAGTGGTCTTCATCACTTGTGATGGATGGACACAGCAAGAGATACGACTGTCCACATGGCTGAACAAAGAGAGTGGTCTTCATCACTTGTGATGGATGGACACAGCAAGAGATACGACTGTCCACATGGCTGAACAAAGAGAGTGGTCTTCATCACTTGTGATGGATGGACACAGCAAGAGATACGACTGTCCACATGGCTGAACAAAGAGAGTGGTCTTCATCACTTGTGATGGATGGACACAGCAAGAGATACGACTGTCCACATGGCTGAACAAAGAGAGTGGTCTTCATCACTTGTGATGGATGGACACAGCAAGAGATACGACTGTCCACATGGCTGAACAAAGAGAGTGGTCTTCATCACTTGTGATGGATGGACACAGCAAGAGATACGACTGTCCACATGGCTGAACAAAGAGAGTGGTCTTCATCACTTGTGATGGATGGACACAGCAAGAGATACGACTGTCCACATGGCTGAACAAAGAGAGTGGTCTTCATCACTTGTGATGGATGGACACAGCAAGAGATACGACTGTCCACATGGCTGAACAAAGAGAGTGGTCTTCATCACTTGTGATAGACAAAACTACCATTGATATCATCCTACCAATTACAGAACTGTGTATCTATTACCCGTTTACCCGTCACCTGTCCTTCCAGTAGTGCTGTGTCTGTTTATGTGATCAGAACATCTTAACTGAATCTGATTTTGTTCACCAATTCTCTTTCCATCTGTACTTTCTCCGCAACTTTTGTTTTTGTTTATTTTATATCCATGACATGTGTCCAATTCTTCTATTTATCCACATTTCAAATGCAAAAATTCACTTCAATCGTTTGTTGATTGTCAAATATTGCTGTGCAATTCAGTAAAGACAAATAATTCATATATATATATATATATATATATATATATATATATATATATATATATATATATATATATATATATCACTTGATCCATCTAATTTTTAATATATTAACTTAACTTCATTATACTGGTTTAGAATGCTCTAAAGAGTCTGTTTAAAAAAAGTTTACCCCCCCCCCACCCCCCCACCCCCCCCCCCCCCCCCGCCCCCACCTATGCTAAAAATGACTGATCACCCAATTTATTGTTAATGCATTAACTGACCCTATCTCCGCCACATACTGTGGCAATGCATTTGAAGCATTCACCACTCTCTGACTAAAAAATTTTTGCCCTAATATCTAATCTAGGTCTGTCTTCAAATAATTTGAAGCTGTGTCCTCTAGTTCTTGTAGACGGTTGTACTTTGAAAAAAATTGTATAGTTTAATTTATCCTTTCCATTGATTAATGTATAAACCTGTATTAAGTCACCTTGAATTGTTCTCTGTTTTAGACATTGCAGACCAGTTTATCTAAGTATCTCCTCATAATTATAATTCTGGAATCATTTGTGTAGCTTATTAGTGAGTTTGGATGTCAATATATGACTCATGATGGTGGATGTCAATATATGACTCATGATGGTGGATGTCAATATATGACTCCTGATGGTGGATGTCAATATATGACTCATGATGGTGGATGTCAATATATGACTCATGATGGTTGATGTCAATATATGACTCATGATGGTGGATGTCAATATATGACTCATGATGGTGGATGTCAATAGATGACTCATGATGGTGGATGTCAATATATGACTCATGATGGTGGATGTCAATATATGACTCCTGATGGTGGATGTCAATATATGACTCATGATGGTGGATGTCAATATATGACTCATGATGGTTGATGTCAATATATGACTCATGATGGTGGATGTCAATATATGACTCATGATGGTGGATGTCAATAGATGACTCATGATGGTGGATGTCAATATATGACTCATGATGGTGGATGTCAATATATGACTAATGATGGTGGATGTCAATATATGACTCATGATGGTGGATGTCAATATATGACTCATGATGGTGGATGTCAATATATGACTCATGATGGTGGATGTCAATATATGACTCATGATGGTGGATGTCAATATATGACTCATGATGGTGGATGTCAATATATGACTCATGATGATGGATGTCAATATATGACTCATGATGGTGGATGTCAATATATGACTCATGATGGTTGATGTCAATATATGACTCATGATGGTGAAAACATATTTCGCAATCCCTATTCTCTTCCCATTTCCCAATTCCCAAGATAAGAGAAGCTCTTGATCTGATCCAGTCAGTCTATTTCTATCTGTAGAGTAGATTTCAAGTCTACTTTGTTAATTACCCTACATTTCGTTTACTAGTTGTTAACACTTGACTTTTATTTGAATCATAGCAGAACTGTATCATCCGATTATCTTAGATATTATTTATGGATATTCCACTGGTAATGAGTTCTGATATTTTTCCCTATATGTGATATGTGTACATGTCAAACAAACAAGGGGACATTACACACCTTTGTCGTACTCTACTTTCTACATCTATCACTGGTTCGTCTTGTAAGACGATAGTAATTGTGCTTTTAGCACAAAGCCCTTGTAGAAATAGAGAGACCATGTGATGTCTATATAGTATGGTCCCCCTCTCTTTTCAACTGGTCAGACGATAGTAATTGTGCTTTTAGCACAAAGCCCTTGTAGAAATAGAGAGACCATGTGATGTCTATATAGTATGGTCCCTCTCTCTTTTCAACTGGTCAGACGATAGTAATTGTGCTTTTAGCACAAAGCCCTTGTAGAAATAGAGAGACCATGTGATGTCTATATAGTATGGTCCCTCTCTCTTTTCAACTGGTCAGACGATAGTAATTGTGCTTTTAGCACAAAGCCCTTGTAGAAATAGAGAGACCATGTGTTGTCTATATAGTATGGTCCCTCTCTCTTTTCAACTGGTCAGACGATAGTAATTGTGCTTTTAGCACAAAGCCCTTGTAGAAATAGAGAGACCATGTATTGCCTATGCAGGGAGAACATGAATACTTTGTATGTTGACTCTGGACAGATGAAAAGAGAGAGGGACCATATTTCATTGGTGATGTGTGGTCCCGGTCACTAAGTATCACCTGACCCTAACAAACATTGTCTCATCAGTATGTTATTCCTGAGCAGACGTTAGTCTCCTTTCCCCAATATTGGATCATTCGGAGAACACATTTGATTTCGTTCAACATTGTTTTAGTTTTAGTTGTCATATCCGGACGAGTTTATAACAGTCAAGGGGAACTGAGACGCTAGTCCACTCAGGCACAACATACTGACCAGGACGTCATGTTAGGGTCAGACACAATATACTGACCAGGGCGTCATGTTAAGGTCAGGCACAACGTTCTGACCAAGACGTCATGTTAGTGTCAGGCACACTATACTGACCAAGACCACTATCTCTCTTCCATGTAGCGTTCCGTGGAAACAGGCTGTTTTCAAGGCATTCTGGCTGACAAGATGTTGCTCATCGTAATCCCCGTAGTAGTGAGTGTCACGCAGATGAAACAAAACATAGCACAGCTGCCTGGAGGATCGCGTTCCACCTTCATCAGCACGCTCGGGATGTGAAGAAAGCTACTACAACCCGCCACTTAACGCCCTTTTGAGAGCGCACACAAGCGTAAACATCCTCATTATAGACATTCAACAACAACATAACTGCCAACCATATTTATGCTCTGCAATCGATATCCTCCGTCTATCTGGCTGGACTTTCCATTTCATTGGATATATGCACAAACTAGCGACATAACGCATTCCATTCTCCGGACAACATCCTGCTACTTGAAAACCTTGTTCAAGGCTTGGTAGCTGTGAATGAGAACAAACGCAGAAGAAGTAATTATGCAATCATTATCAGAACATGAGAAAAGTGTCATTATCAGAACATGAGAAAAGTGTCATTTTCAGAACGTGAAAAAGTGTCATTATCAGAACATGAGAAAAGTGTCATTATCAGAACATGAGAAAAGTGTCATTATCAGAACATGAAAAAGTGTCATTATCAGAACATGAGAAAAGTGTCATTATCAGAACATGAGAAAAGTGTCATTAACCGAAACATGAGAAAAGTGTCATTTTCAGAACATGAGAAAAGTGTCATTATCAGAACATGAGAAAAGGTCATTATCAGAACATGAAAAAGTGTCATCGTCAGAACATAAGAAAAGTGTCATTATCAGAACATGAGAAAAGTGTCATTATCAGAACATGAAAAAGTATCATTTTCCGAACATGAAAAAAGTGTCATTATCCGAACATGAGAAAAGTGTCATTATCATAACATAAGAAAAGTGTCATTTTCAGAACATGATAAAAGGGTCATTTTCAGAACACGAGAAAAGGTGTCATTATCAGAACATGAGAAAAGGTCATTATCAGAACATAAAAAAGTGTCCTTATCAGAACATGAGAAAAGTGTCATTATCGGAACACGAGAAAAGTGTCATTATCCGAACTTGAGAAAAGTGTCATTACCAGAACATGAGAAAAGTGTCATTATCAGAACATAAGAAAAGTGTCATTTTCAGAACATGAGAAAAGTGTCAATATCAGAACATGAGAAAAGTGTGTTTCTGGGACACCAAGAAGGTCACTCAATACGCATAATCTGATAATTAACCGCAGTTAGCCTGTGCGTTGACATAATGTCGCATTCCATATGCACGCACTTCCAGGACGGATCAAGTCATAATAGCGTCCGATTGGCGCAGTGATAGCGCTCACATTTCTCGGCAAAGCTACCGAGTTCGACGCCATTTATTGGTACACTTCCATCGATCTAGCCGTAAAATGTATACCTAACTTACAGTTACAGAAGAAAAGGCAACTAGGAAGTCGTTTGGTTGCTCTTCCTCATACACAAGATGTAACCTAACACATTTAAGTTTTTAACACTTCATCCCTGACAGCAGTGACTGATATGCGACTTTCTTTACTTTCTATTAGCCCGCTAATAAAAGATGATTACAGAGGGTTTGGCATATCTAGAGACCTCGCCGTGCATTAATAACTATATAACACGTGCAAATGTGACCAATTTCTATACAAATAGAAATGTAATAATATATACAAACATAAATATAATAAGCATCAGAACAAACACAAAACACAGTAATAAATAACAGCTACGTAAATCAAATCTTATCTTGAAAGTAATCTTGAGTAACTAGACTGTGAATATATTTTGTCTGTTTTGTTTTTTTTGTGTATTTTGTTTTTTTTTGCGTTCGCCTTTTTTATCTATTCCCCAAGGCGGGTGGGCGTTGCACTGGGGTTTTTATTTTGCGCCTGTCGGCCCAGTGCATCCGACTTCAGCATGCATTTTGGGATCAAGATCCTGAGCAGCGCATGAGCTGCAGTGGTCAGCGACCCATGGCTGACTGCTAGCGTCAGGGCCAGCGAACCAGAGCTGCCAAGACCCTTCTACACCTCCACGCAGTGATCCTGGATAACAGGCTGCAGCAGGACAGACTGGCTAATGAGAAGCGATCGAAGAAGGAATGCTAACCCGGTAATCAAAATTGCTTGCTGAAGTCGGATGTGTTGGACCGAAAGGTGCAAATATCGCAGTCAATCTGTAAACTACGACACAACGCATTCCATTCTCTGGACTGCGTTCTGCTACTTAAGCCCTTTCAAGGTTTTGGTAGTGGGAGATTTAGAACGAACGAAGCCAAGCCAAGACAAACTAAACCAAGCCAAGCATGCATTTTATATAAGGGTCTGCTTCCTCCTGCATTTTCTAAGGGTTTGCTTCCCCGTGGTAACGGCCGGTGCTCTGATGGGGATCGAACCCAGCACCTTCTTCTTGTGATCCGTGTCACTTAACCACTACCCTAACGCCGTCTCCATTTTGTTTGTTGAGATTTGAGTGTTAGTTAATTTGAAAGGAATAAAATGGAGAGGAAAAATTGTGGATTCTAGATTTATAAAAAACAAATGGAGAAAATTGATGAAGCCCAATGTCAGAACTTCGAGAGCTCAATGTGTGGGCTATATGATGAGAAGGGGGCTTTGAAGGAGATCTGACATGGACTGGGAGGGGGGGGGGGCTGATGTTCGTGGCTCGGAATCTGGTGGGGTTATATGAGGGCGACATTGAATGAGATGTGACATGTACTGTGGGCTGATGGCTTGGAATCTGGTTGGGTTATATGAGGAGAAGGGGGCTTTGAAGGAGATCTGACATGGACTGGGGGGGGGGGGGGGGGGCTGATGTTCGTGGCTCGGAATCTGGTGGGGTTATATGAGGAGAAGGTGGCTTTGAAGGAGATCTGACATAGACTGGGGGGGGGGGGGGGGCTGATGTTCGTGGCTCGGAATCTGGTGGGGTTATATGAGGGCGACATTGAATGAGATGTGACATGTACTGTGGGCTGATGGCTTGGAATCTGGTTGGGTTATATTAGGGCGACTTTGAAGGCGATTTGACATGTACTGGGGCTGATGTTGATGACTCGGAATCTGGTGGGGTCACATGAGGAGAAGGGAACTTTGAAGGAGATCTTATCTGGACTGGGGGGCTGATGTTCGTGGCTCGGAATTGGGCGGGGTTATATGAGGGCGACTTTGAATGAGATCTGACATGCGCTGCTGAGCATCTTGATCCCAAGAGCCAAGTTCTCGGCAAAGTTAACAAAATCTCATTGTTTTGTTCTAATGGAACAGGTACAGATTTGCTTCTATCTAGGTCATATACTAACGGAAGATGGCAGCTGTGAAAAACAAATCAGAAAGAGAATAGGTATGGCCCAATATGGTATTCGACAACATGCGACACATACTGACATCCAAACAGATAAATCAGAATTTGAAAATGAGAATTGTCAGGTGTTATGTATACTTGTCACTACTTTATGGTGCAGAAACATGGACAATAAATAACACGTTGGAAAAGAGTTTTGAAGCCTTCGAAATCAGGTATGTATAAGATTGGGTCGCATTTCATGGAAAGAGAAGATAACAAATTTGGAGGTATTGAGAAAGTTGATGGTGAAAAAGAGAATTAATGACCGAAATCAGGGTTAGAAAGTTACGTTATTTTGGTCATATAACAAGACATACCTCCTTGTTGAAGACCATACTAGAGGGTGGAAGGCAGTCGCTCAAGGGGCATATAACGTTTTAAGTCGGTGGATAACATCAGGAGATGGACTGGAAAAAGCCCCCCAGATTGCACAATTACAGCAAGAGATAGAGTACACTGGAGATGCATTGCAACAGATTTTCGATGCGGAGATGGCACCCAACTGAACTGAACTGAATTGTATTATTTTTGTCAGATTTCATTTAATTTCATTTGTGTTTTTAATGTTGTCATCTTCATTATCAGGTCAATGGTCAGCACAAAGAAAAATGGTGATAAGCGACATCCGTGTGGTACTTATCAGTTCTTATCTCAAAGTGCTCAGAAGTGGCAAAATTATTGAAGCTAATTATTTCAAAATTATAAGATAGTGAAACTCAGTTTTTCAAGTGATTTATTAATATGCTTCAATCGAGCATTGCCTTTGATAAGGTCGACTCTAGCAATCTGTCTATCTATCTTCAGTCAAATTATGTTGTTAGACGTTGTGGGAAGGTGCGACCTCCTTTGTTTCATATATATTTGTTTTGTTTTTTTGTTTGTTTTCTTGTTGTTGTTTTGTTGTTTTTTTTTTCTTGGGGGGGGGGGGGGGGGCAGGTTAAAACCCACTGGTGACTTGCCAGGTCAATTCCAGCATTTATTAGCCCCTGGAATATATGATCGCCTATTTTTGAGACTGGTGGAGGTGGAAGCGTAAATTAGAGCAAGGTAGACCCGCAGCCTGTCAGGCGCCATCTAAGCCGTTCTACCCACCACATAACCAAGGCCTGTTGTTGTGGCCACACAGTTCCCTTTTTTGCGACATATTCTCTGTGGGGCGAGAATCCCTAGCATAATTTGAGTAGATTTTTAACTTGAATTTTGCCCGAGCAGCGGCCTACTCTTTTCGATTACCAACTGCTAAGGAATCTTTAACGTGTGCGCCACTGAACACGGGTGTCTGATCTCACTACTCAGAGATCAGGGGAAATATTTACCGGATGATCCACGTGAAAAAATCCCGGTGGAGACACTGGGATTGGAACGCGCGACCTCCAGCACCCGAGGCGAATTGAGTAATTGGGGAAAATGTATACCGCTATTTATAACAGTGGTCTTCAATCTGTGCGCTAGCATCCTCTAGTAACAGTGGTCTTCAATCTGTGCGCTAGCATCCTCTAGTAACAGTGGACTTCAATCTGTGCGCTAGCATCCTCTAGTAACAGTGGTCTTCAATCTGTGCGCTAGCATCCTCTAGTAACAGTGGTCTTCAATCTGTGCGCTAGCATCCTCTAGTAACAGTGGTCTTCAATCTGTGCGCTAGCATCCTCTAGTAACAGTGGTCTTCAATCTGTGCGCTAGCATCCTCTAGTAACAGTGGTCTTCAATCTGTGCGCTAGCATCCTCTAGTAACAGTGGTCTTCAATCTGTGCGCTAGCATCCTCTAGTAACAGTGGTCTTCAATCTGTGCGCTAGCATCCTCTAGTAACAGTGGTCTTCAATCTGTGCGCTAGCATCCTCTAGTAACAGTGGTCTTCAATCTGTGCGCTAGCATCCTCTAGTAACAGTGGTCTTCAATCTGTGCGCTAGCATCCTCTAGTAACAGTGGTCTTCAATCTGTGCGCTAGCATCCTCTAGTGGTCGAATTTATCTGTCACGTGGTCGGTAGCAGAATAATGACATTCTGTATTTAAACACCGAATATTATTATGACAATGCAATGGCTACACAACCTAAGAAAACTATGACAGAAAACCAGGAAATCAACAAAAGTGAAAATTGTGAGAACTGTATTATTCCCGTGACAGCATACGGATGTGAAACATGGACAGTAACTCAGGCATCAAGAAAAAGTATCGAGTCCTTCGAGTAGATATGTTATAGAATACTCAGAATACTATGGACCGAAAAAAGGAGAATTCAGACATTCCACAAAAGTTGCGCATAGAGGAGAACTGGTTCATAAATTCCAACATAAACAGAAAATTTAAATACTTTGGCCACATCAGAAGACACAGTGGCCTTGAGAGAACCGTAATGAATGACATGATGCGGGACAAGAGGCAGCCAAGAAGGTGATGGCTCCAAGATGTCAAGGAATGTTTGGGCATAACTCTGGAGATTTGACAGAATATCGAGTTTCTTTCAGACGGGCTGTGATGGGAGCGACGTTCTGTAAAGACCATGCCACATAGTGATGATATATTAAAAAACCCAAAATATACAGACTCAGTGAACGATCGCGAAATTGTATTCACTTTAGATTTTAGTGGGCGGTAAAGAAAGCAGTAGTTTCTTAGGAGTTATAAAAGTGGTCGCCAGGTATAGAAAGGTTGAAGAGCACCGATTTAGAAGATCCATGTTGTCAATTATCGTCCATAACTATTAGTATTACCAACGAGAACATATTCCAATAATTTTCACGCAGAAGCAGAGGCAATGAAGGTCGCAGCTAAGCTTGTAATCCAAGATAAAGATATCCACCAGAAAACATAGTATCCTTGACTGATGTGGTGTCAGTATTACCAGCGCTAAAACAACACAAAGATGAAGATCTCGAGCAATGTATATTCTCCCTGACACAGCTCTCAGCAGAACACCCAAGGTTGGTCATACAGTGGATCCCATCCCACTGCAATATTGAAGACAATGAAGCTGCAGACAAACTAGCAAAGAGTGGAGGAGCATCCCCACAAACAGACCTGAGTTTCACATATAATGAGGCCAAGACCATAATTAAAGCCAACTTCGGGGTAAAATGGGCTGATCAACACCCCGACTTCCGAAAAGAAGACAGCTATTGTAACTTAACTAGAGAAGAGCAAGTCATCATCTTCAGACTGAGAACTGGGCATAACAGAGTCAAGGGTCATCTTTACCGCAAAATGAGGATTGGGACAGATAACAGGTGCCCATATAGGGAGCATACCATGACCGTGGAACACATCCTACAAAGCTGCACGCTCACGCAGGAAAAGAAAGAACAATACTGACCTTGTGAGACAGATATGAAACAAATGCTGTATGGAGATAAAACAGCCTTACAAACAACGGTGTCCTTTGTAAGAGAAACCGGAACCTTGATCTGAGGATGTAAGAGAAACCGGGACCTTGATCTGAGGATGAACGAAGAAGAAGAAGAAGAAGTCCATAACTGTTGATGGTATACACAGTCGAACGCGTTGACGTAGTCCATTAAACTCGTTTGTAGATGAATTCTCTACACTTTTCTATAATAATCCTCATGTTGTTTATGTGATCTCTACTGCTTCTTCCTACCCCGATTTATACTTTCTATGCCGTTAACTCGGATAATTAAACCAATTTCACATACACTGTCCGTGGAAACTGCCGAGGACTAGATGGCATGACATGGGGCCAACTACAGATGTGTTAGCGCGATAGGGCATGACAAGTATAGACACTGTGATATGTACAACGCAGCTGAGATAGACTGGCCATGTGGTACACATGTCGGATCAACGTCTACCAAAAGAGCTACTCTATGGCAAACTGCGAAATGTTAAGAGAGCAAGCGGTAGACAGCGGGAAAGGTGCAAGAACACACTTATAAGATTACTTATCCAGTTTGGTATTAATCAAAAGGACTGGGAAAGAATCTCCACAAATCGCACAAACTGGCACATCGCTATTGCTGAGGGAGTTCGGATACATCATCATGTAGCATGTCCTTTGTAGAACGTCGCTCCCATCACAGCCAGTCTGAAAGAAACTCGTTGCCTTGCCAAAACACCAGTTTCCGCCACTGTCATACTCAAGCATTCCTGGATATCTTGGTGCCATCGTCTTCTTGGTCTACCCCTTCCTCTTTTGCCTGGCACCATACCTCCCATCACCGTTCTCTCAAGACCGTTGTGTCTCTTGATGTGACCAAAGTATTTGCATTTTCTAGCCAAAATGGAATTGATAAACCAGTTCTCTATGCTCAACTCTTGCCGAATGTCTACATTTGTTCTTTTCTCTGTCCAGGGTATTCGGAGGATCTTTCTGTAACATTTTGACTCGAAGGATTCGATTCTTTGTCTAGAAGTTTTGGTAATCGTCCATGCTTCACAGCCATAAGCTGCCACAGGAAAAACACAGGCTCTCAATACTTTTACTTTTATCGTTTTGTTGGTGCCCTGCCATAATTTCTTCAGGCTGTTCAGTCTCTGCATTGCCATAGCTAGTCTTCTTCTGAGGCATCAATAATTAATTAGTCTATATAGTGGCTATCGCTTCACAAGCCAGCTCACAATAACCATTATTCAATCCAGGTGGAAGGGGATGTCCTATTTCCTTGTTCTAAGTGCGACAGACAATTCAAGGCTTTCTTCTGGCTTATTTAGCCATCTTCGAACTCATGCGAAAAGGGAATGCTGATAAAGTGGTCCTCATCGATTACAATGGACAAACAACACAACTCACCCCTTTCAGAGCAATGAAATGTAAATGAAACTGGTTGTATAGAGACTCTGCAGAGTCTTCTAAACCAGTATAAAGATGTTGAGTTAAGTTTAACGGTCTACTCTTCGTGAATTTCTGTTTCTAACTTTTGCTGCATTCTTTGTATTATGATATGCAGTACATTCTTACTGGCACGACTTAAGACGAGATGTGGATCGATGTGATCCCCGTAGTAGTGAGCTTCACGCAGATGAAGCCAAGCATAGCACAACCGCATGGAGGACCGCGGTCCACCTTCATCAGCATGCTCGGGATGTGAGGATAGCTACAACAACCCACCACTTAACGTCCTTTTCAGAGCGCACAAAAGAGTAAACTTACTCATTATGGACAATAAACAACAACAACGCAGCGGATCCATACATGATTCATGTACTGCGTATTGTTTCTTACGCTGTCTTTCAAACTCAGGTTATTCCGCCGACTGTGAGCTTTCGGCAAGTGGAAATAGCGGACGCGACCCATGCTCAGGTGAAATATATAGACCAAGATTCAGGTCAAGGTCAGGTGAAATATATAGACCAAGATTCAGGTCAAGGTCAGGTGAAATATATAGACCAAGATTGAGGTCAAGGTCAGGTGAAACGAAGACCAAGATTCAGGTCAAGGTCATGTCAAACGAAGACCAAGATTCAGGTCAAGGTCAAGTGAAACGAAGACCAAGATTCAGGTCATGGTCAGGTGAAACGAAGACCAAGATTCAGGTCAAGGTCATGTGCAACGAAGACCAAGATTTAAGTGGCTGTTTCCAATAATAATGTTCACTTAGGCATCAGTGGCCTGTTGCGTCGATCGACCAATGTCGTTGCCACGTGCCCCAGTAACAAATAGGACACTCCAAGTTGCAATTTTCATTGGGCTTTCAACATCCAGGGATGGAACCCTGGCGCCTTGTGGTTTCATGGTAAGTGTGTCGACCGACGTCCTTGAGGACGGGCACTGGAAGGATTAACTTAACGTTCTTTTCAGGGCGTACAAAAGAGTAAACTTAGTCATTGTGAGCATTAAACAACAACAACAACATAACGTACATAACTTCAGGTTACATGTTGTGGAAGTGGTGTCTTCTTCTTCTTCTTCGTTCATCCTCAGATCAAGGTTCCGGTTTCTCTTACATCCTCAGATCAAGGTTCCGGTTTCTCTTACATCCTCAGATCAAGGTTCCGGTTTCTCTTACATCCTCAGATCAAGGTTCCGGTTTCTCTTACATCCTCAGATCAAGGTTCCGGTTTCTCTTACAACCTCAGATCAAGGTTCCGGTTTCTCTTACATCCTCAGATCAAGGTTCCGGTTTCTCTTATAAAGGACACCGTTGTTTCTAAGGCTGTTTTATCTCCATACAGCTTTTGTCTCATATCTGTCTCACGAGGCTAGTATTGTTCTTTCTTTTCCTGCGTGAGCGTGCAGCTTTGTAGGATATGTTCCACGGTCATGATATGCTCCCCACATGGGCACCTGTCATATGTCCCAATCCTCATTTTGTTGTAAAGATGACCCTTGAGTCTGGTATGCGCAGTTCTCAGTCTGAAGATGATGACTTGCTCTTCTCTAGTTAAGTAGCTGTCTTCTTTTCGGAAGTCGGGGTATTGATCAGCCCATTTTAACCTGAAGTTGGCTTTAATTATGATCTTGGCCTCATTATATGTGATACTCAGGTCTGTTTGTGGGGATGCTCCTCCACTCTTTGCTAGTTTGTCTGCAGCTTCATTGCCTTCAATATTGCATTGGGATGAGATCCACTGTGTGAACACATTTGGGTGTTCTGTTGAGAGCTGTGTAAGGGAGAACATACATTGCTCGAGATCTCCATCTTTGTGGTAGTGGTATAAAAAGAGATCTCTTCCAGTTGTGCGTGGTTTAGAAGCGCAAATGAAGCGCAAGGTTACTTCACTTCGTGTAGTTTGACTGGGCTTGTGGGGGAATCTCTCTCGGTTTGGCTTCTTCTTCACGTACATAGAAGATTGTCAAAACTACTACGAAACTGCCATAGTAGAACAAGTTACAAACAGATACACACACGCATTCATGTACAGGTCATTACGTCCACATTATAAACATATACACACACGTATACCCACACGCATACGCACACACACATTCATAGACTGGTCAATATGTCCACATTACAAACAGACACACACACACTTGTCCATACACTGACCAGTACTTCCACATTACAGATACACGCGCAAACATACACTGGCCAATACTTAACTAAACGTAACGTCTTTATAATGATTCAGAAGACTCTACAGAGTTTGTATTCAGCCAGTTTCTTGGGGGTGGTTTAACCGATGTGCGAATACATTTTAATAGACTCAAACACTAGAGCTAAGGTAGACCCGAGGCCAGTTAGGCGCCATCTATAGCTGCTCTTAACAAACCACCTGGGGAAAGGTACACATTTTTGCCAGAAGATCCACGTGAAAAAAATCCAGATCTTTACCTTGATTCGAACCCGCGACCTCCAGCACCTTAGGCGGACTCCTTACCTCAAGACCTCTGAGTGTCCCTATGCGCCCTGATATCGCCTAAAAAACAACGGCCTAGGGTGGAAAGGATGTGCCTTCGTAGAAAATTCAAGAAAGGCAAACTAAATGAAATCGTACAAAAACAAACAATGGGTCATTCTCTACTCTGTCAAATTTTTCTGGGGGGACGGCGTGGCCTAGTGGTTAAGTGACACGGCTCTCAACCAGAAGGTGCTGGGTTCGATCCCCATCACAGCACCGGCCGTTACCCCGGGGAAGCAAACCCTTAGAAAATGCAGGAGGAAGCAGACCCTTACATAAAATGCATGCTGAAGTCGGATGCACTGGGCCGACAGGTGCAAAATAAAAACGCAGTGCAACGCACACTGCCTTCTGGATTAGAAAAATAAGTCGAACGCCAAAAGAAATATATATATTCTGGACAATGTTTGGTATATGTGAACGTTGACTTGCCCTCCATCGCGCGTGTATCACCTCAACAATTATTTCAACCTAGTCGTTTGGGATTTCCCTCTTTTCGTGTTTGATTGCATTTCTAATTTCATCAGCTGCAGGTTCCGGTTCATGATTTCTGTTATTGTTGTTGATTGTTACTGCGTTTGCTCATGAATACACTTCCTGAAAATATTCCTTGCAGCTGTTCACGACGTTTCTGTGCCCTATTGAATGTCGTCCCTAATGTCAATTTTTGATCCAACGGCTGATCTAAAATTGTTATTCATCCGAGTTTTCATTTGGAAAATATTCTTATTCAGACCCTGTTTGAAGGGATCAAGATGCTGAGTAGCGTATGAGCTGCAGTGGTCAGCGACTCATAGCTGAGATACGCTTCTTTCTACCTCAGACAGTAGTCCTTTTGGGCGATATCAGGACACAATGACCAGTGTGTAGATGCGTGTGTGTATCTGTTTTGTAATATGTTCCACTATTGCAGTCTTACAGTACGGTAATTTTGCCAACCTTTTCTGTACGGTACGGAAAGAAATGGTCATACCGAGAAGAGAAAAAATCCCCGACATATCAAGTCAAACTGGATAACAAGTCACGCTGTTTCACGTATTTTTACATAACAAACATATTTTAACTGGCTGACCATGTCTTCATTCATTACTTTTAGGTTAAACCCTAACTTTCCCCAAAAAACTATGTAATGCATCAATAAGAATCAGGGATCAAGATGTTGAGCACCGCATGAGCTGCAGTGGTCAGCGACCCATAGCTGACTGCTAGCGTCAGGGCCAGCGAACCAGAGCTGACAAGACCCTTCTACACCTCCAAGTGGTGATTCTGGATAACAGGCTGCAGCAGGGCAGACTGGCTAAGGAGAGGGGATCGAAGAAGGAATGCTAACCCGGTACTCACAAAAAGCTTGCTGATGTCGGATGTGTTGGACCGAAAGGTGCAAATATCGCAGTCAAGCTGTAAACTACTACACAACGCATTCCGTTCTCTGGACTACATTCTGCTACTTAGGCTCTTTCCGTGTTTGGAAGTGAGAGATTGAGAACGAACAAAGCCAAGCCAAGCCAAACTCAACTTAACGTTTTTAAACTGGTTTAGAAGACTGTGCTAAGTACAAATATAACCAATTTCTTTTACTTCACTTGATCTAAAAATACCTATGCAAATCCAATGTATTCTTGAATGCATTAATTAACCATGCCTCCACTATTTCTTTTGCCAATGCATTCCAAGCATTCACCTCTCTCTGGCTAAAAAAAATATTTCCTAGTATCGAATCTGGACCACTAAAGAAACTGTACACTGGAAGAGTGAGACCAGTTCTCGAGTATGGACAACAGCAGCAAAGGCAAACTTCGATAAAGTTAGCAAACTCCAAAACCAAGCCATGAGAGTTATAACAGGAGGCATAAAGTCAACGCCAATTGTAGAACTTGAAAAGATTACAAAACTGCAATCCATGGCCAACAGAAGAGACTGCAGAGCCCAGCTGCAATCAGAGAAACTCCGAAGACTGACTGACCATCCAATGCACCAGAGACTAAACAATTTCGGAAATGGGAAGCTAAAGCGAAGAAACTTTGCAGAAATAGTCAAAGCAAAGATGCACGAAGACCATATGAACGCACTAACCACACCAAAGCCCATCCCTACTGTACAAAAACCTACCTGGAGGCAGCATATATTTCCAGAGGTGGTAGAAAATATACCAGGTATTAGAAACAAAAACTGCCAGACTGAAAAAGAAAGAAGAGATACTACCCTGAGTTTCATTACGGAAAACTACCCAAGCATGGACTGGACCCATGCATAGACCGACGGTTCCGTAACAAATCCAACACAGAATGGAGGGGCAGGAGCATTCCTGAGCCTACCATATGGCAGAAAAATAGCACTGTCATTCGCTACTGGAAAATACACAAGCAATTTCAGAGCGGAGGCAGAGGCACTGAGGGCGGCAGTGGAAGAAATGGTGACAGGTAAAAGGAATGAAAGCCATATAGTCCTGCTTACAGATGCCTTGGTCGTAGTCACAGCACTGAAAAGCCAGAAAAATACTGAACTTAATGAATTAAGAGCAGTACTCTGTCAACTATGCCAGCAGGCCGCACCAAAAAGAGTAGTGGTGCAGTGGGTTCCATCTCACTGCAACATCCAAGGCAACGAGGAGGCAGACAGACTGGCAAAAGAAGGTGCAAAACTACCACAAACTGATACTAGTATGACATACGAAGAGTCAAAACGGCTTATTAGAGCTAGATACATGACCAAATGGGAAACCGAACATGTTGGCTACACCAAAAACGATGCCTATTATCAGTTGAACAGAAAATAGCAGGTCGTGGTCTTCAGACTTCGCACTGGCCACAATAGACTCAGGTACCACCTATTCAACAAATTGAAGATAGGTGGCACCGACGAATGCCCGTGCGGTACCGGCAAAATGACCGCTGAGCATTTGCTGCAAAACTGCCCGATATACGAGGATCAGAGAAAGCAGATGTGGCCATCACCAGTGGCAACACTAGGCAAGCTCTATGGCAGTGTCGACAGCCTCATGATGACGGCTGCTTTTTTCGAAAAAATAATGGTTACTGTCTGACTGCGTACGATGAAGAAGAAGAAGAAAAAGAATCTGGACCTTTCTTTAATTAATTTGTAGCTGTGCTGTCTTGTTCTAGTAGACTGTTGAATTTTGCAACGTTTGCTATAGTCTAACTGATCCTTTCCTGTTATTGTTTTATAAACCTGTATTGTCACCTCGAATTCATCTCTTTTCTTGACACTTTAAGCCGGTTTTTATGAGTCATTCCTCATAACTTTAATCCTACTATCAGTTTTTTCGCATTTTTGAAGAGAAAGACAGGAGCAGAGCGAGTATTATGGTCAGTTTAACATTATAATATATGAAATGGTCAATATGCAAATTATAAACCTAAGACAGAATATGAATTTGTGGACAGGCCAGTAGGTATGGAACTAGCTGTAGATAAATATTATTATGTGTTAGAGAAATGCGAATGCCGGCGTATAAGAATAGGCATGTATCTTAAAAAAGATACATTTTAGTTAACAAAACAAACGGTTGTATTGCTGGTAAATAGAATTGCATTTAATATAAAATGAAATTGTTATCATGAAATTAATTGCTGTTTCAAACACACATATATAATGTTAACGGATTGCTATCATTGACGGCAGCTTTACAATATGTTTCTGATTGTTTCCAGTAACCTCAGATCTTTCTTTTTATGCAGTCAAATTTTGGAGCGCAACATGTCAACTTCTGCTTAAACAACAGAGAAGTAAATACAAGAAATGTTCGCTTAATCGGCCTTTCGGTAAGGGTATGTCACTTAGTTTTGTAAGTAATTGTAAAATTATATTATCATGCATGTAATTTCTGGTCTTTTAAATATACGAGACTTTTGTTTACAATATTCTTGAAGTTATTAGATCTATTTTCTATTTAAATGTTATCTAATACTTAATAGTAATACTAATAGTTAGTAATATTAATAATTAATAAACACAACACTCACACTGTCAACAGACAACACTCACTCTGATCTCTAGCTAAGTAGGCTTAGTAGCTTGGGACTTAATTAAGACTCTTAATTAAAATAAAATTAGTTTTAATTAGTATTAATTCAGGATTATAACTTAGACTTGGTTGGATATGGTGTCTCATCTATAGTTATACGTGTTGAGTGTTCAATTCTATTGAATTGTTACATTGTATCATCATAAACAAGATAATGCAGGGGAAAAAAATGTAGATAATAAGGTGTTACATTGTATCATCATAAACAAGATAATGCAGGGGAAAAAAATGTAGATAATAAGGCTGTATAAGGCTAAATAAAGTTATTCTTATAAAGTTATTCTGTAACAACTCCAACAGAAACAGTCAGTTGCCATAAATAAGGAGTACTAGTACTCTGAGTGGAGTGCCACCCACAGTGCCCACAAAGGCTCGGTTTTGGGACCAATTGTGTTCTTGTGATAATATATAATATATGAATATATATAATATAATAAATAGACTACTATTACTACTAATGACTAATATTAAATAGTAATAATAAACGATTTGGACATTGATATAGGATCCATGGTGATTACAAAATTCATGAATGACACAAAATAAGCAGTAGTGTCTCATCTAAAACAGAAGTGGATATATTGATTGACTAATTGTCGGATATTAGAAAAATTCAAGAATGGTCTGAGAGCTGGAGTTTATTGTAGGGTTAATCATAATGTAGATCAATGTAGCTCAGCACATTGGTTGATCCAATTTATATGGAACATGATTACAGAGTCACGGGGGGGGGGGGGGGGGGGGGGGGTGAAAAATATTAGAAATAAAGAAAAGGGACCTAGTGGTTTTAATAGATTGTACAGGTAAGGTGAGTGAGCAATTCTAGGTATCTGTGAAAATGACAAATTAGGTATGATTAAAAAAAATATTATGCATATTTTACATAGGAGCAAGGAAGTAATTGTCAAACTGTATAAAGCATTAGTTAGACCTAGATTGAAGTACTCTGTACAGGTGTGGAGTTCTTATTGTAGAGGGGATATAAACATGCTGGGAAGGATACAATGATACATTCTGTCTTTTATGCATTGCAGTATTGTCAACCAGTATCCAAATTTTATGTGGATCCATCCGTCTACTCAGGGAAATACAACTTCACATTTATTAAATGGCAGAAAGACCAGAAGACCTGAATCTACCAAATGCAGTAGTGACACGAATAATTAAAGATGCTGTAAGTACATCTCAGTTGAGTGGTGCCCGAATTGAAGAGAATAGGGATGCCTGTAACCTTCCAAGTATGGCTTGGCTTGGCTTCGTTCATTATCAATCTCCCGCTACCAAACCCTGAAAGGGCTTAAGTAGCAGAATGTAGTCTAGAGAACGGAATGCGTTGTCATAGTTTACAGCTTGACTGCGATATTTGCACCTTTCGGTCCAACACATCCAACTTCAGCAAGTATTTTTTTAGTACTGGGTTAGCATTCCCTCTATCATCCCTTCTCCTTAGCCAGTCTGCCTTGCTGCAGCCTGTTATCAAGGATCATTGCATGGAGGTGTAGAAGGGTCTTGGCAGCTCTGATTCTTTGGTCCTGATGCTAGCAGTCATTTATGGGTCGCTGACCACTGCAGCTCATGCACTGTACAGTATCTTGATCCCACCTTCCAAGTATGACTTAAAGGTGACTAAAGAGAGTTGTGTATGCGGCTAGCAACCTCATGTAAAATCATTGCCTTGTCAGTAAGTTGCCCACCGCAAGCGAAGATGGCGACATCATCAGACTGTTCTCGTCCTGAAGATGTAACTTGAGCTGAATTTGGATTATAGTGAGAAATAAGCTAGACATCAATCTCACGTTCTTGTCCTGAATTACCGGGAGCCAGTGGTAAGATATTCAATCAAGACGACTGGAAGTAGCTAAAGATGCAGACATTCATATCATACAATCCGTGAGACCAGGGGTCGCTAGAAACTTGTGGGAGTCAATCATCCACCGCTTCCTTGACAATTTGAGAGGCGATGTCGTACCGCTCGACAGCAGCAGCCCACACGTGTAGACTAGAAGATGCTGCTGCTGACCAGCGCCCACATCTGTAGGTCTAGGTGACGGACCATTAACCCATGGCTGAGGGGAGATTCCGGTCATGTTACTTAATGAAAATGGACACAATTACCAAGTACGTTGTGCACACCAACCAAGGATGGAGCACAATCTGTAGTGACATCCAATCCAACAACATATTTTCTATAACACATGCAGAGCAGATCGCATTTTCTCTTAAATCCGAGGAAAATTACACACATAGATTTCCTGTGAATAGCGTAGGACGTGCTAGAAAATGATCGTCACACAACACTGCGTTCCATACATTAATTGGAACAAAGAAACCACATGAAAATCGCAGACCATGAGAGCAGCTGTTGCTTGGTCGTCATCTTACTGGAAGCTAAAAATAATTGCCATTGAAGCTGGCTCTGCATATGCTTGGATACATTCTTCCTGTAAAGGGGATAGATGTAGTGGTGACCCTATGCTTCACTTGGTGTTTTTCTTCTTCGGTGGCCGTCCTGAAAAAGACATGTCGTAGTTTACAGTAAGGCTGTGAAATCTCCATCTTTCTGCACGACACATTCGGTTTCAGTGCATCATTTTGGGATTGGGTTTCCCTTCCCTCTTTGATCCTTATTCTCTCAGCCAGGCTGCATAGATGCAGTCTGCTTCCAGGGCCGCCATTTAGAGATGAAATAGGGACTTGGTCAGTTATAATTTGCTAAGCCTGATGCAAGCATCCAGCTATGAGCCGATGAGTGCTGTCAGCTTATTCACTGCTACATTCTTGGCCCCACATGCAGAGAAAAGGTGTATGAGTCAAATAAATCAAGTGCACATGACCCCTTAAGGCCCCTTATTGAGGAAAGTGCAGCACAATGAATGAGCTGCAGGCTACTCATAACTGGGACTGTTTGCATCAGGGTCACTGAACAAGACCCTATTCCGCCTCCATGATATGAGGGTACTATTCTTTCCTCCCCTGTGAGGGACCTAAGGATCCATGAGAAAATTTAATATAATTCTTCCCTTTTTTTTTTGTAAACATTTGTCCTGATTTGTAATTTAATATATTGCTGCTACATTTTCATAATTGCAACAGGAAGTTCTCTTATATTGTCAAGCGTTTAATTTGTACACATTTTTGTCATATCTTTTTCTTCGTTCGTTCTCAATCTCCCACTACCAAACCCTGAAAGGGTAAGTAGCTGAATGTACTCCAGAGAACGGAATGCGTTGTGTTGTAGTTTACAGCTTGGCTGCGATGTTTGCACCTTGAGGTTCAACACATCCGACTTCAGCAAGCATTTTTTGAGTACCGGGTTAGCATTCCCTCTTCAATCCCTTCTCCTTAGCCAGTCTGCCCTGCTGCAACCTGTTATCCAGGATCACCGCGTGGAGGTGTAGAAGGGTCTTGGCAGCTATGGTTCGCTGGCCCTGACGCTAGCAGTCAGCTATGGGTTGCTGACCACTGCAGCTCATGTGCTGCTCGGCATCTTGATCCCCTTTTGTCATATAATTTTTACCAAAAAATTGTATGCCATATCGAGTATCTAATCTTCGTGGTTCATTCTCAAACTCCAGCTACCAATCCCTGAAAAGGGCTTTGCAGGTAACAGGATGTTGTCCAAAGAACGGAATGTGTTGTGTTGTACCTTTCGATTCAACACATCCTACTTCATAGACATTTTTGGGTACCGGTTTGAAGCCTTTCTCTTTAGCCAGTCGTGCTCTGTTACAGCTTGTTATCCAGGATCACTATGTTGAGGTGTAGAAGGGTCTTGACATCTCTGGTTCACTGGCCCTGACACTAACAGTCAGTTTTGGGTCGCTGTCTGCTGCAGCTCATGCACTGCTTCATATGTAGGTTTTTTTTTGCGTTCGCCTTATTTTTCTAATCCCCAAGGCGGTGTGCGTTGCACTGTTTTTATTTTGCGCCTGTCGGCCCAGTGCATCCGACTTCAGCATGAATTTTATGTAAAGGTTTGCTTCTCCGGGGTAACGGCTGGTGCTGTGATGGCGATGGAACCCAGCACCTTCGGATTGTGAGCCGCGCCACTTAACCACTAGGCCACGCCGTCCCCTGATATGTAGTATAAAATTAAGATATCTATTGATGAAGGTCTTCATTCTGGATGCAATATTTGTTCTTCTTTGCTCCTTTTCTACTCTTGGGAGTGTAGAGGTCCTTTTGTATATACTTGGGGGAATCAAGATGATGAACTGTAGCTGTCAGAGACCCAGAGCTGCCAAGACCCGTCTCCACCTCCACTTGGTGATCCTGGATAACAGGCTGCAACAGGGTAGATTAGCTAAGGGGAAGGGATCAAAGAGGGAAGGCTAACTCGGTTATCAGAAATGCGTTGTTGAAGTCGGATGTGCTTGACCGAAAGGTGCAAGTATCACAGTCAAACTAACTTGCGATGCAGCACATTCCATTCTCCAAGCTACTTTTCAGGGCTTGGTAGCGGGAGTTTGATAACGAAGAAGAAGAGGACCATCACCAACAGATGTTTAAATCTAACCTTTATTAACACCAGTGAATACTTGAAACTTGAGAGTCGAACCAACCAGTTTCGCGCTTTGGTTGGTTTCTTGAGAGGAGAGCTTACTTCTGAGCTATGGTGACCTCCGATAATTATAGCCACATGCCATCTTCTTCTTCTGCGTTCTGGTTTGTTTTATCATGCTAAATTGTCAGTCCTATCGCCAGGATGAATTCCGCAGTACTTTCCAGGTTTGAGCGGTGACCCCCATAGTTTTTGTTGGTTGGCCAGTAACACTGCTCTGCCGTCCCCTGACCATCAGGTTAGCAGATGAACCGGTTGCTTGAGTGGGTACTTTTGAGGCTGAAGTCTCGGCACCGCTCCTCCCCGGCTGTGACTGATAGGAGCAACACGATAACGATAGTTTGGATTGTCTCATGATCATAACCCGTAAGTGCGTGTGTGCCCTAATTTTCCCTGGTGTCTGCGCCTTAGCTGACACACTCTGTCTTCTGCAGGTCAGGTTGTGTTTTTCCTTGTGGGTTGCCTCTTCATTTTCCAATGTTACCTGCAAGGCAGCAGGTTGGTTTGTTTGCAGCGGTGTCCTTCCTCGGTGGCGAGAGCTTATAGCGACTCTTACTCGCTTGATTGATATACCCATCTTAGAACTCATTGGGATATTTCAGTCGGAACAGCAGTGCCGTCTGTTGCTACACCCTGTCTTGCTGGGATATACCGCCATTTGGTCAGCGACTGTTTATTCGTCCAATAATTGGCTTATTTCACAGCTGACACCAGGCATCTGAGGGTCATTCCACTATCCGCACCTCACCTGTGGGCGTGCCTGGTCGGGGTAGGTCGCCCCTGTCCTCAAAGCTACATACCATGATTGTGAGCCAAATACTAGGACTGAGTTTACATCAGTGGGGATACTTGGCACTGGCTGCAAAAGAGCGAACAGCTTGGCAGACCTAGATAATCAACATCAGTAGTGAACAGCCTAACGTTATTGTTAATAGAATGCTACATAGTTACATATTGGATCTAGAGAGATTTTTTTTTTTTGGCGTTCGCCTTATTTCTCTTATCCCCAAGGCGGTGTGCGTTGCACTGTGGTTTTTATTTTGCGCCTGTCGGACCAGTGCATCCGACTTCAGCATGCATTTTATGTAAGGGTCTGCTTCCTCCTGCATTTTCTAAGGGTTTGCTTCCCCCGGGGTAACGGCCGGTGCTGTGATGGGGATCGAACCCAGCACCTTCTGGTTGTGAGCCGTGTCACTTAACCACTAGACCACGCCGTCCCCACATCTAGAGAGATGAAAGTCATTCTAGTCGACAGTGACCTGGCTTGCTAAGACGGATTATAGCTTGTACTGGTTCGAAATCACAGACGGACAGAAACAAATCTTGGCCTGGTTCGTTCCTGGTACAACCGCTCCTCCAGTTGACCCAGCAGTAAATGGGTACCTGACATGATTTGGGAAAGGTATAAACAGCAAGGAAGGTAACTGGCCACCTCACATAGGCTGAAACTTAGTACATGAAGAGTTATCCTCATCATCCCTAACAGCAACTGTTGCCCCTTTGCTATTTCTCAAATCAGTAAAATGTCAGTTCTTTAATTATTTGACCATTCATTTTTATTGTTTTTCTGAAAGCCTTTTTTTTTCTCTTTGTTATTTATTCCATCATTTAGTTCAATTTTTCCTACTCTTGCTGCCATCATGATCTTTTACTGTCTGCATATCTTGTTGGAAAATGGGAAAATGGTTCAAAGCCCATCTTTATTGCACTTTGTTCCCCCTCATATGCTCAGTCCCTTTCGTTGCTGAAAGTTCAGAGGACAGCGTACAGATTCCGTAGCTCCTGCAGCGGCTCAGAAATATTCCCCTGGCCCCATGGAGTGCCTATTCACAGCGGCGTTGGCGGAGAAGTGTTTGTACATTTTTTTTAAACCCACAAAATGCCAGTCTGTCAAACTGAGTATGTCATAATTCGGACTTGTACATTAGGATTGGAAACCAATTTCCCAGCCTTAGGCCATCAAATCTCATGTTGCCTGTGTGAAAGCAGTTCAGTTCATCCCGTTACCCATCAGGACATTGGGGCACACATGAAGACACTCCCAAAATCCCACGCCAACCCTCTCTGTCTGTCGCCGCCTGACGTATCTCACCGGGACGAAGGCCTGACCACTTAGTGATGTTGTCCACCCATCTCTTCCTTGGACGTCCTCGCCCTCAACATAACTAATATCTTCTCGTGCCGGACCGAAAAGTGCAAATATCGCAGTCAAGGTGTAAACTGGCGACGCAACACATTCCTTTCTTCTGACTGCTTCTTGCAAAGCCCTAAACGGTAACGAGAGATTTAGAACGAACGCAGAAGAAGAAGAAATCTTCTAGTTGCTTATCAAAGGTCCATCGTTTTATTTTGTTCAGCATTACTCAGAACAAATGTCCATTGTCTGATTTGTTTGCAGCATTATCCAGTCCATAACTACGAGACAAATTATTTCAGGGTGAAAACAATTATTTTTACTGTTTTGAAATTGTGTTTATTCTCTGAATTATTTAACGATTATAAATTATTTTGTAAGTTAATGACCTGTAAAATAATTGACAGATTCCAGAGGGTGTTAGTGTGTCCAAGGAGGCAAGGTTGGCTATCTCAAAAGCTGCCAGTGTGTTTGTTTTGTATGCAACATCATGGTAAGTGATATATATGACTAGGTACATTTATCAAATACTCCCGTTTTTAATTACATTTCAATTACCTTGAATTAGCAACTAACTTTGTGAGAAGAGGCTGTCTGGTCAGGTAAAATTTACTGATCGGACATGTTAGACAGGGTCAGGTAAAGTATATTGGGGGGGTCACTGTAGTCAAGAAGTTAAGGCACTCGCCTTTCACAGTAATGAGCGGAAACGGTGGCCGATCAAATCCTGCAAGTATCAAGCGACCCCTGGTCTCACAGGAGGTAAGACCAGAGTTCCTGCATCCCAAGTTACCTCCAGTCGTCTCGACCAATAGTCTTGCAACTGATCCAAGGTAACTCGGGATAAGAGTGAGATTGATGACCAACGTAGCATCTTCCTCACTATAATCTAAATACATCGCATTATTAAGATAAAACCGTCAGATGTTGTGGCCGTCATCGCTTGCGATGGGCAATAACCTTTTTTTTTTAAACCTTATTGCCCAAGATCCCCCTATCTTACTTCCTCATACCTCATAGTTTGCCATGGAAACGGGCTGTTTTCATGACAGCCTTTCTGTCGAGATGTGGATCGATCTGGTTCCCCATAGTAGTGAACGTCACACAGATGAAGCCAAGCATAGCACTTCCGTCTAGAGGACCTCGGTCCACCTTCAGCATGCTCAGTATGTGAAAAAAGCTACTACAGCCCGCCACTCAATGTCCTTTTCAGGGCACACAAAAGAGTAAACATACTCATTGTTGTCATTAAACAACAACATGCTTTCCGTTGATTATCTTATAAACCTGTCACCTCAAATTCTTCAGTCATTCCACTGTGCTGGCGATTGTCGGTGGCACTTGTACAAATCTTGTCCTCATGACTGCAAGTGCTTTGAAATCAATGAGCAGTCTGTGTATGTTTCATCGGGGTCAAGACAATGCCAGCTCATGTGCAGGTGCTGAGGATTAATGTGATTTAGATGTCTGTGACGGTCAAAGAGCAGCAAATATGGCGCTGTTACTGGCTGCGGGTCTACATTGCTCTGCTGTTTTAGTTCATTATAAATACCGCCAGACCATGGATTTGCCAGGAATTCACCCTAGTCGATGACTTACACTTGTGTTCACGGAAAGATGTTGTTGATTTCCATTTGGACTGGTTAATTCGTTCGTTTTGTGTGTTTTCTTCCGTCCGATTATCCTGGAATGGACATCGGCTGTATGAATAGCACTACGCTTAAACCTGTGTCATATTTCACGGTCTAGTTCACACGCCTGAACTTCACGAGATTGGCGTCCTTCGCCCTGGCTGCAAAAAGTGTCAGCTTTGTTCTATGAAAGTTGGACACAACTATAATGAACTGCCACCTGGAGAGAGATGGACTCCGTCAGGTGTGTAGTGCCCAAAGACACACTGTTGTTGTATGGCGGGAGCTGGTGCGTCAAAATACAATAACGGTGCCTCAATGAGCTTCTAAGTTATGGAACTGATGATGAACGGGGTTTTGAGGTTTGTAGCATTGAATTGACTTTCGTATTTCATTCGAAATTGGGACAACAGGGTGCACAGTCAATTTTGAAGTGTGCCGACTGGCTGGTTGCTTGCATCAGGGTCAGCAAACCATAGCTGACCTATTCTGCCACCACGTGATGGCCCTTGGAAACAGGCTGTATTAGTCACAAGGGATAGAGCTCGCAGTTGGAAAGTAAACCTGGTACTCAAAAATATGGATGTAAGATGTGTCTGGCCAAAAGGTGCAGATAACGCAGCCTCGCTGTAAACTAAGACACATCGCAGAAGAAGAAAATCTTGCTAGGGAGATGTTCGTATGATGGAACTACTTTTCCTATGCAAAGGTTTTTTGTTTATAATTGAAGATGTTCGTATATAAGGTCACTTCTGTACCTGTCTCTTAGTTGGGAAAGACACGGCAGCGAGGAACTGAACTGATCCACCCGTCATAAAAACTGATACTCATTCAATGAAGTCTGTAACACTTCATCTCAGGCAAAACATACTGATCAGGCTATGTTAGTCAGGGTTTGAAGTGAAACATACTGATCAGGCTATGTTAGTCATGGTCAGGTGAAACATACTGATCAGGCTATGTTAGTCAGGGTTCGAAGTGAAACATACTGATCAGGCTATGTTAGTCAGGGTTCGAAGTGAAACATACTGATCAGGCTATGTTAGTCAGGGTCAGGTGAAACATACTGAACAGGCTATGTTAGTCAGCGTTCGAAGTGAAACATACTGAACAGGCTATGTTAGTCAGGGTTCGAAGTGAAACATACTGATCAGGCTATGTTAGTCAGGGTTCGAAGTGAAACATACTGATCAGGCAATGTTAGTCAGGGTTCGAAGTGAAACATACTGATCAGGCTATGTTAGTCAGAGTTCGAAGTGAAACATACTGATCAGGCTGTGTTAGTTAGGGTCAGGTGAAACATACTGATCAGGCTATATTAGTCAGGGTTCGAAATGAAACATACCGATCAGGCTATGTTAGTTAGGGTCAAGTGAAACATACTGATCAGATTTTGTTAGTCATGGTCATGTGAAACTTACTGATCAAGGTCCCTACTTCCTCGCAGCTGTCCCTGGAAACAATGCTGCTTCATGGCAGACTAACTAGTAAGGTGGGGATTGGTACAGTGATCCACCTAGTGGTGAGCTTACTGTGGAGCCTTACATTGTGCTACAGCCAGAAGGACCGTGGCCCATTGTCTCAAGTATGCCTTGGTATATGAGGAGAGCCACTATAACCCACCACCAAAGAAAGTTGTCAAGAATACCTAACACAAATAAGAGTAGCATGAAACATGACTGATTCGTCTTTTTCGGCTCTTGAGCTTTGGGCTACAGCTGCAGCGAATTCATTACAGGCAGCCAGTATCCAATCATTTGCAGTGGTAGTTTCATAGCAGGTTTTGCATGATGAGACTGCTAGTAACCTCATGCACAACCCTGTAAATTACCTTTTATGACATGCTAAGTTACCTTTTATGACATGCTAAGTTACCTTTTATGACATGCTAAGTTACCTTTTATGACATGCTAAGTTACCTTTTAACATGCTAAGTTACCTTTTATGACATGCTAAGTTACCTTTTATGACATGCTAAGTTACCTTTTATAACATGCTAAGTTACCTTTTATGACATGCTAAGTTACCTTTTATGACATGCTAAGTTACCTTTTATGACATGCTAAGTTACCTTTTATGACATGCTAAGTTACCTTTTATGACATGCTAAGTTACCTTTTATGACATGCTAAGTTACCTTTTATAACATGCTAAGTTACCTTTTATGACATGCTAAGTTACCTTTTATGACATGCTAAGTTACCTTTTATGACATGCTAAGTTACCTTTTATAACATGCTATTGAACTACCGTTACCATTTGTAAATTCTGTCAGTTCCAACAATTTTGCCCTGAAGAACAAACGTAAGACCATCAATGCTCAAGATGTTCTTAGTGCGATGGAAGACATGGAGTTTGAGCAGTTCATCGAACCATTACAGCAGTGTCAGGAAGGTGAGCTATTTGTACATCTCAACTGTTTGACTTTCTGCTATCAAATGAATAGGGTTTCTGTTTATTTCTCTCCATGCAAAGCATAGGGTCACATATGCAAGAAACCCTCTTATAAGAAGCATGGATCTGAGTGCTTGCAGTTATTATTTCAGTAATAATGGTTTTGCATAATGAGTTTGCTAGTCAAGAGTAATTGCGCTTATTAGCACAAAGCCCTAGCAGAAATATATAGACCATATATAAATATCCTATTTATAAGGATAAACGCTGACGAAGGACAAAGGGACGCTTCAAACTTGTGGTATGTCTTCTTCTTCGTACGCTGTCAGACGTCAACTTGAATTTGTTCGAAGAAAGCAGCTGTCATCCTGAGGCTGTTGAGACACTGCCATAGAGCTTGTTTAGTGTTGCCACTGGTGATGGCCACATGTGCTTTCTCTGGTCCTCGTATGTTGGGCAATTATGCAGCAGATGTTCAGCGGTCATTTTCCCTGTACCACAGGTGCATTCGTCAGTGCCACCTATCTTCAGTTTATTGAATAGGTGGGGGAAACTAAAGCGGAGAAACTTTGCAGAAATAGCCAAAGCAAAGATGAGCGAAGACCCTATGAACGCACTAACAACACCAAAGCCCATTCCTACTGTACGCAAACCTACCTGGAGGCAGGATATATTTCCAGAGGTGGTAGAAAATATACCAGGTATTGGAAACAAGAACAGCCAGACTGAAAAAGAAAGAAGAGACATAGCCCTGAGGTACATAACGAAAAACTACCCAAGCATGGACTGGACCCATGCATACACCGACGGTTCTGTAACAAACACAACACAGAACGGAGGGGCAGGGGTATTCCTGAACCTACCAAATGGTAGAAAAATAACATTGTCAGTGGCAACTGGAAAATACTCAAGCAATTTCAGAGCAGAGGCACTGAGGGCTGCAGTAGAAGAAATGGTGACAGGCAAAAGAAATAAAAGCCATATAGTCCTGTTTGCAGATGCCCTGGCCATAGTCACAGCACTAAAAAGCCAGAAAAATACTGAACTTAATGATTTAAGAGCAGTACTCTGTCAACTATGCCAGCAGTCCGCACCAAAAAGAGTAGTGGTACAGTGGGTTCCATCATACTGTAACATCCAAGGCAACGAGGAGGCAGACAGACTGGCAAAAGAAGGTGCAAGACTACCACAACCAGACCCTAGTGTGACCTACGAAGAGTCAAAAAGGCTTATTAGAACTAGATACATGAGCAAATGGGAAACAGACATACTGGCTGCACAAAAACGATGCCTATTACCAGTTTAACAGAAAAGAGCAGGTCGTGGTCTTCAGACTTCGCACAAGCCACAATAGACTGAGGTACCACCTATTCAATAAATTGAAGATAGGTGGCACTGACTAATGCTCGTGTGGTACCGGGAAAATGACCGCTGAACATTTGCTGCAAAACTGCCCAACATACGAGGATCAGAGAAAGCAGATGTGGCCATCGCCAGTGGCAACACTAGACAAGCTCTATGGCAGTCTCGACAGCCTCAGGATGACCGCTGTTTTTTTCCCAAAAAATACAGGTTGACGTCTGACAGCGTACGAAGAAGAAGAAGAACCCACTGTACCACTACTCTTTATGGTGCGGACTGCTGGCATAGTTGACAGAGTACTGCTCTTAAATCATTAAAAACTTGTGGTATTTGAACGATCACATTTTCATTTTTTGAGAGGTGAGCATCTTACTTCTGAGAGATAATGACTCTTCCTGGATGTTGTTAACTCTTTCCAGCCTACGCTAATTTTGTAATTGTGTCGAATTTACTTTTACCTTCCACCCGTAAATCCCACAAATTTTTTTTTTAAATGTATGTATATTAAACAAATTTAGTTAAAATTATGATCTAGAACATTCACGTGTGATCTTTGGTCTGATTAAATAATAAATCATTTCTCGTGTCTTGAAATTTGATTTCCGTCGCGAAAAATGTGACCATTTTGAAAATTCACTGTGTCCGTCAATGCAACTCTATCAGAAATAACTTAACATTAATCGAAAGCTACGCATGCACCAAACATCTGGTTATAATTTTGATCTTCTAACCAATGAGAGTTTGTTAATATGTAACACGGACTAACAGTAGTGTTTTGATTCCTATTTCGCCCCAATTGACCATACTTGATGCTTTGCTTTTACTCTAATACTTCCTAGCTTGACTGAAAAGGACTAAAGAGAGTTGTGCATAGAGCTAACAAATTCATTGTGTAAAACAAATGATACAGATACTACCATTGTAGGACCACACAAAGAAGAAGCTTGTGTAGAAATATTTAATTATTTGTACTGGGATCAAGACGCTGACCCAGAGCTGCCAAGACCCTCCTATACCTCCACACAGTGATCCTGGATAACTGGCTACGAAGAGGGAAGGCTAACCCACTACCCAAAAATGTCAGCTGAAGTCGGATGTGTTGGATCAAAAGGTGCTAATAGCTGAGAGCGCAAGAGCTGCAGTGGTCAGCGACCCATGGCTGACCGCTAGCGTCAGGGCCAGCGAACAAGAGCTGCCAAGACCCTTCTACACCTCCATGCGTTGATCCTGGATAACAGGCTGCAGCAGGGTAGACTTGCTAAGGAGAAGGGATCGAAGAGGGAATGCTAACCCGGTACTAAAACAAATGCTTGCTGAAGTCGGATGTGTTGGACCGAAAGATGCAAATATCGCAGACAAGCTGTAAACTATGACACAGCGCATTCCGTTCTCTGGACTACATTCTGCTACTTAAGCCTTTCAGGGTTTGGTAGCGGGAGATTGAGAACGAACGAAGCCAAGCCATAAAGCTGCAAATATTAGTCAAGCTTTAAACTACGACGTGTTCTGTTCTCAGGACAACGCCCTGCTACTTGCAAAGCCCTTGTCAGGGCTCGGCAATGTGAGTGTTTGAGAACGAACGAATTAGAAAAAATATTTGTATATATTTTTTGTCAATTCAGCTCCTTTTTTTTCCTTCTCACCCCAGCTTTCAAGGCAGAGAAATTAGAGAAGAAAAAAGAGAAAACTCCAAAGCCAGCACAATTAGCTCCACAAACAGAGGAAGATGGTGATCATGATGTCGAGGATCTCAGTGATGGTGGTGGTGATGATGAGCCGGCTAGTGGACAGAAGAAAGAAGGCAAACAGACGTACGACGAGGATAATGAGGATTATGTTATCACAGTTAATAATGATATCGAAAGTGATAGTGGCCCTGAAGTGTTGGATGCAGGAGATTAGGAGGGGGCCATGTTTGTCTTGTTACATGCTTATTGTTGTCAATTTATCCAAGTTTTGTTGTTGATATTAAATAATTTGAATTACAAACTAATTGTTGTTATATTATGTGGTAATGTGCAAATATGTTTTCTTTTTCTGTCAACTTATGACTTTCTTCATAATGATCATAAGTAGTCTTGTTGTTATCCTGTATGTGGATTCCGTGGCGAAGAGGTTAAGCAACCGGCCTCGTGATCAGGTGGTGTGGGTTCGACTCCGCCATCTTTTTCACAGGTGGCCCCTGCATCTCGTAGTCGCCCTATCCTTGACTTGCCACTGGGGTCGGGCGGCTCGAGACGAGAGAGTGAGGATAAAAAGTAGCGCAGTTAATCCTTACTAAAAATAGCGCTGACAAAATTAATTATGCCATCAACGACAGCGGCCATTGCCTTTGTTATCCTATAGCTGCTAAGCAAGCCTGCTTTTGGGAGCCCAATGCCCTTCTTATATAGAAACAGGTCTTTTTCAGTTGTTTTTCACTGCTCCATACAGTGTGTTGGCAATTGTCGGCAGTGCTTGTAGAAATCTTTTCCTCATATCCGCAGGTGACTTGCACTCACTTGAGTAGGTCTCGAACTGTTTCATCAGGATGAGAGCAATGTCTGCACAAGAGCAAGTGCTGGGGATTGATGCGGTTCAAGTGGCTATTGACTCTCGTGTGTCCTGTTTGGAACTGAAAGATGAGACTTTGATCTCTGTTATGTATTGTGTGCCATCATAACTTTTTGGCTGTGACATTTCGCTAAATACATTGCAACCCGTTGTTCCCGTCGCCCACCTACCCAGGTTTCCCTGGTATTATTCTTAATTTGTTTTACTGTGTGGCCACTGCGGTGTCTATCCGATTGTTGTTTTGGAGGTTCCTGTTTTTGACAACGACGTCGACAATCAATCAGCCACTCAGGGGACGGCATGGTCTAGTGGTTAGTACTTAGTGGACGCCGTCAAAACCACGATTTTACACGTCCATTTTTCAACACAAATTTTCACACCTTCTTCTGCATTCATTCTCAATCTCCCGCTACCAAGCCCTGAACAGGGCTTTGAAAGTAGCAGGATGTATTCTGAAGAACGGATTGAGTTGTGTCGCTAGTTTACAGCTTGGACTGCGATGTTTGCACCTTTCGGTCCGACACATCAGTCTTCAGCAGATTTTTCACACCTGATATCTGTGACAAAATCTACTATCTACTAATACCGGATGTGTCTGGCCACCGAAAGGAGCAAATATCGCAACCATTCTGTAAAATATATGCAACGCAACAAAACATTTTCCGGACGAACGACAAAGTTTTATTGTTGATGTTTCTTTATTAGCAGGTTACAGTGGCTCTTCATATATCTTGATTGTACTGAAAAAGGTGGACCTAGGTCCTCCCAGCTGTAGTGCAATATGAGACATTTTAGTAGGATTACTTATAGCCTTTTAGCGAGTGCCTTGCTTCTCAGCTGTTGCAACAAACACATACACACTCTCCTTCCCGCATATATGCACAAGCAAACAGAGTGCAAAAAAAAAAGAAGGGATTTACTTTTACATTTATTAGCAAAAAATTTTTCTTTTGTGAATAGTCATTATTTTGGCATATTTGTACATTCCTGTTTGCTAAATTGACTGCATGTTAAACCATAAATAGCATATTGTTTACAAGGTGTAAATGAGCTTAACAACAACAATATGAGCACATATGCTTAACACCATAAACGAACAGAACAAACCGTCAACTACAAAAATACATTTTCAATTTTTGCAGTCAAGCCTGCTAGGTCAATCGAAATATACCACTGCCCACACATACATCAACTGAAAATATTTCAGTTCCTTCCCTGCAGAGCAAGGGTTTACAATAAATACATGCATAGTCCACTGTTAGACTGATCGTATCTGTACAATGTTTTGTGGCTTAGTGAAAGTACAGGATGGGGTGGTCTATGCAATCACATCTTACATGTCTAGCAGGTTACAGTCTTATATTCTTTGCTTCCCTTTCAGACCTTCCTAACACATGGGACAATAAAAGCATGTAGGCTCGTGCACATACACAAATAGTAACATAAATATGAAATAAATAGCTCTCTCAATGCCCTTACAGAATACTACTTTGAGAAAGACCTGAATTCAAATTTCATTAGAAACCCAGGTATATGCCTACCTACAAGGAGAAGAGCACTTCGGATTACGTGATATGGACTGGAATTTGAACAATGCACGGCTGCCAAATATCTAGAAGTAAAATTAGACACCACATTTTCCTACATGAGCGACACTGTCAGGAAACAGCGTAAGATACACGCAAGAAACAATGTCCGCCTTTACGTCTTTTTCCGTAGATATATACACGTGGAGGTGTAGAAGGATCTTGTCAGCTCTGGCAAAACTAGTTGACACAGCATTAAATGAGCCAGCTCGGATAGTATCAGGGAGCCTAAAATCCACCCCCATCAATAAAATATACCCCATAATTGGCACAGCACCACCCAAGATCAGAAAAAGAGTTGCAGCAGGAATCAAACGAGAAGAATAAGACGCCCAATCATTGGACATCAGGTAGTAAAGTCACCCATAGCATTACTGCCGTAGGGGTGTGAGGTGTTAGCGATCTCACATTTCAAAGGCTCGGCTATATGAGGGCGGTAGCCATCTCCTCTCCCTCGCCGTTTTTACTTCCCGGAATGAACCGGTACCCATTTAAGGCTGGGTAGACCCGGGAGCCATTGCAGTCTGAAAAAACACTACCGCCTCAACTGGGGAATGAACCCAGGACCACTCAGATGCGACACCAGCGCGCTAACCACTGCGCTGTGCAGCTCCCATCAGGTACGGAGCACAATACATTCAGACATAGCTTCCTAAAATCAACGAAGGCCCATACGGATTAGCCTTGGAATCCGCTGCATCGAGAGATGGAACGGATTGATGCAAGTCCCAGACATGAAACTTTGGGAGGGACCTGTTTCTGGGTTTCATCTACCATATACAACATGGAAGTCCCTAAACAGATTCCAAACTGGCGTAATGCGGTACATGAAGAAATACGCAATACAGGACCCAGACCAATTGATAACCTTCCCCAACCTCCAGGAAACATGCAATATGTGTGACACTTTGGAGGCAAATGACAAGGCAATCCATGTTGCTGGATGCATGCCGTATGACATTGAGCTTGGACACGGAAGGAATCAAAATAGTAAAATTATCAACAAATCAAATACATTATTCTCATGTCCACGACAAAAGACACAATCAATTCACATTTTGGGACGTTTACCACAAGTAGAAACAAAAAAATTTGATAAAATGTTACATTTAGGTCAAGCTGTATTGTGATTTATTCACTCTCTTGTCTATAACAATAGATTATCCTCTCTTATGTTCCTAGAGAGAACTGCTGATGTATAATATGTCTGATAAGACTAAAGAGCTACAGATTTATAATAGTCTTATAATATGCCCGATAAGACTAAAGAGCCACCGATTTATAATAGTCTTATAATATATCTAATAAGACTAGAGAACCACTGATTTATAATAGTCTTATAATATATCTAATAAGACTAGAGAACCACTGATTTATAATAGTCTTATAATATGCCTGATAAGACTAGAGAACTACTAATTTATAATAGTCTTATAATATGCCTGATAAGACTAGAGAACTACTAATTTATAATAGTCTTATAATATGTCTGATAAGACTAGAGAGCCACTGATTTATAATATGCCTGATAAGACTAGAGAACCATTGATTTATAATAGTCTTATAATATGCCTGATAGACTAGAAAAAAAAGGGATTTATAATAGTCTTATAATATGCCTGATAAGACTAGAGAGAACCACTTCTTCGTTCGTTCTCAATCTCCCGCTACCAAGCCCTATAAAGGGCTTAGCTAGTAGCAGAATGTTGTCCAGAGAACAGAATACATACAGCTTGACTATAATATTTGCACCTTTCGGTTCGGCACATTCGACTTCAGCAGGCATTTTTGAGAACCAGGTTGCATTCCCTCTTTGGTCCCTTCTCATTAGCCAGTCTGGTATCCAGGATCACTGGTGTAGAAGGGTCTTGGCAGCTCTGGTTAACTGGCCCTGACGCTTGCAGTCAGCTATGAGTCGCTGACAGCTACAGCCTATGCACTGCTCAGCGTTTTGATACTGAGAAAACCACTGATTTATAATAGTCTTATAATATGCCTGATAAGACTAGAGAGAACCACTGATAAAGTCATTATACCTTGTACAACAGACAATACAACTGATATTAGTCTTATAACATACCTCACAAGGATAAGACCGAAAAACCCAATTATATAAATACCTGATATGAGAATCTGAGTGGCACAGAGATAGAGCAATTGCCTCTCGCAACAAAGGTACAGAGTTCAATCCCTATTATTGGGATCAAGATGATGAGCTGTAGCGGTCAGTGAATCACAGCTGACTGCCAGCGACCCATAGCGCTGGGGGCCTCGTATCGAACGCAATGGTGACTACGTCAAAAAATAATTCCGTCGCATTTCACTTTTTCAAAAAATATTTAGCAAAAAAATATATTTAAGGTTTTCATTTAAAACCCCCTCGTATAGTGAACGGATAGAAATGGATAATATGTAAAAAAAAATGTCTACTAGACACCACAGCAAGAAAAAAGCTTCGATATTTTTGTCATGTGAAGAGGCAGCGGTCTGGAGAGAGTGATAATGGAGGGCATGGTTTGTTGTTATCCCCTATCTGCCACCTGTGGACGTGTTCTGGTTGGGGTCGGTCGACCCAGTCTTCCAGGCCTACGAAGAACTAAGATGCAAAACCTGGCCAGCTGGAGCAGAACTGAGGTAAAAACTATGGGGTCACCGCTCAGACCTGGAAAGGACTGTGGACTTCATCCTGGCAATAGGACTGAAGATTTAGCATGATCAGAAAAACCTAAACGAAGAAGAAGTTGTTATCCCATAGCCACTGAGCAAGCAGCCCAATTGTCACCATACACTGCCTGTATTCTGCGATGAATGTCAACTGGTCGACATCCTTCAGCTGTTAGAAACCAAATCACTGTTCGCTGATCAACTCTGGACAGATTCCGTATCACACCCGTCATTTTTAAACGGTCTGCTGAGGAAACTTTGAGTCGGATTATAATGAAATTTTGCAAACTTGACGGTTGGTATGTGCTGTTTACACCAGAATTGGCGTAATCATGCGCATTGTAGGTATGTTCACATGTTGCAGTTTGGTCCAGTGTCATTTGAACAAGCCTCATAACTTTTACTGATACATGATACCCAATATCCGTGTGTAAATGGTACCAAATTAAAATCACATTTTCACAAATACAATAAAGCTCAGACTATAAACTTTGACATTTGAACTTAGAAATGACTAGGGCTGTACCAAATATTTGCTCCGTATTCACTTCAGAGCTGAATAATGCATTCATTAAGCTATTCATATTCGGCCGAAAACAAATTTGCAAAATATTAGATATTATTTGTATTTTCTCAGGCAATGGCATTTTGTACTATGTTTTTCGCCTAATGTCCCGGTATTTTAAAAATCGGTTTAGGGGTACACTTGTGTTTCAAGAATTCAATCCTGGCGAGTTTAGGATGTGAGTTGTCCTCTGTGCAACATCTGATCACCATTTCTGGCAGCAAACTGCCAGACAATAGATGTTGTCTTTTGGCAAAGAATGTCGAGAGACATGGTGTTTTTTTTGGTCAGCTAAATGTGATGTCTCACTCCGCAATGACTGCTGAGCTGAGTTAAATTTAGGTACGTTCACTATCCAATAAAAACTCGTATATCCGGTAGTGGATATTCCAATATTCTTCCTTGAACTGCATTAAAAAAAACTATTTAGTAGTTCGATTTTAGCAATTAATATGTACCATACATAGACTGGATTATACCTCTAAACAAGTCGGTTTGAAGATCCATGAGGAAAAGAAAAATAATTAGGGTCAATGCAGAACCAATCAGGCTGAGAGGAGAAACGCCACAGGAAGAGGTAGAGGTATTTACATACCTAGTAAGTATCATCAACAAGGAAGGAGGGACAGACGAGGATATAAAAACAAGGATACAAAACAGCAAAAAATGCATTCGGAATGTTGAAACCTATATGGAACCCCAAGGAAATTTAGAAGGAAGACAAAGATAAGGATTTTCAATTCAAATGTGAAGCCAGTCCTGCTGTATGGAGCGGAAACCTGGAGGATGACCAAAGGCAATGACAGGAGACTGCAGGGTTTTGTCAACAGATGTCTGGAGGATGACCAAAGGCAATGACAGGAGACTGCAGGGTTTTGTCAACAGATGTCTGGAGGATGACCAAAGGCAATGACAGGAGACTGCAGGGTTTTGTTAACAGATGCCTGGAGGATGACCAAAGGCAATGACAGGAGACTGCAGGGTTTTGTCAACAGACGCCTGGAGGATGACCAAAGGCAATGACAGGAGACTGCATGGTTTTGTCAACAGATGCCTGGAGGATGACCAAAGGCAATGACAGGAGACTGCAGGGTTTTGTCAACAGATGCCTGGAGGATGACCAAAGGCAATGACAGGAGACTGCAGGGTTTTGTCAACAGATGCCTGGAGGATGACCAAAGGCAATGACAGGAGACTGCAGGGTTTTGTCAACAGATGCCTGGAGGATGACCAAAGGCAATGACAGGAGACTGCAGGGTTTTGTCAACAGATGGCTGGAGGATGACCAAAGGCAATGTCAGGAGACTGCAGGGTTTTGTCAACAGATGGCTGGAGGATGACCAAAGGCAATGTCAGGAGACTGCAGGGTTTTGTCAACAGATGCCTGAGAAAGATTCTTGGTATAAAATGGTTTGACAAAGTTACAAATGACAGACTGTGGGAGAGAGTGGGAAAGGTAAATTGGAAAAGGAAATCTTAGGAAGAAAGTGGAGATGGATGGGTCATTCATTAAGAAAGCCCCAGGCCAGTATCAGTAGGCAATCCCTGTCATGGAACCCCCAGGGAAAGGAGAGGCATAGGCAGACCAAGGAATACGTGGAGACGAGATCTGGAGGCGGAAGTAAAGAAAACAGGAAAATGCTGGAAGGAAGTGGAAAAGATTGCACAGGACGGAGCTGCTTGGCGAGGGTTGGTTGATGGCCTATGCACCCCTGGGAGATGGAAGGGGAAAGAGAAGAGAGATACGTAGCATTTGTGGTATTTTTGAAACGCTGTCGTAATTGTAACTTTTGCTTGTTTGTTTATTTATTTATTTTATTTGTTTATCCGATGGTCTGTTTCACATCGGGAGTTTTACCGCTGTGGGTCCCAATTTCGTCTCCACCGATCTCTATCCTGGGCTATGGAGGTCCATTGGGTTGTTGTTGTTTCAAATGCCCACAATGAGTAGGTTTACTCTTTGATGAAAATGAAGGTGGACCAAGGTCCTCCAGGTGGTTGTGCTATGCTTGGCTTTTACTGCAGTGTCACTCATTACTACGGGGATCGCTCACTCCATTAGCCAGGCTGCCATGATAACCCGTTTCCAGGGAGAGCTACATGGAAGCCGAGGTGAGTGTCTTGGCCAGTATATTTTGTCTGACCCTGATTAACATGTCTGATCAGTATGTTGTACCTGACCCTGATTAACATGTCTGATCAGTATGTTGTACCTGACCCTGATTAACATGTCTGATCAGTATGTTGTACCTGACCCTGATTAACATGTCTGATCAGTATGTTGTACCTGACCCTGATTAACATGTCTGATCAGTATGTTGTACCTGACCCAGATTAACATGTCTGATCAGTATGTTGTACCTGACCCTGACTAACATGTCTGATCAGTATGTTGTGCCTGACCCTGACTAACATGTCTGATCAGTATGTTGTGACTGACCAGACGCTAGTCTTCCTCCCCAGGTCATTGGGTAATATGCTCTCCTTTTGACATATCGCTGATGTTGTAGTGGAGTATAAGGAAGTCTGACCAATGCAATGGAGGTCTACCCCACCATATGGGGAGACACATCTGGTTAGACAAAATATACACCTATCAGACATGCTAGTGGAATCAAGATGCTAAGCAGCCATGAGCTGCAGTGGTCAGCGATCCATAGCCGACTGCTAGCATCAGGGACAGCGAACCAGAGCTGCCAAGACCCTTCTACACCTCCACGCGGTGATCCTGGATAACAGGCTACAGCAGGGCAGACTGGATAAGGAGAAGGGATCGAAGAGGGAATGCTAACCCGGTACTCAAAAAATGTTTGCTGAAGTCGGATGTGTTGGACCAAAAGGTTCAAATATCGCAGTCAAGCTGTAAACTACGACAACGCATTCCGTTCTTTGGACTACATTCTGTTACTTAAGCCCTTTCAGTGTTTGGTAGCGGGAGATTGAGAACGAGCCAAGCCAAGACATGCTAGTCGGGGTCAGGTCAAATATACAGGACAAGATCCCAAACTTACTCCCTCATAGCTCTGTCAACGGGCTATTTTCACGGCAGCCTGGCTAACCAGGTGGTGGGGGATCAACGTGATCCGTATAGTAGTGAGCATAGCACAACCGTCTTGAGGTCCATGGTCCACCTTCATCAGCATCCTCGGAATGTGAGGAAAACTACTACAGTCCACCACTTAACACCCTTTCCAGGACACAAAAAAGAGTAAATATACTTATTGTGGGCATCCATCATCAAGTGCTATCTCCGCAATGGAGATTGACGGTAATGGATCTCCGTCTCTGTCTTGCACCAGGCTAGTACACGCAGTCAAACTGTGTCCCGACCACAACCTGATGTTGTCTGTGCCTTTGTCGCCCTGTTGGCTCTATTGTCCTCTACTCTGCCCTCCAAAATAACCTCTAGTCGACTGTTATGGCGCTTGACATGACCAAAATATTTTAATTTTCAGCTTTTTTATTATTTTTCAGAAGTGTCTGTTCCACCTGAAGTTGTTCCAGAACCTCATTATTGGTTTTCCGATCTTTTCAAGAAACTCGTCCAAGTCTTCTGAATACCCACATTTCGAAGGCCTCAATTTGATTCTCCATTTTCTTTGTCAGGGTCCAGGTTTACTAGCGTTAACAACAATCATGCCCTATTTTTCTGTCTCGTTGAGAGTACCAGACTGCTGTTGACATACTCCAACATTCATTCTTTCTTCGGAGCATACGCCCTTCTCACGATGTTTTGCCTTGTTTGTGTAAGCTGCATCGCTCGCTAATGATAACTGCAATTAATTTTAATTAATAGAAATGTCAGTAGAATTAATGAACACAAAATATTTATGTCGAGCGTTCAAACACTATTCATATTTTTTTCGTTATCATATTCAGCCGAATGCCTATATGCTTCTATTCATATTCGGCTGAATAATAAAACTGATTATTCGGTACAGCCATACAAATGACACAATCAAGTCACCCTACAAACTTTGAGCTCACACACTTGTCCCATCACTGGAGCCTGTCAGTTCGGATGCTCGAGACCTGGACATCCACACTTTGAATGTATAGTCGTCACTAACTGTAACGAGAATCTCCGAGTCCTGAGGGTTGATGGCCACACAGTTGACAACATTGCGGTGTGGAAATCGGTACAATGGGATGCCATAGTGGCGATCCCAGAGGTATCCTTGGCGATCTTCAGCTCCGCTGGATAAACAAGAAAAGCAAAATATTTATAGAATACCAATAATGAGAAATGAAAAGTGTACATTTTCAACTAAGATAACAAATGAGGGGATCTAGTGGTCTCAATGTAAGGTGCTTGCCTCGAGTGGTGGAGGTCGCGAGTTCAAATCAAGGTGGAGATCAGAATTTGTTCAAATGGATCGTCCTGTAAAAATTTTCAATGATCTCTGAGTAGATTAATCCTACTCATTGTAGGCATTACATAATAACAACAACAAAGTGATAGAACGCACGTTTTTGAGCTACCTGGCCGTATGCTTTATGCGGAGCGAATCAGATAAGAAGAAAAGGCATTCACTTACCTGGCAACATAATCGTCGGAAACATCAAGGTTCAGGAAGAAACATTCGTCGCTGTGTGTGTAAGCTTTATGAGATCTCAACACAGGGCCTACAAAGTTAAAGGTTGTCAGGTCTATAGTGGAGATTTCCACTTCCTGTGCCAAGGGAGGTGATTCTTGAGGATCAGAGATGATGTAGTTTTTTGGCCATGGACGGCAGTTGACATATAGATATCTGAATGGCCAGAAATATGTCACATTTATTAAAACTTAATTTCTGAAGAGATCATTTTGATTGTTGCATTGAACACTTACTTGAATAGGAGTCCCCATGCGCTATCAGAATGTCATCCCCCCCCCCCACCCCACCCTTTTCACCATGTCAGAATGTCATCCCCCCACCACCCTTTTCACCATATGTCAGCCACACACACCCATTTTTTCACCATATGTCAGAATGTCACGCTCCCCCCCCCCCTCCCCCATGTCAGAATGTCACGGTCCCCTCCCCTCATCACCTTATGTCAGAATGTCCTTTCACCATTTGTCAAAATGTCCTTCTCCCCCCCCCCAAAATCACCATATGTCAGAATGTCCTTTCTCCCCCCCCCCCTTCACCATGTCAGAATGCCCTCTCCCCCCCCCTATCACCATATGTCAGAATGTCCTCTTCCCCCCCCCTATCACCATATGTCAGAATGTCCTCTCTCCCCCCCCCTATCACCATATGTCAGAATGTCCTCTTCCCCTCCCCCCGATCACCATATGTCAGAATGTCCTCTCTCCCCCCTCTATCACCATATGTCAGAATGTCCTCCTCCCCCCCTATCACCATATGTCAGAATGTCCTCTTCCCCTCCCCCCTATCACCATATGTCAGAATGTCCTCTCTCCCCCCTCTATCACCATATGTCAGAATGTCCTCCTCCCCCCCTATCACCATATGTCAGAATGTCCTTCCCCCTCCCTTTCATCATATGTCAGAATGTCCTCTTCCCCCCCCCCCAATCACCATATGTCAGAATGTCCTCTTCCCCCCCCCCCCTATCACCATATGTCAGAATGTCCTCTTCCCCCCCCTAATCACCATATGTCAGAATGTTCTCTCCCCCCCATCCCCCAATCACAATATGTCAGAATGTCCTCTTCCCCCCCCCCTATCACCATGTCAGAATGTCCTCTTCCCACCACCCCTATCACCATATGTCAGAATGTCCTCTTCACCCCCCCCCCAATCACCATATGTCAGAATGTCCTCTTCCCCCCCCCTATCACCATATGTCAGAATGTCCTCTTCCCCCCCCCCTCCATCACCATATGTCAAAATGCCCCCCCCCCCTATCACCATATGTCAGAATGTCCCTATCACCCAAGTTCTGGGTTAGCCTGCCCTCTTTGATCCCTTCTCCTTAGCCAGTTGCCCCTGTTGCAGCCTGTAATCCAGGATCACCACATGGAGGTGGAGAAAGGTCTTGACAGCTCTGGGTCACTGGCCCTGGCGCAAAAATCCCCTCTGGTTCGCTGTCCCTGACACCAGCAGTCCCCTTTGGGTTGCTGTCCCTGACACCAGCAGTCCCCTCTGGCTCGCTGTCCCTGATGTCAGCAGTCCCCTCTGGTTCGCTGTCCCTGACGCCAGCAGTCTTCTCTGGTTCGCTGGCCCTGACTCTAGCAGTCCCCTCTGGTTCGCTGTCCCTGACGCCAGCAGTCCCCTCTGTTTCGCTGTCCCTGACGCCAGCAGTCCCCTCTGTTTCGCTGTCCCTGATGCCAGCAGTCCCCTCTAGTTCGCTGTCCCAGATGCTAGCAGTCCCCTCTGGTTCGCTGGTCCTGACGCCAGCAGTCCCCTCTGGTTCGCTGTCCCAGACATAGCAGTCCTCTCTGGTTCGCTGGTCTTGACTCTAGCAGTCCCCTCTGGTTCGCTAGCCCTGACTCTAGCAGTCCCATCTGGTTCGCTGTCCCTGATGCCAGTAGTCCCCTCTGGTTCGCCGTCCCAGACGCCAGCAGTCCCCTCTGGTTCGCTGTCCCAGACGCTAGCAGTACCCTCTGGTTCGCTGTCCCAGACGCTAGCAGTCCCCTCTGGTTCACTGTCCCTGATGCTAGCAGTCCCCTCTGGTTCGCTGTCCCAGACGCCAGCAGTCCCCTCTGGTTCGCTGTCCCTGATGCCAGCAGTCCCCTCTGGTTCGCTGTCCCAGACGCCAGCAGTCCCCTCTGGTTCGCTGTCCCAGACGCTAGCAGTCCCCTCTGGTTCGCTGTCCCTGATGCTAGCAGTCCCCTCTGGTTCGCTGTCCCAGACGCCAGCAGTCCCCTCTGGTTCGCTGTCCCAGACGCTAGCAGTCCCCTCTGGTTCGCTGTCCCAGACGCCAGCAGTCCCCTCTGGTTCGCTGTCCCAGACGCTAGCAGTCCCCTCTGGTTCGCTGTCCCTGATGCTAGCAGTCCCCTCTGGTTCGCTGTCCCAGACGCCAGCAGTCCCCTCTGGTTCGCTGTCCCAGACGCTAGCAGTCCCCTCTGGTTCGCTGTCCCAGACGCCAGCAGTCCCCTCTGGTTCGCTGTCCCTGATGCTAGCAGTCCCCTCTGGTTCGCTGTCCCAGACGCCAGCAGTCCCCTCTGGTTCGCTGTCCCAGACGCTAGCAGTCCCCTCTGGTTCGCTGTCCCTGATGCTAGCAGTCCCCTCTGGTTCGCTGTCCCAGACGCTAGCAGTCCCCTCTGGTTCGCTGTCCCTGATGCCAGCAGTCCCCTCTGGGTTGCTGTCCGCTGCAGATAAAGAAATGCTTAACATCTTGGTTCCAAATATCTGTCTCATGTTTGACCATTCCTTTTCTTTTCCTACTTTCTATTTTGTAACTTCCATCCTCCATTTTTATCATTCCGAGATTAGAGGAACTCTAGATAAGCTCTATTATCTTATCGTTTGTTTCTATTTGTAGTGCTGATTTGTGGTGCGGAGCTGATTTGTGGTGCCATGCTGATTTGTGGTGCGGAGCTGATTTGTGGTGCGGAGCTGATTTGTGGTGTGGAGCTGATTTGTGGTGCCATGCTGATTTGTGGTGCCATGCTGATTTGTGGTGCGGAGCTGATTTGTGGTGCGGAGCTGATTTGTGGTGTGGAGCTGATTTGTGGTGCCATGCTGATTTGTGGTGCGGAGCTGTTTTGTGGTGTGGAGCTGATTTGTGGTGCCATGCTGATTTGTGGTGCGGAGCTGATTTGTGGTGTGGAGCTGATTTGTGGTGTGGAGCTGATTTGTGGTGCCATGCTGATTTGTGGTGCGGAGCTGATTTGTGGCGCGGAGCTGATTTGTGGTGTGGAGCTGATTTGTGGTGCCATGCTGATTTGTGGTGCGGAGCTGTTTTGTGGTGTGGAGCTGATTTGTGGTGCCATGCTGATTTGTGGTGCGGAGCTGATTTGTGGTGTGGAGCTGATTTGTGGTGCCATGCTGATTTGTGGTGCGGAGCTGATTTGTGGTGTGGAGCTGATTTGTGGTGTGGAGCTGATTTGTGGTGCCATGCTGATTTGTGGTGCGGAGCTGTTTTGTGGTGTGGAGCTGTTTTGTGGTGTGGAGCTGATTTGTGGTGCCATGCTGATTTGTGGTGCGGAGCTGATTTGTGGTGTGGAGCTGATTTGTGGTGCCATGCTGATTTGTGGTGCGGAGCTGATTTGTGGTGTGGAGCTGATTTGTGGTGTGGAGCTGATTTGTGGTGCCATGCTGATTTGTGGTGCGGAGCTGTTTTGTGGTGTGGAGCTGATTTGTGGTGCGGAGCTGATTTGTGGTGTGGAGCTGATTTGTGATGCCATGCTGATTTGTGGTGTGGAGCTGATTTGTGGTGCCATGCTGATTTGTGGTGTGGAGCTGATTTGTGGTGCCATGCTGATTTGTGGTGCGGAGCTGATTTGTGGTGCCATGCTGATTTGTGGTGCGGAGCTGATTTGTGGTGCCATGCTGATTTGTGGTGCGGAGCTGATTTGTGGTGCCATGCTGATTTGTGGTGCGGAGCTGATTTGTGGTGCCATGCTGATTTGTGGTGCGGAGCTGATTTGTGGTGCCATGCTGATTTGTGGTGCGGAGCTGATTTGTGGTGCCATGCTGATTTGTGGTGCGGAGCTGATTTGTGGTGCCATGCTGATTTGTGGTGCGGAGCTGATTTGTGGTGCCATGCTGATTTGTGGTGTGGAGCTGATTTGTGGTGCCATGCTGATTTGTGGTGCGGATTTGTAGTGCTGATTTGTGGTGCTGATGACAACTGTCAAACTCTTAACTGGCAGGGACGGATCACCATTTTTGACAAAGCATGACAGACTAAATAAAAACATGCACAGGCTTGATACTACTGTTTACACCGCTGTACAAGTATGGATGAGGCGAACAAACTGCAGAGCATGTTTTGCAGGACAGCCCCTTGAATAGCCAGTTGAGGAAGATTCGCTGGCCGAATGACAATACTAAAATCGGTGGTAAAAAGGTGCTCCAGACAACGGTCGAGTTAATTACGAGAACTCGTCTGATGGTGTAAAAATCACTGAGCAGACGCAAGAAGAAGAAGTTAACTACAAAATCAATACCCAATCAAACGTATCGGCTCCCACTTACTTGTGGTCAGGAGAGAGGCTGAGTCCTACGATGTGGCCATGCATTTCTATAGTAACATCTGGCTTGTCTCTGCGGTTTCCGGCCATGTTATGTAGGTTTTCCATGACATCTGGCAAAAGCATGGATGACCGTCTGGCTGTCACTTCTCCCTGATACATTGTAAATACAGACAAATATTTTTCTACAATGCTGTTTATTGCATTGTGGCATTGGGGGAGGAGGACTAATGTCTGGTCAGGCAAAATATACTGACCAAGACCCTCACCTCAGCTTCCTAGTAGTCATTCCTGGAAAAGAGCTGTTATCATGGCTGCCTAGCTAATGAGGTGAGGGATCGATATGATCCCCATAGTCGAGAGCGACACGTAGATGAAGCCAAGCATAGTACAATCGTCTGGAGGACCCCGGTCCACCTTCATCAGCACGCTCGGGACGTGAGGAAAGCCACAACATACTTTTCAGGGTGCACAAAAGAGTAGACCTACTCATTATGAGCTTTCAACAACAACTTTGTGGAATTGGTAAAGGAAGGTCTCACTTTTTGTTAAACCACAAATATGGACATTCTGCGTCTTCTTCTTCGTTCGTTCTCAATCTCCCGCCACCAAACCCTGAACGTTCTCAATCTCCCGCTACCAAACCCTGAACGTTCTCAATCTCCCGCTACCAAACCCTGATAGGGCTTAAGTAGCAGAATGTAGTCCAGAGAACGGAATGCGTAGCATCAGGGTTGGCGAATCATACCTGACCAAGACTGTATTCTGCCACCAAGTGGCAACCCTGGAAACAGGCTGCACTGGTGTAGTCTGGCTAAGAGATATTAATCGCAGAGGTAAGGTAAACCCGGTATCAAACAAACCAACTGAGATTGGATTTTAGGATCAAAAGTTGAAGATATCACAGCCTCGTTGTCTGGCTTGGCTTCGTTCGTTCTCAATCTCCCACTACCAAACCCTGAAAGGGCTTACGTAGCAGAATGTAGTCCAGAGAACGGAATGCGTTGTGTTGTAGTTTACAGCTTGACTGCGATATTTGCAACTTTCGGTCCAACACATCCGACTTCAGCAAGCATTTTTTGAGTACCGGGTTATCATTCCTTCTTCGATCCCTTCTCCTTAGCCAGTCTGCCCTGCTGCAGCATCCAGGATCACCGCGCGGAGGTGTAGAAGGGTCTTGGCAGCTCTGGTTCGCTGGCCCTGACGCTAGCAGTCAGATATGGGTCACTGACCACTGCAGCTCATGGGCTGCTCAGCATCTTGATCCCTAAGGACACTCAATCAAGTTTAGCTTGGGGCTGAAGATCCAGCAGTGAGTGAGCCGATGGCAGCCAGCAACTCATATCTGACTGCTTGCATCAAGGTTAGTGACCAAGACCCTATTCTGGCTAACGGCCCTGGACACAGACTGCAACCATGCAGCCTGGCTAAAAAATTAGGGATCAAGAGGGAAGGCAAACCCAAACTAACAAAATGTTGTGCTGAAATCAGATGTGTGAGGCCGGGAACAAGATGCTGAGCAGTGCATGAGCTGCAGTAGTCACCGATCAAAAAGCTGTCTGCTAGTGTCAGGCTAGCAACCCAGAGACGCCAAGACCCTTCTACACCTCCACATGGTTATCCTGGTTAACAGGCTGCATCAGGGAAGACTGGCTAAGGAGAAGGGATTGAAGATTGAAGGCTGGCTAAGGAGAAGGGATTGAAGACTGGCCAAGGAGAAGGGATTGAAGATTGAAGGCTGGCCAAGGAGAAGGGATTGAAGGCTGGCCAAGGAGAAGGGATTGAAGATTGAAGATTGGCCAGCCCGCTACCCAAAAATGACATGCTGAAGTCAGATGTGTTCAGACCAAAATGTGTAAATATCGCAGTCAAGCTGTAAACTACAACACAACACATTCCATTCTCCAGACTATTTGATGCAAATTTCAAAACCCATATCAGGACTTGGTTTCAGGAGTTTGAGAATGAACGATGAAAAAAGGGGACGGCGTGGCCTAGTGGTTAATTGACGCAGCTCACAACTAGAAGGTGCTGGGTTCGATCCCCATCACAGCACCAGCCGTTACCCCGGGGAAGCAAACCCTTAGAAAATGCAGGAGGAAGCAGACCCTTACATAAAATACATGCTGAAGTCGGATGCACTGGGCCGACAGGCGCAAAATAAAAACCACAGTGCAACGCACACCACCTTGGGAAATAGATAAATAAGGCGAACGCAAAATAAAAACCAAAAAAAAACCATGAAAAAGAAGAAGATGTGTCAGGCCGAAGTAAACTACGATACAACATCACAAACATCCTTTTCAGGACGAACACTGAAGAAGAAACCCTCAACTATTGTTCTGCAAAGATAGTCAAGTAAAATAACTACTTCAATTTATTAAAACAGTCGTAACAAAAATCCATCATCATCATGTAGCATGTCCTTTGTAGAACGTCGCTCCCATCACAGCCCGTCTGAAAGAAACTCGTTGCCTTGCCAAAACACCAGCTTCCGCCACTGTCATACTCAGGCATTCCTGGATATCTTTGTGCCATCGTCTTCTTGGTCTACCCCTTCCTCTTTTGCCTGGCACCATACCTTCCATCACTGTTCTCTCAAGACCGTTATGTCTCTTGATGTGACTAAAGTATTTGCATTTTCTAGCCAAAATGGAATTGATAAACTAGTTCTCCTCTATGCTCAACTCTTGCAAAATGTCTGCATTTGTTTTTTTCTATGTCCAGGGTATTCTGAAGATCTTTCTGTAACATTTTGACTCGAATAATTTGATTCTTTGTCTAGAAGTTTTGGTAATCATCCATGATTCACAGCCATAAGCTGCCACATGAAAAACACAGGCTCTCAAGACTTTTACTTTTATCATTTTGTTGGTGCTCTGCCATAATTTCTTCACGCTGTTCAGTCTCTGCATTGCCATAGCTAGTCTTCTGCTGATTTCTTTCGAGCAGTCGCCATTTTTGTCAATTCTGGAGCCCAGATATTCAAAATGTGTGACCTGATCTATTTCCTCACCACCTACTGTAAATTTATGCTGACATTGTGAATAAAAAACCACTGCCATCACTAAATAGTAATAGTCGTAGAATTGACTAAGCAAGAACAATACATACCAATAAACCTACAGACAGTCAAACTACTGACAACTGCAAACAAAGAGGCTTGGCTGAATAGATGGACAATGGGAAATAATTGGAGAGAAATCTACAAAAATAGCCATCCCAAAGGCAACATCAATCTCCTGAAAAGGAGAGATCAAAGAACCATTGTTCGACTTAGCACTCAGCATATTTGCATTCACCTTATTTCTCTATTCCCCAAAGGTGGTGTGTGTTGCACTGTTTTTATTTTGGGCCAGTTGGCCCAGTGCATCCAACTTCGTTGGCGTGCATTTTATGTACAGGTCTGCTTCCTCCTGCATTTTCTAAGGGTTTGCTACCCTGGGGTAACGGCTGACGCAGTGATTGGGGAGCAAACCCAGCACCTTCGGATTGTGAGCCGTATCACTTAACCTCTAGCTTACGCTGTCCACACTCAGCACATACAACTTAACAGTCACTTGAACAGAATCCAACCAGAACATACTCCAGAGTGCCGGCTGTGCACATACCCCTATGAAACTGTTGAGCACCATCTTTTTGAATGTCTAACGCTTGACGGTGTTAGGAAAGAGCTTCTTCCTCCGAGGCCAGACAAACGGAACTAAACAACAGCTTATAAATACTGCAGATACCAAAGCAAAGGCCGCTGTCCATCGTAGACGATGATGGCATAATTCATTTTGCTAGCACTATTTTTAGTAAGGATTAACTGCGCTACTTTTTATCCTCACTCTCTCGTCTCGTGCCACCCGACCCCAGTGGCAAGTCCAGGACAAGACGACTAGGGGGCAACTACGAGATGCAGGGGACTCCGCATCAAGCACCTATGAAAAAGATGACGGAGTCCGGAGTCAAACCCACACCACCTGATCACAAGGCCGACGGGTTAACCACTTCGCCACGAAATCCTCAGATACCACTATATGGCATTAGGCCAAAGAACAGGAGCGTACAGGCCGCTGATCAATAACCAATTAACTAAACATGCATTTAAATACATTTGAATACATTTAAAACAGATTTCAGATGATTAATAATCAATAAATTGTTCCAGCTGCAATAAATAAATCCACACAGGTCCACCTCGTTCAAACATTTTGGAAGCATTGCTATAAACGATGACATCATGTGAGAAAGTCACAACCCGCATCGTCGTCTATCCACTACAGAACCAAACCAGAAATAGACCAGTTAAATTTAGGCCACGTCCTTGTCAAGTTGTGATGAATGAGGTCAAATTCAAAAACTAGAAAATTTGGACGCTTCTTAAATGTAGTTGTGGAACATTTTAACAAACGTAATAAAACCAGAACATTATTTAGATCCCAAAGTGGATCCCGGGTCCCTTACTGGGGAGGAAAGAATAGGGCCACGGACCCTTATGAATGTTGTGAACTTCAATTAGTTTCTTCTGTTCTCCAGGTAGCAATAAAATTGGCAAATGCAATGTTAGGTATGATAAAAAGAAATATTAAACATAGAAGCAAGGAAGTGATAGTCAAACTGTATAAAGCATTGGTTAGACCTAGATTAGAGTACTGTGTACAGGTGTGGAGTCCTTATCGTTGTGGAGATATAAATATGGTCGAAAGAATACAAAGAGGCATGACAAAACTTCTTCTTCGTACGCTGTCAGACGTCAACTTAAATTTGTTCGAAGAAAGCAGCTGTCATCCTGAGGCTGTCGACACTGCCATAGAGCTTGTCTAGTGTTGCTACTGGTGATGGCCACATGTGCTTTCTCTGGTCCTCGTATGTCGGGCAATTTTGCAGCAGGTGTTCAGCGGTCATTTTCCCTGTACCACAGGTGCATTCGTCAGTGCCACCTATCTTCAGTTTATTGAATAGATGGTACCTCAGTCTGTTGTCGTGTGTGCGGAGTCTGAAGACCATGACCTGCTCTCTTCTGTTCAACTGGTAATAGGCATCGTTTTTTTTGTGTAGCGACAAAACTGATAGTTGGATTTCAGTTGTGAGGAAAGACAGGAAAACTGGCTTACAGTGTCTAGAGAAGAGAAGAATTTGAGGCAATTTGGCTTGGCTTGGCTTCGTTCTCAATCTCCCACTACCAAACCCTGAAAGGGCTAAGTAGCAGAATGTAGTCCAGAGAACGGAATGCGTTGTCGTAGTTTACAGCTTGACTGCGATATTTGCACCTTTCGGTCCAACACATCCGACTTCAGCAAGCATTTTTTTAGTACTGGGTTAGCATTCCCTCTTTGACCCCTTCTCCTTAGCCAGACTGCCCTGTTGCAGCCTCTTATCCAGGATCACCGTGTGGAGGTGTAGAAGGGTCTTGGCAGCTCTAGTTCACTGGCCCTGACGCTAGCAGTCAGCTATGGGTTGCTGACCACTGCAGCTCATGCGCTGCTCAGCATCTTCTGAAGTTTATAAAATGACCATCCCTACGGCAGTAATGTTATGGGTTACTTTACTTACTTAAGATAATCGGGAAGAAAGACTAACGTCTGGTCAGGCACAACATACTGATCAGACATGTTAGTCAGAGTCATGCAAAATGTACTGGCCAAGACCCCTACCTCGGATTCCCTGTAGCACTACCTGGGTACGGGCTGTTTTCATGACAGCCTGGCTAACGAGGTGAGAGATCAATGTGATCCCCGTAGTAGTGAGCAACACGCACATGAAGCCAAGCGCAACACGCACATGAAGCCAAGCATAGCACAACCGCCAAGAGGACCCCAGTCCACCTTTATCAGCACGCTTGAGATGTAAGGAAAGCCACGACAACCCGCCACTTAACAACCTTTTCAGGGCGAACAAAAGAATAATCCTACACATTCTGAGCATTCAACAACAACAACATAAGATAATCATCGGAGAAAATAAAGTAAGTCTATATAAAAAAATGTAGCATGTCCTTTGCAGAATGTTGCTTTTTATAACCGCCATCTATTTGCCCGTTATAAGGTTCTTGGCAGGTGTACAGTTTGGTAGGTTCCCATTACTTTCCATACGCAGAGGAGTGGAAAAAAAACCTATGTCTGCCAAATTGGACACGGACATGATTCGAACCGGGTGCGTTGGGATTGTTCTTCTTCTTCTGGGTTCGTTCTCAATCTCCCACTACCAATCCCTTAACAGGGCTTTGCAAGTAGCAGGATGTATTCCGAAGAACGGAATGCGCTGTGTCACTAGTTTACAGCTTGACTGTAGGATGACTGAAAACCAAGCGAGGTTGAGGGAGACTGTTGCTGCTTGAGAAGAGACCATTGATGTTCGCTGACTGCATCATCAGTCATTGGCTAAGGATCTAATAAGTAGTAGTAGTTGAAGTAGTAATAGTGATAGTAGTGGTTGTAGTAAAAGTAGTAGTAGTTGAAGTAGTAATAGTGATAGTAGTAGTTGTAGTAAAAGTAGTAGTAGTTGAAGTAGTAATAGTGATAGTAGTAGTTGTAGTAAAAGTAGTAGTAGTAGAAGTAGTAATAGTGATAGTAGTGGTTGTAGTAAAAGTAGTTGTAGTTGAAGTAGTAATAGTGATAGTAGTAGTTGTAGTAGAAGTAGTAATAGTGATAGTAGTGGTTGTAGTAAAAGTAGTAGTAGTTGAAGTAGTAATAGTAGAAGTAGTAGTTGTAGTAAAAGTAGTTGTAGTAGAAGTAGTAATAGTGATAGTAGTAGTTGTAGTAAAAGTAGTTGTAGTAGAAGTAGTAATAGTAGAAGTAGTAGTTGCATTATAAGGAGCAGCAGAAGTAGTGGTAGTAGACCAACAATACACTGTGGCTAATCCCTGCCCAGTTAGGATTAATGCAACTAAAAATGAACACTTAAAAAACTTTCTTGGGGATTAGGACAATAGAATAAAATTAAGAAATATCCATAAAATGTTGTTTGGATCTAAGTAAAATTTGGATGAATCGGCACAGTAATTACGGAACATATTTTGTTTACAACTCTTTTTCTTCACATGTAACCTTATCCATATGGATATACTTTACCATTTTCTAGAACAAACTAAGCGCGTACAGGTCTGCCAAAGTGCAGTGATATTCAATCCATATTACATAACATAGCACAACATTGCAAATGCATAAAATATTTATCCTAAATACATGCAAACACTTTCGTTGACATAGTTGCTTCTCCTCTATCCTGGGGTGTGTAGGTCTTTTCTTTGTGTTGTGACTAAATCTCTGCAGGATGTGATAGCCAGCCCCATTCTCAACCCTCCTTAGTCGCCTCTTGCAACATGCTTGGCGGGTTACATGCTCCTATATGGTAGTGAAATTTGGGAAACATGTCGAACAAGAGCACCTTTCATCTAATGCATCTGCGGTCCATTCTTGAAATTACATGGAGGGACAGAGAGACGAATGCAGAGGTGCATTCTCACACTAGTCTCCTAAGCATGTGCAAGGTGTGTTTAAAAAGTATCCAACAGTACTTTTTTCGCGGAAACAAATGAAGCATGGCCATGTATGTTGTCGTTCGGCAGGGAGGTATGGGGGGGGGGGGGCGTCATGCTCATGTTTTCATTTTTCTACACCCGCAAATTGCATCAATCAGTCTTTCAGTACTAAGTGTAGTCAGCACCCATCGCGTTTTCATTCACCACGAAATGTCAAAGTCATGTTGACCATTTTCTTTAACTCCCGTGGGGTTGTGCCTCCCAAGTGCGCACCACAAGGTCAAAACATTATCAAAGAGGTCTTCCGTTGCCTTCCTGGTGCTATTCGATGAAAAAGCTAAACACAACCTTCCTCTGGTTCACCAGGCTCCCTTTTCTCCCGACATGGCTCCTTGCAATTTTTTACTGTTGCCCGAGCTGAAAATTTCGCTGAAAGGGACTTGATTTGAGTCACAAGAAGACATTATGCGGAATGTGATGAACAAGCTGTAGTGCATTCTAAAAGAGGCCTTCCTGAAATGCTTCAAACAAATGCAGGACCGCTGGGAGAAATGTGTGGAGTACCAAGGAGAGTACTTTGAAAGGGATTAAGGTTCAAACCTCCAGGTGATTGAAGGGAGTCGCAAAGAAAGATGTGACTAGACTAAAGTTTGACCTGGACAAACTAAAAGACCCAACAATCATCGAAGTGTTCCAATCGAGGGTAGGAGAGAGATTTGCTCCACTGTTGGCTCCCAAAGAGGGACTGGATACCGATACAGTAACAGAGTCTCTTAACGTAGCTCTCATAAATACAGCAACAGAGATCATGGGATGCCACCAAACAAAAAAAGAAGCCATGGGTGACCAAAGAAATTCTAGACCTTTGTGATAGAAGACTGGACTAATCTCCGACCAGAAGAGGAACAGGCAGCGGCCGCTGACAGATAAGGGTGGCGTTCTGTTGTGAGGATGTCTTCATGTGTGCCACAACGACCTCACCAGTTACGGGATGACCTGACCTGAGGTTAGTAAATCTTTTTTCTGATACTTTTTGAACATAACTCGACTACATTCCTTAATCAGCAAAAACTATGATAGTTGGCAATTTTGACATTTGAAAGATGGTCGCATTCCAAAACATATACTCTATGGATGGCAAGAGAACAGAAAGTGGATTACAGTAGAGGCTCATAGATGTGTGCGAGCGCGATGTGAAGGCTCTGGACACGAGTCTGACATCCTGGAAAGACGAGCCTGCAGACCGATCCAAGTGGAGATGTATCATGAAGAGTCACCTCATACATGGGGAAAGGCAGCGCATGAGCTGCAGTGGTCAGCGATCCATAGCTGACTGCTAGCGTCAGGGCCAGCGAACCAGAGCTGCCAAGACCCTTCTACACATCAACGCGGTGATCCTGGATAACAGGCTGCAGCAGGGCAGACTGGCTAAGGAGAAGGGATCGAAGAGGGAATGCTAACCCGGTACTCAAAAAATGCTTACTGAAGTCGGATGTAATGGACTGAAAAGGTGCAAATATCGCAGTCAAGCTGTAAACTACGACACAACGCATTCCATTATCTGGACTACATTCTGCTACTTGAGCTTTTCAGAGTTAGATAGGGGGAGATTGAAAACGGACGAAGCCAAGCCAGTACATCCTGAGCAGCTAGCTACATCATGATCTCTTGAACACGAGTCCTCGATTTCTACTGCTTCTGCTTGGAGCATAACACTATATCAGATGATCTCAGCTCATTCTTAATTTGGCCCACCTTGAGGACCACCTATAGGCCTCCACCTATGCTGGTCTTCATTTCTACTGTTCTTCATCAGGGAACATGTGTTAGGCCTCCACCTATGCTGGTCTTCATTTCTACTGTTCTTCATCAGGGAACATGTGTTAGGCCTCCACCTATGTTGGTCTTCATTTCTACTGTTCTTCATCAGGGAACATGTGTTAGGCCTCCACCTATGCTGGTCTTCATTTCTACTGTTCTTCATCAGGGAACATGTGTTAGGCCTCCACCTATGTTGGTCTTCATTTCTACTGTTCTTCATCAGGGAACATGTGTTAGGTCTCCACCTATGCTGGTCTTCATTTCTACTGTTCTTCATCAGGGAACATGTGTTAGGCCTCCACCTATGTTGGTCTTCATTTCTACTGTTCTTCATCAGGGAACATGTGTTAGGCCTCCACCTATGCTGGTCTTCATTTCTACTGTTCTTCACCTATATTTGTTAATAAAATGATGACTGAAAATAAAGAAAATACTCACTGTGACAGCTACCTAATTGGATTTGAAAATAAAATTATCAGTGAATTTTTGGTCATACATTATTTTAGGTTTTCTTTCCATGCATGCAAAAACTCCTGGCGACTTACTCTGCACAATAAACAGAATCATATCTACAGATCTAGAGGGAGGAAGACTAACGTCTGGTCAGGCACAATATACTGATCAGACATGTTGTTCAGGATCAGGCAAAATATACTGGCCAAGACCCCCACCTCGGCTTCCTCGTAGCCCTCCCTGGAAACGGGCTGTTTTCATGGCAGCCAGGCTAATGAGGTGAGAAATCGACGTGATCCCAGTAGTAGTGAGCGACACGTAGATGAAGCTAAGCATAGTACAACTGCCTGGAGGATCCCGGCCCACCTCCATCAGCACGCTCGGGATGTGAGGAAAGCTACGTCCTTTTACAGTGTGCACAAAAGAGTAAACCTACTCATTGTGGGCAATCGAAACAACAAATGGTATGTTGGAATCATGTCATTCTCAAGAACCCATCTTGAATTTGGTAGTGTCGGATTCTGTTGTGGCTAGTTGGGAAATGTGATACGATAACCTGGCATTTTCTGGACAGTTCATAGTATCCATCATAAACGTGCTGTTTGGGGTGTTCTTACTGCCATTTCACCTTGTACTGACTGTCCTTTTTAATACGGCTTTTACCTCTTCATAGTTGATATTTTTTTTTTTTATTTTTTTTATTTTTTTGGTTTTGTTTTTGCGTTCACCTTATTTCTCTAATCCCCAAGGCGGTGTGCGTTGCACTGCGTTTTTATTTTGCGCCTGTCGGCCCAGTGCATCCGACTTCAGCATGCATTTTATGTAAGGATCTGCTTCCTCCTGCATTTTCTAAGGGTTTGCTTCCCCGGGGTAACGGCCGGTGCTGTGATGGGGATCGAACCCAGCACCTTCTGGTTGTGAGCCGTGTCACTTAACCACTAGGCCACGCCGTCCCCTCATAGTTGATATGAAACAGTTAATTCTTCTTTGATGCCCGTTATTGTTCAAAAATATTAGATTTTGGTCCTGTGTACATTCAGCAAGAACTGCATGCCACGACCGAAATCTCCCCTCAGCCATGGGTTAATGGTCCCTCAGCCATGGGTTAATAGTCCCTCAGCCATAGGTTAATGGTCCCTCAGCCATGGGTTAATGGTCCCTCAGCCATGGGTTAATGGTCCCTCATCCATGGGTTAATGGTCCCTCAGTCATGGGTTAATGGTCCCACAGTCATGGGTTAATAGTCCCTCAGTCATGGGTTAATGGTCCCTCAGCCATAGGTTAATGGTCCCTCAGTCATGGGTTAATAGTCCCTCAGCCATGGGTTAATGGTCCCTCAGTCATGGGTTAATAGTCCCTCAGCCATGGGTTAATGGTCCCTCAGCCATGGGTTAATGGTCCCTCAGCCATGGGTTAATGGTCCCTCAGCCATGGGTTAATGGTCCCTCAGCCATGGGTTAATGGTCCCTCAGCCATGGGTTAATAGTCCCTCAGCCATGGGTTAATAGTCCTTCAGCCATAGGTTAATGGTCCCTCAGCCATGGGTTAATGGTCCCTCAGCCATGGGTTAATGGTCCCTCATCCATGGGTTAATGGTCCCTCAGTCATGGATTAATGGTCCCTCAGTCATGGGTTAATGGTCCCTCAGCCATGGGTTAATGGTCCATCAGTCATGGGTTAATAGTCCTTCAGCCATGGGTTAATAGTCCTTCAGCCATGGGTTAATAGTCCCTCAGTCATGGGGTAATGGTCCCTCAGCCATGGGTTAATAGTCCTTCAGCCATGGGTTAAAAGTCCCTCAGTCATGGGTTAATAGTGCCTTAGCCATGGGGTAATGGTCCCTCAGCCATGGGTTAATGGTCCCTCAGCCATGGGTTAATGGTCCCTCAGTCATGGGTTAATAGTGCCTTAGCCATGGGGTAATGGTCCCTCAGCCATGGGTTAATGGTCCCTCACCTAAACCTACAAACGAGGGTGCTGGTCAGTAGCACCGTCTTCTAGTTTACGAGTGGGGGCTGCTGCTGTCAAGAGGTATGACATTCGCTTTTCAAATCGTCAAGGAAACGGTGGACGATCGACTTCCCCCATCTTCAGGGTGATGTCAGTCTGATGATATCACCATCTTCGTGTGCGTCGGACAACTTACTTACTTATGTTTTTGGATCTGACACAATGACATACAATCTAACACATATAAATGTTTAACTAAAATATAGGGGGAACTGAGACGTTAATCCAGTCAGACACAACATACTGACCAGGACGTCGCATCAGCGTAAGGCACAATGCACTGACCAAGACGACAATCTCTCTTTCATGTATCGTTCCCTAGAAACAGGCTATTTTCAAGTCAGCCTGGCTGACGAGATATGATTCCCGCAGTAGTGACCGACACACAGATGAAGCCAAGCATAGCACAATTAATTGGAGAACCACGGTCCACCTTCATCAGCATGCTCGGAATGTGAGGAAAGCTACTACAACCCGCCACTTAACGTCCTTTTCAGGGCGCAGAAGAGTAAACTTACTCATTGGGGACATTAAACAACAACTACTAATATATAAGTCATGAACCAAATAATTATAAAAATTGTAAGTCATAAACTAGTCCATCTATTCAAACCCATGAAGCCATAAGAAAGCCATTTTGCTACAGGAAGGGTTTAGGTGTTGCATACCCATTTCCAGTCTAGCACCTAACAGGCAGCTGACACTTTCAGTCCTGTTGTTTGTGCTATTTTATCTGCTTTCATCACCTAATGTGGATTCAGGATACTATATCTATGGAAAGCCATCAATGGTGGACCATATTAAGGTAAGTTTTGTGCACCGTTTCTATCATTGTGCTGTGGTTTTTTAATTACATTGAGCCAAATATTTTGCCTCAAAAAGTGGTCTCGAGGTAAGGTGTCCGCCTCATAAGGAAACTCATAAGGAAGGATGGCGTTGGTTAGTGAATAAGTGAAACAGCTCACAATCTGAAGATGCTAGGTTCGCTCCCAATCACAACACCGGCCATTACCCCAGGAAAGCGAACCCTTAGAAAATGCAGAAGGAAGCAGACACTTACATAAAATGCACAATGAAGTCGGATGCACTGGGTCGAAAGGCGCAAAATAAAAACATAGTGCAATGCACACCACCTTGGGGAATAGAAAAATTAACGGAACGCAATTTAAAAAAAAATAAAACAAATAGAAGAAAGGACAAAGCCAGTTTAACAAAATGTCATCCAGGTGGCTTCACTCAACACTAACTAGGGTACCTTAGTAAAGTCCGTCCACTTCATTCTTTTGATGCCAACTTTGTGAGGAATGTATGTCTCGGAACCCCATGTGTAGATCAGAAGCTTCTCCCTGGGTGGACTGCATCGGAAGTCTCGTGAGATACTAGAGCTTTGACTCATATGTGACAGCGAGTGAAAGGAACTAGCTCGGCTACTGGCAATCTCTGTCTGGGTCGCAATGCTGCTTTTGTGGCAATGACTTGTACCAGCTTCTTGTGCCAGATTTAGATCAATTTCAATGCCAGAGCTGCTTTCTACATTGGTGCTGGCATTATTGTTACTGACGTTGCTGCTATTGGTGTTGATGTTATATGTGGCAATGCCACGGTTCCCGCTGCCATAGACATGGCTGGCACCGGGGATAAGCATGACAAGATTGTTGTCAAACATGGAAGGCACATTAAGAACGGATGCATCTCTGCTTACAAACCCATGTCCAAACTGCAGAGAAACATCCCTAGCACTGGGTCTGTTTTGCAAGGCAGAGGCAACATCTAACACCGCATTTATACCGACAGAAGATCCTTCAAAATCATGACATATATCAATATTGTCCGGAGTAAGTCTGTCATTATGGTTGTGATTTAAATACTCAGGAATACTCTCACTCGCGCTAGCCCCTTCACACAGATCAACAGGAGCCATATCCGACACTGATGTCACGTCTGCAACATTAAAGCTTTCAGAAATACCCCCTAAATCATCCCCACTTATATCGACATGTTCTGCTACAATTTCCACGGCACTTTCAGGATTAAAATCAACGTTCATTTCACTAGTAATGTTGGAAAAATCTGTTATTCCTGCTCCATCTGCTTCACCACTGTCGTTCACGCTGGCATCGCTGGTTCTTGGGTCTATTCTGTTGGCTAAACCACTAGGCAGTGGTAATGTGAGAGGTCCTGGTAATGAATTATGGGAACCATAAAGTATGGATTCAAATTCCTGAGCTGGGGCTATGGCATTGTTATTTGTGGCATAGCTGGACCAAACAAATGGATTATCTGAGGGAAATATTGAAAAAGGGGCTGAAAGATTGGAATCAGCAGAGATGTTGCTTGATAAACGTGATGATAGTGTTGATTGATTTAGTGTCGAAGTTTTGCTTCCTGCCACAACGTTGCATTGTGGGATGTTAAAATCATGAGTTTCTATAGATGCAGCAGATGTTTTGAACTGTTTCTCATGAGCTTTGAACCTCGGACTACATTCACAGCTTTTTAAACTCCGAGAGGTTATACTCTCAAGAGGAGAATCTCCTGCAGTGATCTGGGCTAGATCTGGCTCCATGTTAATGTCAGAGACCTCTGAATGACTAGATGGCCACGACTTAACGCAGCAGGCACTCTCATGAAAACAAGCAGAATCACCCCCAGCTTGTTCTGGAAACAACTTCTGTAAGGGCACAGAACAAGTATACACTTCATCTGCCCCAACTGTAAACTCAACGCCACTTGCTCCGCTAACATTACAAGTAATTTCATTCCCACTTTGGACGGTTTCTATAACGTCTTCAGTTTCATCGGATGTTAACTTCACAGACGTTCCAGGTCCATTTGTGAAGTCCATCTCATCACTCCCTTCATTTGTTTTCACCTCAACATGAAAATCATCTCCCTCCTCATCATTATCAGTCTTGTCCTCATTTTCTAGGTCAAACTCATCTTCAGCAATACATCGCTGGAGTAGCAGATCTAGTATACAAGGTTCCTCTACCGCCATCTTCTCCTGGTCTTGACCTTTATCCACAACCTCTGACCTATTTCTTGCAGACTCTAATTCCATGTTGACTTTTCCCTCATCTCCGAATCCAAGGCTGCTGCTGTTACTAGTCTGCGCACTTTCGCTGACCTCTAATTCCTCCTTGTCAACGGCACTCTCGGATGTATCACTGTCCCGGTCAACCTGAAAATGTTACAAATACGGTTTAATGGTCAAATTACTTGCAAGGTCAAAAAAGAGTTTTACATGAGAAAAGTAACAGACATTGACACTAAAGTTTCGAGCAAATTGACATATATAAAGGTCTGAATATTTACTGCATTTCCTCTATTCTAAGAAAAACTTTTTTTCCCAAGACTCTGAAATCGGGATGCATCTTACAATCAATGGAATCTTATAATCAATGTCATCTTAAAATCAATGGGGTCTTATAATCAATATCATCTTAAAATCAATGGGGTCTTATAATCAATGTCATCTTAAAATCAATGGGGTCTTATAATCAATGTCATCTTAAAATCAATGGAATCTTATAATCAATGTCATCTTAAAATCAATGGAATCTTATAATCAATGTCATCTTAAAATCAATGGAATCTTATAATCAATGGGGTCTTATAATCAATGTCATCTTAAAATCAATGGAATCTTATAATCAATGTCATCTTAAAATCAATGGAATCTTATAATCAATGTCATCTTAAAATCAATGGAATCTTATAATCAATGTCATCTTAAAATCAATGGAATCTTATAATCAATGGGGTCTTATAATCAACGGGGTCTTATAATCAATGTCATCTTAAAATCAATGTCATCTTAAAATCAATGGAATCTTATAATGGAATCTTATAATCAATGGGGTCTTTTAATCAATGTCATCTGAAAATCAATGGGGTCTTATAATCAATGTCATCTTATAATTAATGTCATCTTAAAATCAATGGGGTCTTATAATTAATGTCATCTTATAATTAATGTCATCTTATAATCAATGGAATCTTATAATCAATGTCATCTTAAAATCAATGGGGTCTTATAATTAATGGGGTCTTATAATCAATGGGGTCTTATAATCAATGTCATCTTAAAATCAATGGAATCTTATAATCAATGTCATCTTAAAATCAATGGGGTCTTATAATTAATGGGGTCTTTTAATCAATGTCATCTGAAAATCAATGGGGTCTTATAATCAATGTCATCTTAAAATCAATGGGGTCTTATAATTAATGGGGTCTTATAATCAATGGGGTCTTATAATCAATGTCATCTTAAAATCAATGGAATCTTATAATCAATGTCATCTTAAAATCAATGGGGTCTTATAATTAATGGGGTCTTTTAATCAATGTCATCTGAAAATCAATGGGGTCTTATAATCAATGTCATCTTATAATTAATGGCGTCTTATAATCAATGGGGTCTTATAATCAATGTCATCTTATAATCAATGGGGTCTTATAATTAATGGCGTCTTAAAATCAATGGGGTCTTATAATCAATGTCATCTTAAAATCAATGTCATCTTATAATCAATGTCATCTTAAAATCAATGGAATCTTATAATCAATGTCATCTTAAAATCAATGTCATCTTATAATCAATGTCATCTTAAAATCAATGGAATCTTATAATCAATGTCATCTTAAAATCAATGGGGGTCTTATAATCAATGGGGTCTTTTAATCAATGTCATCTTAAAATCAATGGGGGTCTTATAATCAATGGGGTCTTTTAATCAATGTCATCTTAAAATCAATGGGGGTCTTATAATCAATGGGGTCTTTTAATCAATGTCATCTGAAAATCAATGGGGTCTTATAATCAATGTCATCTTATAATCAATGTCATCTTAAAATCAATGGGGTCTTATAATCAATGGTGTCTTATAATCGCTGTAAAAAAATGTTGTCTTGTGTAAGGTGGACAAGACCTCAGATGACGTCGTCATTGTCCAACACACGTGAAAATTTGGTAGGAGAACTTCCTGTGTTTTAATAAATATTGTCGCATCATTTGAGTTTAGTTTATTTTTACCAAATATGTGACGTTTTTCTGAAACATGGATAATAAATAAATAGAGGAGAAATATTTGGAGACTTTTGAGACATGTTACCGAGAGATGAATGTAATGAGCTGGACAAAGAGAAAATTAAACGAAAGGGTGTTGGCAAAAATTGGAGAGGAAAGAAAGCTGGAACAAAAGAACCAATGATGACTGGCCTGGCTAGACGACAACCTACCTCAGGAGGGTTCAGTGAAGAAAGTCTTGAAGACAGAACACATGGATCAGAGAGGAAGGTGGAGACCAGGAATTACCTTTGTGACACAAGCATGCAGAAACATGGCTGTGAAAACAGCCAAGGATGATAGGCAGAAATGGAAAGAGAATCCTGAGCTTGCAAACTAGGACTGAATGACTTAATTGGCATTCAAAATTGGGTAAAAAAAGATGCCATTACAAAGACAATATTTTGTCAAAAAGATGGCACTACAAAGTCAACATATTTGTCAAAAAAAGATGGTACTGCAAAGTCAAACTTTTGTGAAAAAGATGGCACTACAAAGTCAACATTTTGTAAAAAAGGTGGCAATATGAAGTCACAATTTTGTCAAAAAAGATGGCAATACAAAGTCACAATTTTGTCAAAAAAGATGGCACTATGAAGTCATATTAAAAACATGGGATCAAGATGCTGAGCAGCGCATGAGCTGCAGTGGTCAGCGACCCATAGCTGACTGCTAGCGTCAGGGCCAGCGAACCATAGCTGCCAAGACCCTTCTACACCTCCACGCGGTGATCCTGGATAATAGGATGCAGCAGGGCAGACTGGCTAAGGAGAAGGGACCGAAGAGGGAATGCTAACCCGGTACTCAAAAAATGCTTGCTGAAGTCGGATGTGTTGGACCAAAAGGTGCAAATATCGCAGCCAAGCTGTAAACTACGACATAACGCATTCCGTTCTCTGGACTACATTTTGCTACTTAAGCCCTTTCAGTGTTTGGTTGCAGGAGATTGAGAATGAACGAAGCCAAGCCATATTAAAATCATAAATTTGTGTGTAAGTAGACGAACATGGGAACTGAGTGGTAGTGCTCAAATTTGACACTAGTGAAGCAAATCTTGGAGAAATAATTCCATATTGTCGCGCATTGCAACAAACAAGAAACAAGATCTTTACATGGCCTAATAAAAGAGATTTTCACATGTACATACTTACTTTCCATGTTCGGCAACCTCACAAAGTATTGGACCAGAAACCAGCTGCCCTGCAAGCTCTTTCATTTGCTGCATGAGACTCGGCAAAGTACATATTTCTTGCATAAAAATAAAACTGCAAGTGACTTCCCTTTATGTACCTCTCTAATAATGGAAGTTACAAACTACAATGAGCTTACAAGTGACTTCCCTTTGTGTACCTGTCCAATAGTGGAAGTTACAAACTACAATTTTTTATTATCAATATAAGAACTACTGAAACTGACCTCAGCAACATGCAACAGTCGGATTGAGCTTGAGTTGACGTTCTCAAAACGGTACAAAACCATACTGACTGACTCCACTTCAGATTCCACTTCCTGTGAAGCCTGAAAACAATGGATAACCTAAAGTTAGGAAGTTAATTTTCCAAGAAATCTGCTGTAGATCCAGTTATACTCCAACAGAGAAGAAGAATGACACGCAACAGTTAGTGCACAGCAACAACTTTTCTGTACAGCAGTAATCTGCCTGTACGAACAAAGTAAATTTTTTAATAGCAGATTTGTTCGTAAATCAAAATTCATATCTTTTTTTTTAGTTTAAAAATGCATTTTGTCGGCTGAAAAAAAATTCACATTTAAAGTCCCAGTCGCTGAAATATTGGACAGCATTGTCGGTCACGTTTTACCATGCAGCCGAAAGATTGGCTTGCACATTTTGTTTAATTTCTATCGTTATATTGTAACTTTTACACACACCAGACATCAACTTCCATTTACTAAATACAAACAAGCGAGGCAAGAAATTGACATCGCTTTTGGAAGTTTGGTCAAGTTTACCGTTATTTATACAAATCTTCAGTGCGTACTCTACTGGATTTAGAATCAAGAGCAGCCTTCTTTCTGCCTCCATTTTACCTGGCATAACTATCAATGTTTTTATGAAATCGTGTTATAACTATGCATACCTCCTGTAATCTACAGCCACTTACCGTTATTTATTACAACAAATGTCTTTATATACATGAGCATCACAAACATTCATTTACAAATGATAACTGTTAGCACACTCAGGGGTAGACATTTTTGTTTGGGTTAAACCTGCTTTTCTGCTTGTTACTAAAAGAGTTAATAAGACACTTTACTCATTTGAAAACATGTAAAAATGCTTTCTTCTTTTTGTTTGTCCTACTGCTCTTGCCATGCGGTGTCACAGAGAGGTGGGATGCGTAGATTTCTTGTTATCACTAAGTGGGAGACTTGTGCTGTCATTAGGTGTAACTTTCTGAGAGTGTCAGAGATGCCCTCGATTTATCGCCATCGAGGTCTGACTTTTGCTCGAAGACCGGAGACCTGCATATGATGTGCTTTTGATGCAGGCTGGACATAATGCATTCTGACTAAATGACTAAACCACTTGATTTGTTGGGAGTCATGTAGGCACTAAGTGGGTTTGTCCCGACTGTCTGCCTCAGCGTGATGTTGCAGATTCGCTCACGGATTGTCTTTCCGGCTGCACTTCTCACACAGCTCATCTCACAGCCCTGGATCTTACTCTTATGGGTTGCCAGTAAGGACCAAGATTGACATTGGAACAGTCGGCTAACCCTAAGATTTTTATGTCGTGATCCTCCATGAAGGAGACTGTCTCTGTAGCCTTCTGTCCTAGGCCACACACTTAAAGTAGTGACTTTGAATGTCAACTCAATGTTTTTGTCCTTCACCTTGGTTGTCGCTTTCATCGTACTCATTCCCACCTACCTATTTACGTGAGCATATACGTGTGAGCATACAAATGCTAAATAAACATAAATAAACCAAACCTGACACATAAATATTTTGAATCCTGAAAAAGTGGAAGATGAATGTATAGAATGATGGTGATTCGGGTTCCAGAAAGCAGTGGTACAGTGGATATCATCACACTGTGACATCAAAGGAAACACCTCTTTTAGGGAGATTGTACCAAGCACTGCAGTGGTGGTTTCTTTAGCAATTTGTTTTACATGATGAGGTCATTGGGCAAACTCGGTGGTCTCGAGGTAAGATGTCCGTCTCAGGTGCTGGAAGTTGTGGGTTCAAATCCCGGTGGAGACCGAGATTTTTTCATGTGGATCATCCAGTAAATATTCCCCCTGATCTCTGAGTAGTGAGATCAGACACACGTGTGCAGTGGCATGCACGTTATAATTCCCTTGGCAGCTGGAAATCTAAAAGAGTAGGCGTAACGATCGCTGCTCTGACAAAATTCAAGTTAAAAATCTACTCAAATTATTCTAAGAATTCTCGCCTCACAGAGAATATGTTGTAAAAAGGGGACTGTGTGGCTATAACATCAGGTCTTGGTTATGTGGTTAGCGGAGCAGCATAGATGGCGCCTGACAAGCTGCGAGTCTACTTTCCTCTAATTTATGCTTCCACCACCACCAGTCCAATAAATAGGCGATCATATATTTCAGAGGCTACCCACCTAACGGTTGGTAACAGATACTGGGATTAACCTAGCAAGTCACCAGCGAATTTTCACCTGCCAAAAAAACTTGAAACAAAGGAGGTTACACCTCCCCAAGACGTCTAACGACACAAGTGGACTGAAGATTGATAGATGAGGTCACTAGTCCAATGCACAACTCTCTTTAGTCGCCTTTTACAACATGCATGCATGTATGTGCAGTAGCCCTATTCTTTGCTCCATCAGTAAAGAGTCCTAGCGACCACTCGGGATATCTAGTTATTTAACAATGACAAAACACAATCCTTCACCTTGCTCAACCACACAGCCGACACGGAATTAAAATCTCCAGTCCAGTACAAGGTCCCAGACAGGAGATGATCGTTATCATACCAGGCACCAAACACATCGTAAGGCTTGTTGGTGACTCGACACTGCATCCGAAAGTCATCTACATGGAAAATGTAATGTCACATTTTTAGTTTTATACATTGAATGGAAAAAATTGCCCACAGAGCTGTCAACACACTTGAGGGCCCCACCCCCCCCCCCTCCCCCATGTTGTTCAGTCTTTTATTGCTGAAAGTTTTGATGACAGAAGCTTGAATCTCCACAGTTCCCATGAAAGCTCCAACATTTTCCCCTGAATTTACCAAGGTACCCATTTACAGCTGGGTCAACTGGAAGAAGCAGTCATACCCCAGAAAAATCAATGATATATATATATATATATATATATATATATATATATATATATATATATATATACACACATACATATATATGAAAAATGTTTCTTCTTATACGCCGTTTGGAGCAAGTCGACTTTTTGAGAAAGGTGAAGTAGGTTGTTGGGAAAGATCTTTATCGAGTAGATCTGTTTATTTTATTTGTTTAAATGTAATAACTACGTTTGAATTTGAAACTAACAGTTGTGTCGATATTGTAAACACAGTATCGATACGTTATTATGGTTTCCATGGATTTCTATTGGAGCGACTAGGCCTAGCGGTCAAGTCCGAATTTTCTTTGGATTTCCATAAATTTTCACCTTCATCTTTTTGTATCTCAGAAACTAACAAGCACACAACAAAAACAATAACACCAACAAGTTCTTTATTCAATTGTGTCTCTACACACACAAAAATCATATTTATTGACAAACAAACAGAAAAGTTACAAATTTTGAAATTCAACTACCAAAGAGCGAAATATAAAGTTGTGAAAATTTTCAAAAAACAGTGCGGCGTGGTTAAAGGTTAATGTGTGCTCTATTCAACGCCAGCACTTTCTACTCACATCATGTTCCTCTCATGTCTTGTGTGGTTCCTTTTTTTTATAGCTTAACTGGCTGTTTATTTACTGACTCAAGGTATGACTGACTCACCTTGTAAATTGAACACAGCAATTTCTCCAGATGTGCTGAGGCGCCCAAAGTAGACCCCAGACACGAGCAGGCAGGTGTCTGTTTCGTTAAACTGAGAAAACTGAGTGAACTTCCAGCTGAATGTTGACTTCATGTCCATCTTGAAGAGCAGACGGACTGGGTGTGTACACTCCCATACCTGTGAATGGAGCATGCAAGTACAGCTGGGAGTGAAACGCAGGATGATGGATGGAGAAATTGTTAGCAAATACATATAAACTGTATGAGCCTTGTATGTGACATGGACAGGAATAGGTATCTTTCCCCATCAAGAGTATGTCATAAGAGACAGTTAATTGTGCAATCGCTTCTTCTTTTTCAGTATTCGTCCTGAATGGACGATGTGGTGTTGCGTCGTAGTTTACAACAAGGCTGCAATATCTGCACTTCTCGATATGACACATTCGGTTTCTGCTGAACTTTTGGATACTGCGTCTGCCTTCCAACTGTGATCCCTATATTTCTTAGTTGACCTGTACTTCTACAGGGGCAAATGCCCCTGTGCAGGTCTCGGCTCTGGGATGAGCTGGATATAGACGGGAGAAGGGTTTCCTGCTTAGCGGGCAAGGCTTGAGCAGTTTAGTACTCCGCTGCGTTGGGACAACCGCTTACAGAGGGTGGTTAACCGATGTGCAAGTCCATCTTAATAGACTCAAACACTAGAGCAAAGTAGGCCCACAGTCTGTTAGTCGCCATCTATGCTGCTCTTAACAAACCATCTAACCATGGTCAGTTTTTTGCCATCTCACACAGTTAGTCAGTCGCCTCTTACGATATGCTCTCTGTGAGACAGTGGTGCTATTCTTGTCCTTGTAATACACAGAGACCCCCGCAGACTACTCAGGCAATCCCTATACTCTTAGTCAAACTACACTAGGTCCGCAACTTGGGAGTTGGAATGTTAGTTGCTCATCGCAAACGATGATGGTGACACCATTAGATGGTTTTGGCTTACTTGCCCTGAATTTGGGTTATAGCGCTGATCATCAACCTCTTTCTCTGGTCCCAAACTACCTTGGGTCAGTGGCAAGACATAAGTCAAGACAATTGGAGGTAATTCAGGATGCAAGTACTGTAGTCCCATCTCCTTTAAGACCAGATGTCACTTGAAACCTGCGGGGCCGAAACCCCAGCCGTTTCCGTTTATCACTTTGATAGGCAAGTGTCTTACCTCTCAACCACAGAGACCTCCTATGGCGGAATACGGTCTTGGTGAGCTCTGGTTCACTGACCCCGATGCAAGCAGCCAGCTATGAGTCGGTGACTGCTGATAAATTAGACTATAACAAGTATTTTTCAAAATACAACCATCTACAACCAAAAGAGGGCATAGCTACATATTAACTAAAGAAAGGTCCAGATAAGATATTAGGAAATATTTTTTTAGTCAGAGAGTGGTGAATGCTTGGAATGCATTTCTACAGGAAGTAGTAGAGGCAAGGACAATTAATGCATTAAAAAATATATTGTATGCGCACAGTTTTTAGAGCAAGGTAATGTAAATTAAACTGGTTATATACAGACTCTGAAGATCTTCTAAAGCAGTATTAAGACGTTAAGTTTAGTTAAAATATAAGTTAAGCTCATTCACTGGACTGCATCTTCGGTCCCACAGTGCAATCTAATCTCTCAAGGGCAGAACACGATGGGCCAGTGGGTGATATGTTTTCCGTACGTAACATCGTAGATGTTTCTGAGTTCGAGGTAGTCAGACCAGCACGTAGGTGGTCTTCCACATTGTCGTCTTTTGTCTCGTTTGTACCAGACTGCTGTCGCTGTGCTACGAAGCAGATGACCAGCTCAGCGATGCTTTACCTTGTCTGCATGGGTAACTGCATCCTTCACCAATGATCTCTGCCGAACGTCAGTGTTGTGAAGACCTTTCAAACGTTGGTTGTGGAGCGTGAGGCAAAATCTCTTGAGGCAGGCTTGGGTCACTCTGATCCAATTTCTTTTGTAAGTACCCATGTTTGTGACATTGAATAGGGAGTCGCGCAGACTAGTCGTGGGTATGGTCTAGTGCTGTCTTTACGGATCAGAAAGCCGCCCAACGATTTCTTGTTTGTTCTGGGTTTAGGTCGTTCTGCATGTTCAAATAACCGTCCCAGGTAGATTACGCCTCTACGCTCTCCAGATTCTCACCATCGAGGATGACTCATTTGTAACAGAAACGGTTAGGCATGACTTTTTGTCTTGGAGATGTTCATCTAGAGACCCACTTTTCTCCCTACGTTGGGAGCGGAGGCCGAGGCTATAAAAACAGCAGTTAAGATTTTGCCCCAACTGTTTTTTTTAAATTTATTTTTTATTGCGTTCGCCTTATTTCTCTATTCCCCCAAGGCGGTGTGCGTTGCACTGTAGTTTTTATTTTGCGCCTGTCGGCCCAATGCATCCGACTTCAGCATGCATTTTATGTAAGGGTCTGCTTCCTCCTGCATTTTCTAAGGGTTTGCTTCCCCGGGGTAACGGCCGGTGCTGAGATGGGGATCAAACCCAGCACCTTCGGATTGTGAGCCGTGTCACTTATCCACTAGCCCACGCCGTCCCCTCCCCAACAGTTTGACATGGGCAAATCGTTGTCGATGGATTTGGTAATTTTTAGTGACTTCAAGTCGGTTCTGGAGGCGCTGAAGAACACCCCATACAAAGAAAAAGGAGATATTCTTGGAGGGGAGGGCAATCAACAACATGATTACTGCCCATGGGATAAATGTCACCTTGCAATGGATCCCTGGATATAGTGGGCTACTAGGGAACGAGATGGCTGACAGGTTGGCAAAAACAGGAGCCTCGAAACAACAATTGGATAGACCCTGCAGTAACCACACAGTAAAACGGATTATTAAGAATAATACTCTGGAAATCTGGATGAACAGGTGGGTGACGGGAACAATAGGTCACAGTGTATTTAGCTAAATGTCACAGTCAAAATGTAACGATGATATAAATAGACTACATAGAAGAGATCAAAATCTCATCTTTCAGTTCCGAACAGGACATAGCAGAGTCAATAGCAACTTGAACCGCATCAATCCTCAACACCTGTCCTTGTGCAGACATTGCTCTCACTCTGATGAAACAGTTCGACGTCTACTCATTGACTTAAAGGTGCTTACGGACATGAGGAAAAGATTCTTACAAGCACTACCGACAATTACCAACACACTGTACAGAGCTGTGAAACAACTGAAGAAGATCTGTATATATATATATATATATTAAAATTAGAATGGCATTGGGCTGCTAAGAGCAGGCTTGCTCAGCAGCTATGTGATAATACCAATAGCACTCCCTACTTTGTGAACCATAGTTGTCAACCTCACAGTACCAATTATGGACAACATATAGACATTCATCTATGTCAGAACCAAAATCACCTTAAAAAAGCCATCTTTAGAACATGTGACAAACATGGTTCCGTCATGAGAAAAACTGACATGCAAAACTTCATCTTTGTGTTCCTTCCTTTCCTCACTGAGCACGGCCGGGGTGTGGTAATACAGCCGCTTGAATTCTTGTCTCCAAGATCTTGCCCTGAAGTAGTAACATTAGTTGTTAGAATACTGAACATGTCATAATCTTCTTCTTCTTCATTGTTCGTTTTCAAACTCCCGCTACCAAGTCTTGAACGTTCTCAAACTCCCGCTACCAAGCCCTGAACGTTCTCAAACTCCCGCTACCAAGCCCTGAACGTTCTCAAACTCCCGCTACCAAGTCTTGAACGTTCTCAAACTCCCGCTACCAAGCCCTGAACGTTCTCAAACTCCCGCTACCAAGCCCTGAATAGGACTTTGCGAGTAGCAGAATGTAGTCCAGAGGACGGATTGCCTCGTGTTGTAGTTTACATCTTGTCTGCAATATTTTCACCTATTGGCCCAACACATCTGACTTCAGCAGGCATTTTTGAGTACCGGGTTAGCCTTCCCTCTTCAATCCCTTCTCCTTAGCCAGTTGGCCCTGTTGCAGGCCTGTTATCCAGGATCACCAAGTGAAGGTGCAGAAGCGTCTTGACCCTTGTGTAAAGGATCACAGAGTCATTAACCAGTGTCCGCTATGTATGTCATATTGCGAAAAAGTAACTGAAAAAATAAACAAACTTACTTTGTTGGCATAACTGTGCTGACTGGAAGTTTATAATGCAGCAGAAAGATGTGACGCCACAAAAGCTCATCAGAGGATATTCGACTGAATCGACTACACACTTGTGCAACTGCACCAATTGAAGAAAATGGCAGATACGTTAGAATCTGGAAGATAACAGAGTCTGGCAGATCCAGGATATGCAGTGTTGATGAAGTTGGAGATATTTCAACTTCGTCTTCATCTTCAGCCATAAGATCTCTGACCACATCCTGGTTTTCCTGAACCAGGTTTTTGCAACTGGTCTCCATCTACACCTAGAAGGGAAATAAACACTTCTTTCAATTGCAAGCTTCACATTCATAATCAATACATTAATTTTAGGGAAGAAGGAGGAACGTCTGGTCAGGCGAACGTCTGGTCAGGCGAAACATACTGGTCAAGACCCTCACCTTGGCTTCTTCGTAGCCCTTCCTGGAAACAGGCTGTTTTCATTGAAGCCTATCAGACAAGATGAGGGATCGATATGATCCCCATAGTAGTGAGGCCAAGGATAGCACACCCACCTGGAGGATCCCGGTCCACCTTCATCAGCATACTAGGGTTGTGAGGAAATCTACTGCAACCCGTCACTTAATGTCCTTTTCAGGACGCACAAAAAGAGTAAACCTTCTCATTGTGGACATTCGAAACAAGAACAACTGCAAGTTTTACTTTTTTTTTGTCATCTTCAAAACATCTCTTGATAAAGATTTGATATAGTGTATAGTCAATCAAATCAATCAAATCAATCAAATCAATCAAAGCATTTCACTTCTCTCAGTGCCTAGGCCATTGACAACATCCCGCCAGTATGCCAGTATGCACGGTCCTGAACTGCTCTTTCTGCCTCTCTACAGGTGTAATCATTTAATCTTAGTTCCTTCAACCCATTGTCTGGTCCACGTATTTTTGAGTCTACCTCTCTCTCTTCCCTTGAGGATTCCATGTTACAGCTGGTCTGGCTATGTTGGAAAACGTATGTCCTATCCAGCCCCATTTTCTTCACTTAATTTGTTGTTCCACTGGCTATTCTTGGCTCCTTGCCAATAAGTCTTCATTTCTCACTATGTCCTGGCACTTTATGCCCATAATTTTTCATAGGCATCTGTTAACGAAGGACTGAAGTCGTGTTATATGGCCTTGGTCATTCTCCATATCTCCGCTCCAGACAGCAACACTGACTTGACACTGGCGTTGGATATTCTAACTGTAGTTTATAGCGAGGCTGCGATATTTCCGCCGTTTGGCTAAACACATCCTATTTCAGCTGGCTTTTTTGGGTACAGGGTTTCTCTTCCCTCTGTGATCCATATTCTATTAGCCAGACTACACTAGCGCGGCCTGTTTCCAGCGTCACCGTTTGGAGACGGAATAGAGTTTTGGTCAGTTCTGGTTCACTGATCTTGATGCAAGCAGTCAGCGACTCACAACTCTTTCACTGTGCTACATCTATTTATTGTGCTGCAGTTTTCCTTATTTTTATTAGCATAATTGTTTGATGACATCTTCTCCGACCGTGCTTTTCTTACCTTACTCATTTAAATTGAATGTGCCATTTGGGGACGGCGTGGCCTAGTGGTTATGTGACACGGCTCACAACCATAAGGTGCTGGGTTCGATCCCCATCTCAGCACCGGCCGTTACCCCGGGGAAGCAAACCCTTAGAAAATGCAGGAGGAAGCAGACCCTTACATAAAATGCATGCTGAAGTCGGATGCACTGGGCCGACAGGCGCAAAATAAAAACGCAGTGCAATGCACACCGCCTTGGGGATTTGAGAAATAAGGCGAACGCAAAAAAAAAAAAAAAAAAAAAAAAAAAAAAAATGTGCCATTTTCCTTTTGGTTCTTAATAATCATCATAGCATGTATTGCCATTACTGGGATTCCCAGATGGATTTTTAGTCCTTTTTACGAGAAGTTATTTAATTTGATATTACCATTGTCCATTTACATGGACTTCTATTTCTCCTACTTTAACCAACTTCCCTATAACATAGAGAGCTAAAATTGTGTAGACAGCCTCTACCATTGCGACCTGTTAATCTAACCTCTACTGATATAACTTGTTAATCTATTAAATTTTGACAGATCGTCGGTTCATCAGCTATAGCAGGATAATTTAAAACAAAAAACATGTCTTAGTATAAATAAAAGCTGGTGCCAAAAAAAGGTGGCATTTTATTTACTTGTTAGAACTAATGTAGAAAAAGCTGTAATGTTTCTCTTTTCTTAATGTTGTAAATAGTGGGTATCTTCTTCTTCTTCTTCTTCTTCTTCGTACGCAGTCAGACAGTAACCATTATTTTTTCGAAAAAAGCGGCGGTCATCCTGAGGCTGTCGCCACTGCCATAGAGCTTGTCTTGCAGTTCCACTGGTGATGGCCACATCTGCTCTCTCTGATCCTCGTATGTCGGGCAGTTCTGCAGCAGATGTTCAGCGGTCATTTTACCGGTACCGCACGGGCATTCGTCGGTACCACCTATCTTCAATTTGTTGAATAGGTGGTACCTCAGTCTATTGTGGCCAGTGCGAAGTCTGAAGACAACGACCTGCTCTCTTCGGTTCAACTGGTAATAGGCATCGTTTTTGGTGTAACCAGTATGTTCGGTTTCCCATTTGGTCATGTATCTGGCTTTGATAAGCCGTTTTGACTCTTCGTACGTCATACTAGTATCTGTTTGTGGTAGTCTTGCACCTTCTTTTGCCAGTCTGTCTGCCTCCTCGTTGCCTTGGATGTTGCAGTGTGATGGGACCCACTGTACCACTACCCTTTTTGGTGCGGACTGCTGGCACAGTTTGCAGAGTGCTGCTCTTAAGTCATTAAGCTCAGTGTTTTTCTGGCTTTTTAGCGCTGTGACTACGGCGAGAGCATCTGTAAGCAGGACTATATGGCTTTCAGTAAATAGTGGGTATTTGACCCGTGAGAATGTAAACGCTGCAGACTTGGGCAACACTGGTCATCAACACTCAGCTTTGTTATCTCGTTCGCGGTTCCATCTTTTTCATCTGAAACCTCAGCTGCCTTGCAGTTATATCCACATGTGGGAAAGGCTTTAGGAACCCAGAGATTAAATCACGAGTCGGAATCTTGAAGACAGTCCAACAGTGTTCTCAATGTCAGTTTGATAATTCCTGTGAGGCCACGAGTGTCAAGTAGTTCTCTAAGTCGACCTGTACTTCTACTGGCACAAATGCCCCTGTGCAGGTCCCAGCTCTGGTATGAGCTGGATATAGCCGGGAGAAGGATTTCCTGCTTAGTGGGCTAGTCTTGATAAACTAAATACTCCGCTGCATTAGGTGGTTAACTGATGTACGAGTTCATTTTAATAGACTCAAACACTAGAGCAAATTAGACCCGCAGCCTGTTAGGCACTATCTATGCTGCTCTAAACAAACCAGCTAATCATGGCTGGTGTTATGCCATGTCACAGTTAGAAAATTTTTGTTTCCTTTTTTGTTCGCCTTATTTATCTATTTCTCAAGGAGGTGTGCATTGCACTGTGGTTTTTATTTTGCGCCTGTCGGCCCAGTCCATCTGAATTCAGCATGCATTTTATGTAATTGTCTGCTTCCTCCTGCATTTTCTAAGGGTTTGCTTCTCCTGGAGTAACAGCCGGTGCTGTGATGGAGATCGAACTCAGCACCTTCGGTTGTGAGCCGTGTCACTTAACCACTAGCCCACGCCGTCCAGTTAGTCAATTGACATGAACATGTCAAACTATGAAGAACTTGCCAATAACAGACCTGGGTGCAGGCAGGCTTTGTGTTCTAGCCTGTAGGCTAGGGAAACCAAGTTGTGATAAAATGCAGACTCAAAACATATGCGATGGATGCAAAAGTAAACGATGAAGTCAAATGTCTCTTCCCGCTGAAGTCGGATGTGCCGGACCGAAAGGTGCAAATATCGCAGTCAAGCTGTAAACTACGACACAGCGCATTCTGTTCTCTGGACTACATTCTGCTAGTTAAAGCCCTTTGCATGGCTCAGTAGCGAGAGATGAGAACGAATGAAGCCAAGCCAGCCAATTGTGTCTTGAGACTGATAGGATGCCAACAACACTGTTTCCAATAAAAGTAGATTGCCTTTTTCTGATGCTTCTAATACATTGTCATTAAGTTATTTTAATAGCCAATGAGATTAACATTCAAATGCAAAATAAATCCTCAAAGTTGGCAATTTTTAAAACCAAAATGTTAAATATGGATCACATAAGTAAATATGTCATGGCTGTACAATGCTAATGTTTGCAACAATTTAGTAATCGTGCAGCATTTACTAGTAGAAACATATAGACAATGACTTGTTTCAACATGTGAACAATGATAGTATATTGTGATGGTATATTACAGTAATGCATTCTTTGAAAAGAAGAATAAACAATTTAGGTAAAGATAGAGTGACCTGGTTTTTGAAAAGTCATTCATGGTGACTCTTTCTTATCTTTTCCATAACTCTGGGTTTACTTGAGACCAAGATTAAGTGTATATGAATTTCTTAAATGGTTAACCTTTTAAAAAAATATCAATATGGCACTTAATCCCATTGCTGAAGTATGTGCGTTGTAGGATTATAAGGCTCTGCGAGAGCAACCTACCTCCAACCAGACGCGTCAGCAGGGTTGCGGATTGCTGAAAGGCCTCCTAATTTGGAGGTTAGCTGCGAAAATATAAGCAGCCGTGGACAAAAACGGGTCGGCAGGCATGGAGGCTGTAAGGAGGCAGCCCCTCCACCATGAAAAAACACAACAGGTTAATCATCTGTTTGTCTTAAAAAACGATTACAAGTCAAAACATAGAGAAAACCGGACTGATCTCAACGGCGACGAACAGGCGAGAAATAAGGACCATGATTTACGGAATATGGAATGTACGAAGTATAAACGGAAAAGAACATGAACTAATAGAGGAGATGAAGAGAGCAAAATTGACAGTCCTGGCACTTACAGAAACAAAGAAAAAGGGACAGGGCGTTCTGGACCATGACGGCAACAAGTTATACTACAGCGGAGTTCCCATGAGTGAACGAGCCAGGGCAGGGGTTGGTTGTATAGTGAATGGTAACAGCAAAGCAAACATTACAGGATGGAAGTTCATTTCAGAACAACTGATGGTTCTAAGTCTTCAAGAGGAGGATAGTCAAATGGATATCGTCACTGTGTATGCACCAAACGAAGATGAGAGCACTGACATAAAAGATGAATTTTATGAGCTCCTTCAAAGGACCATTGATGATTACCATAATGAAATACTTCTCCTTGGAGACTTCAACGCAGGAGTTGGAAACGACTATTCTAAATGGGATGGAGTGATCAGTAGGTATGGAGAAGATGTCTTAAATGACATTGGAAAACGATTGCTGAGATTCTGCAGAGAACAAAACCTTGTCATTACAAATACAAGGTTTCCACACAAGCGTATCCATGCCTACACAAGATGCGAGCCGGCAAGAAATGAAAGATCCCTAATTGACTATGCAATAGTGAGGAAAACTGATTTTAAGTATGCAAAGGATGCTAGAGTGTTCAGAGGATCAAAGATAGGAAAGCGACCACTACCTAGTTAAAATAAAGAGAGAAATTGAAAAAACACTATCCAGCCAGACAACACCCATCAGCAAGCATGAAACATAACACAGAAGAAGAAAATAAAATTAAGGCTTACAAACTACGAGAACCAGATGTTAAGATGAGTTACCAAGAGCTCATAACAACAGCAATAGAAAGAATAGAGAAATCTGAAGAAGATATGGAAATGCTCTAGGTAAAATTCAAAGACATCCTCAAAGAGGCTGCAGCAGAGGCATGCGGTCAAACCAAAGAAGGGTGGAAGAGAAAGAGTACACCATGGTGGACAGAAGAAGTGAAAAGAATAATACGAGAAAAGAAAAAGGCATGGAAGCAATACCTAGTGGCTAGGAATACAGAAGAACAGACAAAGAAATATAAAGAATATGTAAATGTTAGAACAGAAGCAAAGAAGACTGTGCTCAAGGCCAAACAGAAATCCTGGGAAGAATTTGGAGAGAAACTGGAAAATAATGCTGGAGAAAACCAGAAATTGTTCTACAGGACCTTAAAGAACATGAGGAAGGAAAAGGAATGCCCCCTGAAATTTGTTAAAGATAAACAAGGTGCGCTGTTGACCGCCCCAGAAGAGGTAATCAACAGATGGAAAGAATATTTCTCAGATCTCCTTGGAGTGGAGGAAAACCAAGCTCTGGAAGTAACAGTCCCAATTCAAGAAGAAGCAGCCATGGAGGGAAACGATAATATCACAATGGAAAAACTAACGGCAGCATTGGAGAAAATTAAGATTGGTAAAGCAGCAGGACATGATGGTGTAACACCAGAAATGGTTAAATACATGGGAGCGGCAGGAGAGATGCTATTCATAAAGATTCTCAAGGCAGCTTGGTGCCATAAGAAGATACCAAGAGACTGGGAGGTTGCAATGATAATACCAATATTTAAAAAGGGCGACAACCGACAATGTGAAAATCACAGAGGTATTTCCCTTCTCAGTGTCCCCGGGAAAGTCTACTCTAGGATTCTAGAACGCCGATTAAGAGGTCTAGCAGAGCCAAACATGGATCAAACTCAATGTGGGTTTAGGACAAACAGAAGTACTCAAGACCTTATCTTTACACTCAGACAGCTAAGTGAAAAGGCTCTTGAATATGATAAAGAGATGCATCTCTGCTTTTTGGATTTGGAGAAAGCATTTGATAAAGTTCCTTGGGACAAACTCTGGGAGTGCCTGACAAGGAAGAACATCCCAGGACCCCTGATCTCTGCCATACAGAGTTTCTATAAAACATGCAGAAATTATGTGCGGACATCAAATCAAATGTCAGGAGAGTTCAAGACCACTAGCGGAGTAAGACAGGGGGACATTCTATCACTGTACCTTTTCATTCTCCTCATGGATGAAGTCATCAAAGCCTGCAAGGAACGGACAAAAAAGTATGAAGTAGGGTACTGGAAGATGAGACCAAGTTACATATCGGAACTAGTATTTGCAGATGATGTGGCCCTGATCACAAAATCCGAAGCACATCTCCAGATCAACTTGCAGGTCTGGGAAGAAGAGTTGAAGAAGAGAGGAATGCACATCAGCAACTCCAAAACAAAAACCATGGTGATCGCCAGAGATGAAAAGAGACATCAGATGACCCTGGGAGCACGGGCACTGGAGAAGGTCAGCAACTTTAAATATCTAGGAGTGGTAATAGACAGCAGAGGAGGAATCAAAGAGGAGTTAACTGCACGAAGGGCAGCAACAGGTTTCCTCAGTAAAAGAAAAATAAGCAGGAAAACAAAGGTGGATGTCTACCGCTGGACCTATGTGCCTATCCTGATATATGGATGTGAGTCATGGGCAATGACTACAGCCCAAGAAAGGCAATTACAAACTTCCGAAATGAGGTACCTAAGAAAGGTGGTTCAGGTGACAAAAGGGGACAAGATCCGTAACCAGACAATACATAGCAATCTTTAAGTTCAATCCCTGCAGACACGAGTGGAGCAGTCCCAACTACAGTGGTTTGGCCATGTCTGTAGAATGGAAGAAGATTGGATACCAAAGCGGTCATGGGAGATAAAAAGTCAAGGACGCAGACCCTCAGGACGTCCCAAAGTACGTTGGGAAGACAACATACGACAGTCCCTAAGTGATAGAGAGCTGGATTGGAAAGGGGGCAGGAAAAAGACGACTGATAGAGCAGTGTGGCGTTCTCTCTGGCAAACCTCTACAGCTCACGGTAGAAGAGGAGCGACTAAGTAAGTAAGTAAGGATTATAAGGCAGAAGAATTTCATTTGCTTGCCCCTGCAGTCACAGTGGAGGTTAAGTTTTAATGTTACACATTTGAGTAGTTACCGGGACTTAACATTAAAATCTTACAAATGTAATCATTGTAATAATGCAACCATTGTGATAGTAGTGACACATTCTAAACAATAAAAATAATCATTAAAAAAGTATTTTCTAAAGATGTTATTTAATATTTATATTATTTTACCGCAACCGAATGCAACAGCAAATTATATACATAATACATATTCTCAATAGTTTTCCTCTACCCACCTAGCTGACCGACTTTAAATTAATACGTCCACCTGGACTCGCTCCAGCTTCACTAATCAGTGTGACTACAGTAACTGACTAAGTACGACTACACACGCCCAATTTAGTAATCAACTTATCAAGACCAAGTCAAGTAGTCCAAGTGGCAAGTGACACTTTGATTACAGCACACGCACAAAAAAGGATGTATAGCTCAGACAACATAATTTCAAACCCTATTCGCCGGTTCTTTTTTAACCTTCTCTCAGTTTTCAGTCAGCCTGTCTATAGTTCTCACATCCTGTATCAAACTCTGATCTTGGATGGAAACAATCATGAAATTATTGGCTTCATTCAGCTGCAGTCATATTATTTTGTTTACAAGCCTTAGTTCCGGTGCATGTGATATCAACGAAACTATAGCATTGAACTTGCTCCACATTCAATTAAACCAGCAAGTTTTCACTTTTAGTCAACATTTTTCACACTTTATCGAGAAGGGGCTGTTGTGGCAAGTGTCGGACAGACAAACTGGTTCCCAAATAAGAAGTAGGATGCGTCAAGGATGTGTTCTATCCCCTCGTTTATTCACCATACATATAGATAAAGTCACTCAACTGTCAAATCACTGTGAAGAATCTCTAGACGAACTGGTTTTCGCAGACGATCAGGAGCCTCTTCTACAAAGATCAAAATGATTGACAACATCACTTGACATGTCTCAACAGATTATGACATGAAGATCAACTACGATAAGACAGAAACTATGCCAATAAACTTCCTACCATTACAGTGCAGTTACCACACCGGCAACAAAATCTTAAAGCAGATCCAGGATTTTACATATCTGGGAAGTGTCTTCACTAAAGACGGTAGGCTGGACAGAGAGATAGAAAATAAAATCCAACAAGCAAACAAGGTGCACTACTAACTGGCACCGATACTGAAACATCCGAGTGTCATGATGTCCACTAAACAGAGGCTGATAAACACATTGATCATCCCTATGTTATGTTATCAGTGTTAAACATGGCCACTATTAGAGAGGCACAAACGTAAGATTGAGACCTGTGAGATGCGCTGTGTAAGACACGCAGCAGGAAAAACAATTCGAGTCAGAATCCTTAGTACGCAAAAACAGTACGCTTAGGAAAATGGTGGTGGCTACACCGGTTAACTACTATATTGAAGCACAGAGGGCAAAGTGGTTTGGTCATTTAAAAATAATGCACTATGAACAACCTGGAGCTAAATCATAAAACTTGAAGGTAGGTTCTACGGCAAGAGGTCAGCCATGGCGACGTTAGATAGAGGGGATCAAGGAAACATTCCAAAAGTTCAACATGTCGACTATTCAAGCATCGCACCTGGCGCAAACCAGAGGTCTATACATACCTCCTTTCTGCGACACATACCTCCTTTCTGCGAAACATACTTCCTTTCTGCGAGACATACCTCCTTTCTGCGATACAGACCTCCTTTCTGCGACATATATCTCCTTTCTGCGACGCCGCACGACAAGAACAGCAGGACAACAGAAGAAGAAGAAGAAGAAGAAGAAGAAGAATCGAGAAGTATTAAGAACAATAAGTATTATGAGTTATGTTACCAAAAATGGGGGGGGGGGTGAGAACAAACATGATTAACACATTAAAAAAAAGTCAAATTCAGGGCTTAGTAGAGGGAGATTGAGAACGTTCAAGGCCTCGTAGGGGGAGATTGAGATCGGTCAGGGATTGGTAGGGGGAGATTGAGAAAGTTTAGGGCTTGGTAGCGGGAGATTGAGAACGTTCAGGGCTTGGTAGGGGGAGATTGAGAACGGTCAGGGCTTGGTAGCGGGAGATTGAGAACGGTCAGGGCTTGGTAGCGGGAGATTGAGAACGGTCAGGGCTTGGTAGCGGGAGATTAAGAACGTTCAGGGCTTGGTAGCGGGAGATTGAGAACGGTCAGGGCTTGGTAGCGGGAGATTGAGAACGGTCAGGGCTTGGTAGGGGGCGATTGAGAACGGACAGGGCTTGCTAGCGGGAGATTGAGAACGAACGACAAAGAAGAATTAACTTAACTTATTTATACTGGACTGGAAGGCGATGTAGAGTCTGTAGACAATCAGTTTCCACCACATAACAAAACCAAAAATAACCAAGTGCTTTATTAGTTAAATTATATGCATAGTTTAAAAGTTCAAAATTGATCAAATAGTCGATAATCGAACAGGTAGTCTATTCAACAAATTGAAGACAGGTGGCACTGACGAATGCTCGTGTGGTACCGGGAAAATGACCGATTAGCATTTGCTGCAAAACTTCCCGACAAACGAGGATCAGAGAGAGCAGATGTGGCCATCACCAATGGCAACACTAGACAAGCTCTATGGCAGTGTCGACAGCCTCAGGATGACCGCTTCCTTTTTCGAAAAAATAATGGTTACTGTCTGACTGCGTACGATGAAGAAGAAGAAGAAGAAGAAGAAGAAGAAGAAGAAGAAGAAGAAGAAGAAAAAGAAGAAGAAGAAGTTAAGATTTGTTACAAAGTGGCCAGAATGATAAGAAAGTGATATTGTGCTAACAACCATTCTAAAGCAGGCATGTCATGAAACTCAATTTTTTTCTACTCGAGCTGTGTCCCCAGTCTGCCCAGGATCGGTTGATAGGAAAGAGACTCTCTGGTAGCCATACTCTTCTGCAGAGAGCTCAAATGAGGTGGGATAGGCAAATTGTTGGTCTTCCCGATGAGAGCCTCGCTAAGTAACTGTAGCACGATAAACTCAGAACAGGCAAATGCACGCGGGGATACAGGAAACAATACAAAGACTGTCATTAAGTTTCTTTGAACAGTTTCTCTATTGATGTCGTCTCCTGTTATATGCTTGCTCCGAACTGATCAGCCTGGCGCATTGTTTTCACACAAAGTATTATCAGCTTGGCGTTCTGTTATCCCATACGGTATTATCAGCCTGGCGCACTGTCATCCCACACAGTATTATCATCGCCGAGAAGAGAACTATTATTTAGATGCAGAAAAAGCGAGCTGTACGAAAGGGCAGAATGTAAGACGCTCCAATCACTAATGCTGCTCACATGTGCCACGCGCTACGATCGGATGGTTGGTTGGTTGGCTGGCTGGCTGGCTAGCTGGTTGGTCGGTTGGCTGGTTGGTCGGTTGGCTGGCTGGTTGGTTGGCTATTGATCCTGCGGTCTATGGGCTCCTACCCTTTGGTCCAATACCATATAGTGGTAACTGCAAGTGTTTGTGAGCTGTTGTTTAGTTCCGTACAAAGTGTTCCATTTGTCTGGCCTCGGAAGAAGACGCCATTTCTTACACCGGCAAGCGTCAGACATTAAAAAAGAAGTTCAATAGTTTGTGAATGTGTGCACAGCCGGCACTCTGGAGTATGTTCTGGTTGGATTCTGTTCAAGTGGCTGTTAAGTTGTATTTGTTGAGTGCAAAGTCGGAAATATGCGCTTTTATATCTCCTTTCCGTGAGTTTGATGTTGTCTTTGCGATTTGAGATGGACATGTGTTTGAAAATTTCTCTTCCAGTATTCCCCATATATCGAGATCAATCGGTCTTGCAAAGAGGATCCTGCACGGAAAGGTGCAAGGCGGACGACGAAGAGTAATAATAATAATAATAATGTTCGCTTAGGCGTCTAATGTCCGTTGCGTTGGTCGGTCACATCCATAACTTACTGCTGTGGCCTCTTTTGCGCCTCCAGCCGGTCGGATGAAGACTTTTGACACTGAGGAACGACTTGTGTAGTATCTTGTGGGTATCTTCCTGGTGCAGCCGCAAGACATGACCGAACAAAGAAACTCGGCGTCGATCAACTAAAAAGATGTGGAAGGAGAACATAAAAGAATGGACCAATCTTCCACCAAAGGAGGCACAGGCAGAAGCTATTGACAGAGAGGAGTGGTGTGGGGTGTCTTCATGTGTGTCCTAACGACGTCACGGGTTGCGGGATGAACTGACCTGACATGATTCCCCATTGCTAATCTCTTTACCAAAGTCTATTTGTTCGCAGACTTCAGTAGTTGTTTGACTGTCTGTAGGGTTGTTGGTATGTATTGTTCTTGACTTGATTCCTTCTTAGCCAGTTTGTCTGCCTTGTCGTTGCTAGATGTGTTTGAGTGACCAAGTATCTATTGCATAACTATTCTGACTTCATTGTATGTGATAAGTTGGTTGGCATCTAGGGATATTTGGGTAAGTTCAAACAATGACTACTATCATCCAGAGTTAGAAGGGCAGATAATGAGTCTGTAAAGATAATGATGCTTTGGGCTTTTCATGGGAAGGCATTAAATACAGTCCTCAAGTGGTACAGAGCTACTTGTCTGTTATTTCTGCCTCATAGTTTGAAAATATCTCCATATCAAGATTTAATTAAATCATAAAAGTAGACCGATCAGAATATACATGTATCCATTCTTCTGGGTAGGTGTCAAACGTTCTCTGTGTTGCTCTCGTAAGTCTTATTGGATCAGCAATTCTTGTTGTATCATATGTTAGTTTTGTTTGAATTTCTGGCATTTAAATACGTGTATGTGGGGGTCAATTTCTTGTTACTCTTTGTGTTTCTTGTCTTTTGTCTGAGAGGTGATATCTGTCTTTATCAAGACTTTTGTTGATACTGTTCTACAAGATACCTACTGGGGTGGTCTTTAGTCGTTGTTTTGCTTCTCTCATAAGCCTCCACAACTGACACTTCTCATGGCATCTCAGGGGTTCCACATTCACGTGAATTTTACATGCAGTGGTGGGGTTGACCTCATTGTTCCAGGAGCTAAGCCAACGAAAGTGAAAGCTTCCAGAAGGATCGCCAAAGTTGGATAGGATAATTAGGAAAGGAATAGACTAAACACGGACAGCTCACATAGAGTATGATAGGTTAGGTTAGGACCAACCACCCTAATCTATTTTTTAAAAAGTCGGTTACGAAAACATTGATAACAATGCAAAAGCAAACGGCCTTGGGAAAGGAAAGGTCTTCGGAAACGAAAAGAATGACGCAGTGAAGTGAAAGACGCAAGGAAACTCCACGGTTCACTGCCCGTCTGAATACCAAGAAGAAAATATCTATTGCGACATGGAATGATAGAACAAAGTACCAGACACTTTCTTCTTCTTCTTCTTCTTCTTCTTCTTCTTCTTCATCGTACGCAGTCAGACATCAACCTTTATTTTTTCGAAAAAAGCAGCTGTCATCATGAGGCTGTCGACACTGCCATATAGCGTGTCTGGTGATGGCCACATCTGCTCTCTCTGATTCTCGTATATCGGGCAGTTCTGCAGCAGATGCTCAGCGGTCATTTTCTCGGTACCACACGGGCATTCGTCAGTGCCACCTATCTTCAATTTGTTGAATAGATGGTACCTCAGTCTATTGTGGCCAGTGCGAAGTCTGAAGACCACGACCTGCTCTCTTCTGTTCAACTGGTAATAGGCATCGCTTTTTGTGTATCCAGTGTGTTCGGTTTCCCATTTGGTCATGTATCTAGCTCTAATAAGCCTTTTTGACTCTTCGTATGTCCTACTAGTATCTGGTTGTGGTAGTCTTGCACCGTCTTTTGCCAGTCTGTCTGCCTCCTCGTTGCCTTGGATGTTGCAGTGTGATGGAACCCACTGTACCACTACCCTTTTTGGTGCAGACTGCTGTGATAGTTGACAGAGTACTGCTCTTAAATCATTAAGTTCAGAATTTTTCTGGCTTTTAAGTGCTGTGACTACGGCCAAGGCATCTGTAAGCAGGACTATATGGCTTTCATTTCTTTTACCTGTCACCATTTCTTCCACTGCCGCCCTCAGTGCCTCTGCCTCCGCTCTGAAATTGCTTGTGTATTTTCCAGTAGCGAATGACAGTGTTATTTTTCTGCCATTTGGTAGGTTCAGAGATGCTCCTGCCCCTCCGTACTGTGTTGTGTTTGTTACAGAACCGTCGGTGTATGCATGGGTCCAGTCCATGCTTGGTTAATTTTCCGTTATGTAGCTCAGAGTAGTATCTCTTCTTTCTTTTTTAGTCTGGCAGTTTTTGTTTCCAATACATGTTCCAGACACTTAAAACAGCCCAGATAGTTAAAGAGAGGAATTACAAATTAGTAGTACTAGCACTGGATGAAACACGATGACACAATCAGGAAAGATGTGACTGACTACTGGGGAAATGATAATGTATTCTGGAAACGAGGAAACTGATACCCAACATACAGAGGGAGTAGCACTGATGCTCTCCGGAGAAGCACAGCGGGCGCTCATAAAGTGGGAGGCTATTACCAACCGAATCATGAGCGCAAGATTTAGAACATGGAACAAACACATCAATATAAACATCATTCAGTGCTATGCTCCAACTAAAAAGCAAGAGTTCTACAACAAGCTGGAAGAAGTCCTTGACACGCAGAAAAACAAAGAGCTCTTAATTTTTATGGGAGACTTCAATGCTAAAGTGGGAGCAGAGAATCTAGGTTACGAACAGATTATGGGAAGAAAAAGAATGGAACAGATGATGGGAAGACAAGGAATGGAACAGATGATGGGAAGACAAGGAATGGAACAGATGATGGGAAGAAAAGGAATGGAACAGATGATGGGAAGAAAAGGAATGGAACAGATGATGGGAAGACAAGGAATGGAACAGATGATGGGAAGACAAGGAATGGAACAGATGATGGGAAGACAAGGAATGGAACAGATGATGGGAAGACAAGGAATGGAACAGATGATGGGAAGACAAGGAATGGAACAGATGATGGGAAGACAAGGAATGGAACAGATGATGGGAAGACAAGGAATGGAACAGATAATGGGAAGACAAGGAATGGAACAGATGATGGGAAGACAAGGAATGGAACAGATGATGGGAAGACAAGGAATGGAACATATAATGGGAAGACAAGGAATGGAACAGATGATGGGAAGACAAGGAATGGAACAGAAGAACGAAAATGGAGAAATGTTTGCAGAGTTATGTGCCCTACACAAAATGATAATTGGAGGAAGCATGTTTCCACACAAGAAGATACATAAGGTCACGTGGAGATCTCCGGACTTACACACAAGAAGATACATAAGGTCACGTGGAGATCTCCAGACTTCCACACAAGAAGATACATAAGGTCACGTGGAGATCTCCAGACTTCCACACAAGAAGATACATAAGGTCACGTGGAGATCTCCAGACTTCCACACAAGAAGATACATAAGGTCACGTGGAGATCTCCAGACTTCCACACAAGAAGATACATAAGGTCACGTGGAGATCTCCAGACTTCCACACAAGAAGATACATAAGGTCACGTGGAGATCTCCAGACTTCCACACAAGAAGATACATAAGGTCACGTGGAGATCTCCAGACTTCCACACAAGACGATACATAAGGTCACGTGGAGATCTCCAGACTTCCACACAAGAAGATACATAAGGTCACATGGAGATCTCCGGACTTCCACACAAGAAGATACATAAGGTCACGTGGAGATCTCCGGACTTACACACAAGAAGATACATAAGGTCACATGGAGATCTCCGGACTTCCACACAAGAAGATACATAAGGTCACGTGGAGATCTCCAGACTTCCACATAAGAAGATACATAAGGTCACGTGGAGATCTCCGGACTTCCACACAAGAAGATACATAAGGTCACGTGGAGATCTCCAGACTTCCACATAAGAAGATACATAAGGTCACGTGGAGATCTCCGGACTTCCACACAAGAAGATACATAAGGTCACGTGGAGATCTCCAGACTTCCACACAAGAAGATACATAAGGCCACGTGGAGATCTCCGGACCATGTTACTGAACATCAGATTGATCCCATCTCTGTCAGTCAAGCGTTCTAGTACGCCAAGTACACTACAAAATGTAAGAGTAAAGCGACATGCAGGATCAGACATGTTAGTCAGGGTCAGGTTAAATATATTGATCAGACATGTCAGTCAGGGTCAGGCTAAATATACTGATAAGACATGTTAGTTAGGATCAGGCTAAATGTACTGATAAGACATGTTAGTCAGGGTCAGGCTAAATATACTGATCATACATGTTTGTCAGGGTCAGGCAAAATATACTGATCAGACATGTTAGTCAGGGTCAGGCTAAATATACTGATCAGACATGTTAGTCAGGGTCAGGCTAAATATACTGGCCAAGATCCTCATCTCAACTTTCCCGTAGTTCTCCATGGAAACGGGCTGTTTTCGTGGTAAACAAGGTGACGGATTGACGTGATCCCTGCAGTAGTGAACGACACACAATTGACTGGAGAACCCCGTTCCATCTTCATCAGCATGCTCGGGATGTGAGAAAAGCTACTGCAAACCGCCACTAAACGTCCTATTCAGGGTGAACAGAAGAGTAATCCTATTCTTTTCGGGCAGTAAACAACATCAGCAACAACAACAGCAGCTCTGGGTCGCTGACCCGGACGCTTGTAGTCAGCCACAGGTCATGTACCGCCTACCTTCTTTCTTTTTAGATTTTACAATCTGACTGCTATTTTAATCATATAGTATTTTGATCGGAATGTATAAACTGGTTGTATAAAGACTCTGTAGAGCCTTCTAAACTTGTATAATGAAATTAAGTAAAGTTAAGTTAAGATAAGTGTGTCTGAACCTCGATGCATTGTTATAATTTGGCTTGGCTTCGTTCGTTCTCAATCTCCCACTACCAAACCCTGAAAAGGGCTTAAGTAGCAGGATGTAGTCCAGAGAACGGAATGCGATGTGTCTTAGTTTACAGATTGACTGCGAAATTTGTACCTTTCAGTCGAACACATCCGACTTCAGCAAGCATTTTTTGAGTACCGGGTTAGCATTCCCTCTTCGATCCCTTCTCTTTAGCCAGTCTGCCCTGCTGCCTGTTATCCAGGATCACAGCGTGGAGGTGTAGAAGGGTCTTGGCAGCTCTGGTTCGCTGGCCTTGACGCTAGCAGTCAGCTATGTGTCGCTGACCACTGCAGGTCATGCGCTGCTCAACATCTTGATCCCTTGTTATAATTTCAAACCAATGTCATTTCCCGCGCTGATTTTAGTTGATGTACGGACACTTACGGCAATTTGTGTCTTTCGGTTAACATTTTTGAAAACACGGACGATCAACTATTGCGCATGCGTAACTTTTGAGAACAAACATGATAGTGGCCGTCGTCTATTGACTATAACGGGAATCGGTCGATAAATGAACAGGTGAACAATATCTGTGTATGTTAACTCCGACTTACAAAATGGACCAGACCGCAGATACATCTACGCTGCCGGTGGACTTTGAAGGAAGGTTAGTCTTATTAGTGTATGCAAATCTTGCAGATAATGGATGGATGAATTGCTGCCTTCTTTGTCATTGAATTTCAAGGCAGTGTCCATTTAAATTTGAACTAAATCTTTGGGCCCATTTTATTTGCATTGAATTAAATCTAGCGCACTTTGCTTCGACACCTGTCTAAAAAGAAGGATCATATCGATTACACGATGCAGCTAATTATGGCGGTAAATTTAAATATGTGAAAGATAAATTCTTGAAGCTCGTCGCACTCTTATGAGAATCAGAAGTTCAACTAGTACTAACTAGGCCTAGGGACATTTTTATTATTAGTCCTATTATTTAACTATTACTACTGAGATCACTGACGAACTTAATGATTTTATTCTTTGGAGGATCCTATGGTGTCCTATACTTTTGTGGGATCATTGCTGGGAAGGAAACAATAGAGCCAGGGATGAGCCAAGGCATTATATTCTTAGAACTTGAATTGTCTTGAATAAACGTTAAATATGGCAACCTCATCATGAACTCATGTCATTTCATGATCATGTCCTCATGAAAACAAAGTGCCACAGAAATCACACTTACATTACAAGAGCACATACTCATAAAATCATCACTCTGTCTCAGTAATGGTGGACTCGTACTTCAATTGAAGCAAAACAATGACCTGAAGTCGATGATTGTAAAGTAGTAGTCATATTGAGACATCCTTGACACACTGCTGTGGTATGGTTCCAGGCCTTGTCCAGAGCGGAGGTGAAGTTGTTATCCGCTGGAGCCATAATGTGCGGGGACGTCCTCCTTTGCATCTTCAGCCAGTCAGGGAAAGCTTTTGCCTGTGGCGCTGAGGAATGGATTATGTAGTATATTGTGGGCTGGGGTTCCCTGGCCAGTGATTTTGCTTTTTGTTTATTCATAGTTCCAGACTCACTCCCATAAAGCAATATTGGTTCTATGTAACACTATAGACGACCCCCCCCCCCCCCCTCTCTCTCTCTTTCTCTCTCACTCACTATCATTGACAGGAACCTGTTTGTTAGCATGTTCATTTTGTTCTAGAATCTGAATTTCACCAGTACTAACAGTGCCATTCTGCTTTCTATATTTTAGTTATACTTTGACTCGCTGGTTTAATTAAAATGGTTCCTAGGAAGACTATCTCAATTTTATTGTTGTTTTCATATGTTCTATCATTGTCTCAGATATGTTCTGTATTTGTCCATTTATAATGACCATTGTTTCTGTTTTGGAGTCCTATCTCTATTTACTTTGTTTATTGTGTCAACCAGTTTTTGTAAATCGTGTTAATTGTCATCATAAGAACAGTAGTATCATCTGCATAACATTGACTTACTTAGTCACACTTCTTCTACTATGGGGTGTAAAGTCTTCTACCTTGCTTACTTAGTCGCTCCTCTTTTACTCTGCAGTGTAGTATCTTCTGCCTTACTTAGTCGCTCCTCTTCTACCCTGGGGTATAGAGATTTGCCAGAAAGAGCACCAGACTATTCTATCCGTTGTCTTTGTCATCTTAAGCAGACTTTGGGTCGTCATCAAGGTCTGGATTCTTGACTCTTTGTTTCCCATGACTACAATTTTAGCTGACCATTCTGCAGACATAGCCAAACCCCAGAAGTTGAGATTGTTAATAATATGTCCATTTAATGCCCTCCTATGGATGTTCAAATTTTCTTGGATCAAGATGCTGAGCAGCACATGAGCTGCAGTAGTCAGCGACCATAGCTGACTGCTAGCATCAGGGCCAGCGAAACAGAGCTGCCAAGACTCTTTTACATCTCCACTCGGTGATCCTGGATAACAGGCTGCAGACTGGCTAAGGAGAAGGGATCGAAGAGAGTATGCTAACCTGGTACTCAAAAAGTGCTTGCTGAAGTCGGATGTGTTGGACCGAAAGGTGCAAATATCGCAGTCAAGCTGTAAACTACGACACAACGCATTCCGTTCTCTAGACTACATTCTGCTACTTAAGCCATTTTAGGGTTTGGTAGCGGGAGATTGAGAACGAACCCAGGCCATATGGATATTCCATGTCAGATCTAACTTCTTTCTTCATGTCTTCAAATTATTCCTTTTAAACATGGTTTTCACTGCGTATATAACAAAGATCTGGTGAAAGAACACACTCTTGTTTTCTTATATTAATCATGGGTTTTGTGAATTCATTATCCACTACAATAGCCATTTGCAGAGCTTGACAAGTGTTAAGGTGGCTCATCAGTCAGTCAAAAATTCCACCAGTCAGCATGGACGAACTACAGCCATGCAATTCATGTTAACAAATTTAAACTAGGCACTATTCCACATTTATTTCTACAAAAAATGCATACAAAAACCCAAATATATTTCATTACATACACAGTATACATAGTCTATTTCTTCTTAAGAAAAAATGCACTACTGTCAGAGGCATAGTGTGTGTGTCCTTGAACATTCTTGGTAGTCTTAGCACTGTAGTACCATTTATCAATGGCTTTAGTAAGTTTAAATTGTGGCAGTGGAGGTCCATTTAGATTCACCATCATAAACTAGCACATGTACAATCTATTTGAATCGTAATATCATTAATAATCGTGCGAGTCGTTATGTAGTAACGATTAAAACATATTTTTTTTACTTGTCAAGCGAACATTTTTACTCGTCACAGACGAGTGCTTTTTTCGAGCTCTGATCATTTGTTGCCAATACATATTTGATATGATTCTTATGTCCAAGTGTTTGATATCTGCATGAGTCAGTAAAGTCAATCTCTTACTATTTATAAAACATGGACAAAATGGGTGGTGCCATAGTAAATAGGACTGTTTCACAACGCATTGTCTAAACTGCAAGGTTTGTAAACTCCCACGTCTAAGGAATGAACTAAGCAGACTAGCTGCCAGTAAAGGGACCATTTTTGTTTGTGTTCTATCCCCTGGGGTGTAGTCTGAAATGAACAGGAAGACATACTTTAAGAAAAAAGTAGAGCTGTCCAGGTTGTTAGAAGCTATCAGGCTGAGCAGAACATGAGCTGCAGGGGTCATTGACACAAAGCTGACTGTTAGTGCCAGGGCCAGCGAACCAGAGCTGACTGCTAGTGTTAGGGCCAGCGAACCAGAGCTGACTGTTAGTGCCAGGGCCAGCGAACCAGAGCTGACTGCTAGTGTTAGGGCCTGCGAACCACAGCTGCCAAGACCCTTTTTCACCTCCATGCGGTGAGCCTGGATAACATGCTACAACAAAGCAGACTGGCTAAGGAGAAGTGATCAAAGAGGAAAGGCTAACCTGGTACTCAAAAATGCCTGCTGAAATCTGATGTCGTACATAAAGGTGCAAATATTGCTGTCAAGCTGTAAACTACGACAATGCATTCCATTCTCTGGACTACATCCTGCCGCTTGCAGAACCCTTTTCGGGGCTTAGTAGCTGGAGATTGAGAATGAACGAAGAAGAAGGGATCAGAATTAAACTGACAACTGCTGCTTCTAACCGCCAGTCTTCGTCTCAGGACAGGACAAAACAGACTAAACAAACACATGTCCAGGCCTTGTCTGCCTGCGTCACCACTGTGCGTGTGTGGACTACTAACAAAGTGCAGAGCATATTTTACAGAATTGCCGTCTTCGTAGCCAGCTGAGAAAGAACCACTGGCTAAATGACTCAACATTAAATTAAAATTTGTAATGAGTTAACAAGGAGCTCCATAAAATGGTTGAGTTCATCACAAGAAATCATTTGAAGGTGTAAAAATCATTGAACACAAGAAGAAGAGCAACACGAGTAGATGAGAAAATGTTAAAGACTTCATTGTACTTGGTGTCATAGATTTTATTTTAAAAATTCGTTGCCCAGTTCCCTTCTGTTTTGCCTTCCTTAACAGTAAGTCTGGTACCAATTTGCATACAGGGCAGTATAGAGGCCCAGGATTAAACCCGATACGTCTGTCACAAGACGCTATTGCTCCTAGCACTGCAGCTAAAATACTGTATAACACAGGTCAATGTTTTACAAGCTGGACTGTTGATTGTCATTTGGTTAATGACATCTGCCACTAGCATCTGGCTGCAGTGTACTTACAATGCTCATTCTATCCCCTTGTTTCCCATAAATCACTTATCATGGCTTCAGCAGCACAGTTGGTGTGACATTATGTTTATTGCGTTATATAAACACCATTGGCCATATTATTTTCTTTTTCACTGTCGGTTTATTGATCTAAATTGCATCTATTTTAATATATTAAAAAAGTTGGGATCATTTTTGTGAATAAATTATTCAGTAGTGCACATCACAGGATTAAATCTGAGGCAAATGATCTTGGATAAATTAGCTAGTAATAACATTTGGAAACCTCTACACCTCACTGTAGAAGAGGAGCGACTAAGTAAATAACATTTGGAAACCTCTACACCTTCACTGTAGAAGAGGAGCGACTAAGTAAATAACATTTGGAAACCTCTACACCTTCACTGTAGAAGAGGAGCGACTAAGTAAATAACATTTGGAAACCTCTACACCTTCACTGTAGAAGAGGAGCGACTAAGTAAATAACATTTGGAAACCTCTACACCTTCACTGTAGAAGAGGAGCGACTAAGTAAATAACATTTGAAACCTCTACACCTTCACTGTAGAAGAGGAGCGACTAAGTAAATAACATTTGGAAACCTCTACACCTTCACTGTAGAAGAGGAGCGACTAAGTAAATAACATTTGAAACCTCTACACCTTCACTGTAGAAGAGGAGCGACTAAGTAAATAACATTTGAAACCTCTATACCTTCACTGTAGAAGAGGAGCGACTAAGTAAATAACATTTGGAAACCTCTACACCTTCACTGTAGAAGAGGAGCGACTAAGTAAATAACATTTGAAACCTCTACACCTTCACTGTAGAAGAGGAGCGACTAAGTAAATAACATTTGGAAACCTCTACACCTTCACTGTAGAAGAGGAGCGACTAAGTAAATAACATTTGGAAACCTCTACACCTTCACTGTAGAAGAGGAGCGACTAAGTAAATAACATTTGGAAACCCTTATTATAACAGAAAGAGTAGGGAGATAGAAAGAATAAAACTTTGTTGTTGAATGCTCACAATAAGGTCACTCTTTTGTGCATCGTGAAAAGGATGTTAAGCTTTCCTCACATCCCAGGCATGCTGATGAGGTGACCGTGGTCCTCCAGGCAGTTGTGAACTGTGCTTGGCTTCATATGCGTGGCGCTCACTACTACGGGGATCACATATCCAGATCTAGTCAGCCAGGCTGCCTTGAAAACAGCATGTTTCCAGGGAACTCTACATGGAAGACTGATTGTGGTCTTGGTCAGTGTACTGTGCCTGACCCTGACACGACATCCTGGTCAGTATGTTGTATCTGACCCTGACACGACATCCTGGTCAGTATGTTGTGCCTGAATGGACTAGTGTCTCAGTTCCCTGAGTAAAACGCCTTCTCTAACTTTAGGCTATCAGCGATCAGTATCTCCTTTGTCTGAATTCCGTGCTTAATCCTGCCTCTCCATGCAACGCAATCCATGGCGTCCTGTTCCCATGATTTCAAATCGAGGCCCGCATTATTCATATCCCGTCTGCATACATCCTTGTACCGAAGTACTGCTCGGCCCGGAGACCTTTTCCCCAACTCTAATTCTCCATAGGAGCTTTTGGTATTATACTATCCTCTGACTGTGTCCCAGCCATCGGAACCTTCGAAGACTAAGCATGGAAAAGACCATGATACGCCTATTCTTTGCAGTAAGTAAACAATAAAAAAAAACCATGTGACAGTTAGCCACTCAGGATTTGATAGTATTGTGACTGAGTCTGTATTTGTTTGTTTTCAGCCTTGATCCAAGCCGGCTGCCTGAGATCACTCTTGGAAACCATACCTTCATGGCTACCACGGAACAGACCACACCTTGTGAGTTAGTGTTTATTTTTTAAATTTTTTTTGTTTTTGCGTTCACCTTATTTTATCTATTCCCCAAGGCGTGTGTGCGTTACACTGTGGTTTTTATTTTGCGCCTGTCGGCCCAGTGCATCCGACTTCAGCATGCATTTTATGTAAGGGTCTGCTTCCTCCTGCATTTTCTAAGGGTTTGCTTCCCCGGGGTAACGGCCGGTGCTGTGATGGGGATCGAACCCAGCACCTTCTGGTTGTGAGCCGTGCCACTTAACCACTAGGCCACGCCGTCCCCAGTGTTTCTTATGAATCTCTGGAAAAAGTTATTTATGGGAGAGCTCCGTGTGACAGAGAGGCAATTAGCGACACCTGCTACGATAACATTTTGTTATTTGTGAAATCCTCTCAACTAGAATGCTCATTAACTCTTCGGACATTCCATAATGTCATTCACACATGCCTAAAGCTTGCGGATTGGAACATTCCTTGAGGTTTACAAGTCAGTAAATAGGCCACACATGGCTATTTAAAAAAAAAGCTACATGAGATATAAACTTGAAAACTATGTATTATTGCACGTTATTTGTCAATATAATTTCCACCACCATTGATACACTTATACGAGCGCTTTCTCAGTGCACCAAAACCTGCAGCATAGAAGTCTTTGGTCTGTCTGTCACATTCACATTCCTCTTCATCATTTGCGAAACATCTACCGCACACACACCTGAAATGGAAACGTATCGAAGAGTAAGCGAGGTTATGGGAAACATACTGGTAAACCTCACCTCCTTGTACATGCTGCCAAATTCCTGCAGACAACCCAAAATATCTGGGAGTCACATTTGATCGGCGCATGACATGGAAAAGTCAGATCGAGAGAAACCGAATGAGAGCCAGAGAAAGAATGGCAATCATGAGGAAACTTGCTGGCACAAGCTGTGGAGCAGACGAAGGCATACTAAAGAAACTGTACACTGGAAGAGTGAGACCAGTTCTCGAGTATGGCATTGCGGCATGGACAACAGCAGCAAAGGCGAACTTCGATAAAGTTAGCAAACTTCAAAACCAAGCCATGAGAGTTATAACAGGAGGCATGAAGTCAACACCAATTGTAGAACTTGAAAAGATTACAAAACTGCAATCCATGACCGATAGAAGAGACTGCAGAGCCCAGCTGCAGTCAGAGAAACTCCGAAGACTGACTGACCATCCAATGCACCAGAGACTAAACAATTTGGGAAATGGGAAACTAAAGCAAAGAAACTTTGCAGAAATAGCCAAAGCAAAGATGCACGAAGATCCCATAAACGCACTAACAACACCAAAACCCATCACTACTGTACGAAAACCTACCTGGAGGCAGGATATATTTCCAGAGGTGGTAGAAAATATACCAGGTATTGCAAACAAAAACTGCCAGACTGAAAAAGAAAGGAGAGATACTACCCTAAGCTTCATATCGAAAAGCTACCCAAGCATGGACTGGCCCCATGCATACACCGACGGTTCTGTAACAAACACTACACAGAACGGAGGGGCAGGAGCCTTCCTAAACCTACCAAATGGCAGACAAATAACACTGTCATTCGCTACTGGTAAGTACACAAGCAATTTCAGAGCGGAGGCAGAGGCACTGAGGGCGGCAGTGGAAGAAATGGTGACACAAAGAAAATGAAAGCCATATAGTCCTGCTTACAGATGCTCTCGCCGTAGTCACAGCGCTAAAAAGCCAGAAAAACACTGAGCTTAATGACTTAAGAGCAGCACTCTGCAAACTGTGCCAGCAGTCCGCACCAAAAAGGGTAGTGGTACAGTGGGTCCCATCACACTGCAACATCCAAGGCAACGAGGAGGCAGACAGACTGGCAAAAGAAGGTGCAAGACTACCACAAACAGATACTAGTATGACGTACGAAGAGTCAAAACGGCTTATCAAAGCCAGATACATGACCAAATGGGAAACCGAACATACTGGTTACACCAAAAACGATGCCTATTACCAGTTGAACCGAAGAGAGCAGGTCGTTGTCTTCAGACTTCGCACTGGCCACAATAGACTGAGGTACCACCTATTCAACAAATTGAAGATAGGTGGTACCGACGAATGCCCGTGCGGTACTGCTAAAATGACCGCTGAACATCTGTTGCAGAACTGCCCGACATACGAGGATCAGAGAGAGCAGATGTGGCCATCACCAGTGGAACTGCAAGACAAGCTCTATGGCAGTGGCGACAGCCTCAGGATAACCGCCGCTTTTTTCGAAAAAATAATGGTTACTGTCTGACTGCGTACGAAGAAGAAGAAGAAGTACATGCTGCTAGAAACTGGTTGTGCCACAGCAGTCAAGCCATAGAGGTGGAGTTAGACACTGTAATCCACATAGGGGTCAGCTTACTGAGGAACCTCACATTGCACTACATCCAGGAGGTCGATCCACTTCAAGTGCATCTCCGGATGTAAGAAGAGCCACAGTAACCTTCTGCCGACGAAACATGAGTTAACCCAATTAAGCATGAGTTTCTTACATCGCCAACATCAGCTCATTGATACTACAAAAATAGATCATTTAAGTGACAGTGTGTTGTAATCTCATCATTTATACTTGAATATTTATCATCTGTTTCTTCAGTGGTGGCCAAAACCAGCGGTGACAGATTGTCTCCAGTCCGTGGTCGTACAATGAAAGAATATGACCAGGTACACTTGACCATATTTTGAGTACATGTTCCCATTATTGGGTGAATCTTTGTTAACCCTTTACAGTCCATCCTAATTAATTCATATCTTAACCCTTTTGTCTGACCTAATTCATTTGTGTCTTAACATTTACCACTCAACATACAAATTGGATGCAATTTCCCCTGCAGCTGCATTAATTTTCAGGACGTCACATCGTTTAACCATGGCTGCTACTTTGAGAGCCTGTAACATTTTTATTTGATGGTCTATTGAAATGATTTGCTTGTGAGTAGAGAAATAAATGAATACAGAATTTGTTGATGTTATTGTTTTTGTTGTGTGTTTCTTGGTTTCTGAGATTTAAAAAAATAAAGTGATAGTGTTGAAGGAAAAAAACAGCACACGCTCCCGCTTTGTCTCCCTTGGTTGAAAAAAAAAAGGATTAAAACAAATTGCAGACAATGGATGTCCTGATGTTTGCCGTAATAGCCGAACATGAGAGAAACAAAAATTTATGAGCTGCAAGAGCTCATTGATACGGAAAAAGAAAGATATCATAATACTAATGGCGAAACTTCAATGTTAAATTGGAGCAGACAACCTGGATTATGAGAAGGAATAGGGCAGATGAATGAGAATGGAGAAATGATTGCAGAACTATGTGAGCTAAACAAAATAATTGGAGGAAGCATGTTTCCACACAAGAGTGCACATAAAGCCACCTGGAGATCACCAGACCATATGACTGTACAGTCATATTGTAGCTGAACTGCTTAAGACCTGACTTTTTTTTTTACTTCAAGTGTTTGCCTCACTAGTTTCTACAGCCGGAGGCATGCCTATTCCACTCCATATCGTAGTTAATTGGGTGATATTAACCTGCAGCACCCCTCAGTCCAGATCATCTTGACCCACTCGGCCTACAAAAACGGTGTACGTAAAAAATTTTTTATTTTTTGAACGGAGTCACTCCCGACAGCCATTTTTTACTGCTGAATACATAGTCCATATATACACGATATTTTGCCGGTTAAAGTATCGTATGTTAGATTACAAATGGCTTCTGAACAGTTTTAATTTTGTATACGCCGTTTGGAGCAAGCCGACTTTTTGCGAAAGGGGAAGTAGGTTGTTGGGAAAGATCTTTATCGAGTAGATCTGTTTATTTTGTTTGTTTAAATGAAAGAACTACGTTTGAATTGGAAACTAACAGTTGTGTCGATATTGTAAACACAGTATCGATACGTTGTTGTGGTTTCCATGGTTTTCTATCGAAGCGACTAGGCCTAGCGGTCGAGTCCAAATTTTTTCCGAGATTGTCATAAATTTTCAACTTCATCTTTTTGAATCTCAAAAACTAACAAACACACAACAACGACAATAACACCCACATGTTCGTTATGCTATTGTGTGTCTACACGCCAGAAAATCATATTTATTGACAAACAAACATAAAAATTATACATTTTCTAAGACGACTACCATAGCGAGAAATTAAGAAAATTAATTAGGTCAAATTTTTTCAAAATATTCCTGGCGTGCTGAAAGTTAAGATGCATAAACCAGAGCTTGAAAGCGCATGTGTATATATATCTGTATGTACCTAACTGATTGTTTCAGTGATGTAAAAGTGTTTCCTGTCATTTGATCATCCTCTCGTAGATAGTTCGTTTCTATTTTCCTTTTTCATTATTTCCTTGGTGTACACTATCTGGCTCCAGAGGTTAAATATGCACACTTTTGAACTCCTAGGACAATTTTTGGGGATATGTATATTTATTTTAGGTACAGTGCTCTTATACTTTTTTTCCCTGCTCTCAAATCATCACCCGTTAAAAAATATAATTAAAATGCAATGTAGTGAAATGTATAACAGTGCTGAATGAAATGGAATGATTATGACGAGGACAAAATATCTGTAAATAAAAATGAGAATAAAATATGTAAATTAAATGATTTATATTCTTCCATCTGTCATGAGGAACATCTGCAATGCCTTCTTCTGTGTGCCTAGTCATGGTGTTTCAGATCTTTCTCACTGCTCTCAAAGATTTTGCAATCCCAGCCATGTTTTCCAACTTGCTCCAAGTGTAAGGGATATTCTATCGAAGAAAACTTGAAGATGTTCCACTGCAATTGGGCCCTCTGAGATATAATGTGCTTACCTACTTTTCAAAATCCTGCTAATTAGGTGTCAAGGGTGAAGGAGTTGGGAAGTACTGTGGGCTAGAGTGTTGCAATATTTAATACTGGACGATAAGACTTCTTCATAACGCAACACTGCTACTTCCGTTAAACATAAAACAAGATATTTATTTATTACAAAATCATTATTTGTTATACATTGATAAAAACCTAACCTTACTAAACAAATATGAATTTTTCTAACTCAGGGAATATTAGTATGAACTAGATAGAATCCCTGAAACTATCAAACCCATTTCTGTAGTTTAATCTAAAATACATATGAAACACTATAAAAATCTTGTCCTATCTACTTAAATATTCTCTTTTCTGGAATCTTGTGCCCATCTTGGCAGTTGGGGCTGATGTTGATCTCCAGTGATCGCCGGTTCTGCGTCAGATGATGAAAGCTTCTCACGATGTTTGTGCTTGTGCTCCCTGAGGAGTCTTAAGATGTATCTCACTTTACATCTGCATGCGTACGTTCTCTTATCTTTCGTCATCACAGATCAGAGCGTTCTCTGGAGATGTTCTCTCTTCGATCATAAAAGGGCCACTATCTCACTCCAAAAGGTACAAAAGCAAAGCCCCTGGAGTATAGTGAGTGAACATTCTAGATCTGCTCTCGAAATCAAATCTCAATTCTACTCACGCTCTGTCTTCTATAGACTCCTTTTCGCACCCACAAACTACAATGCTCTCTCTGAGCCGACCGAATATCTGTCAATCCTCCGCCTGTGAAACTCTAATGGTCACTAATTCATTCTCTCCTCTCAGCCAACGAAGGGGTGTTCACTAGTAACCACTTTGCCTCTCGTTTTCTCAACTCGCAGCCTATTTGACTATGGTGTTATTTTAATCCTAGTTTTCCCAATTTCACGAGAATAAACTGTTGTTTCTGCCTTCTATGCGTGTCCTGGTCGGTGGGCCTATTATATACTCACTGTTACATAACACTGTTACAATATGCGTCACATCTGAATATACATATCTGATTCTGTCACCATCTTTGCTTGCAATGGTCAACTACTACTATTCCAATTAAGCTTCCATAGTCGGGTGTCAGCTATTTCATTGTCCTGAACCCCAGCATAACTAAGACAGTAGAGTAATACTGGACTGTGGAGGTTTGTGAATTCTACACCCGCTGTCCACTCATGCCGTAGCCAGTCCTAAAAAAGTTATGAAATGCGAACAATTGTGAAAGTAAAGCTATCAAACTAGTATGTAACTAGACAGTATAGACTGCTTTGGAGAGTCGCAGTGGTTCAGAGGTAAGGCAATCGTCTCTCAAAATGACGAACGGAAATGGTGGGCGGTCAAGTCCCTCTGGTTTCAAGTGGCCTCTGTCTCAAGGGAGCTGGGACCAAGTGCCTGCATGCTGAGTTACCTCCTGTCGTCTTGACTGATGTCTTGCCACTGGTCCAAAGCAGCTGGGGACCAGAGAGTGAGGTTGATGGCCAGTGCAGTGTCTTCTTCTCAATAATCAAAATACAGCTCAAGTGGCATCAAGACAAAGCTGGTCAACTAACATTGGACTGCTTCGCACAATGTGATTTGATTCCAGATCCTGGCGGCTGGCCATCAGACTGGGCTGCACAATACAAGCTTAGGTGACTGGCAAACAATTTAAAACAAAGTGTAAATGAATCACCATAAAATACAAGGCTTCTGTTTTTGGTTTAAAACAGATAATGGAATGATGATAATACAACTTTTTTTTCTCTTGCAGCAAATCTCTGACCTGAAAAAAGAGAATTTCAGCCTTAAAATGAGAATCTACTATATGGAGGAAAGAATGCAACAACGATTTGGTGATGGGCAGGATGTTTTTAAAACGGTTGGTCATAGTTTTTTGTTCAGTTTTCGTGTGAATTATTTGTTTTATCAATTTGTTACTAACCTTCACCACTGCACATATACAATTGACGCAATTTCCCCTGCTGCACATTAGGGGTGATGTGATCAACATCGCCAGATTATTTAGAAACAACATTTTATAGAATGGGTAGACCTCAGGAGCCGTTTTGTGATAGATCAAACCCTTTATGGGTCAGCTCTACATAGTGAATCAGTTAATTAATGTTATACATTTGACATGTGGGCTTCACTAAATACTTTTCAGAACATTGAACTGCAGGTGGAAATTGAGAATCTTAAAAGAGAATTGTCAGACAAGCAAGTTTTGGTCCAGAAAGCTGCGTGAGTACTACATTATTTTACAAAAAATGGGATGGCGTGGCACGGCTCACAATCTGAAGGTGCTGGGTTCGATCTCCATCACAACACCGGCTGTTACCCCGGGGAAGCAAACCCTTAGAAAATGCAGGAGGAAGCAGACCCTTACATAAAGTGCATGCTGAAGTCGGATGCACTGGGCCGACAGGCGCAAAATAAAAACCACAGTGCAGCGCACACTGCCTTAGAGATTAGAGAAATAAGGCGACGCAAAAAAAAATAATTTTTTTTACAAAAAATAATATGTGAGGATTATCATATTTGATTTGGAAAAAAAATCAAATTAATTTAACGAATTAGTATGTATGATAGTAAGTTGCATATCCTTTTACAGAACGTAGCTTCTTACAACCACCACCTATTTGGCTGTTATAATAAGTTTCTTGGCAAATGTGCAGTACGGTAGGTTGCCATTACTTTCAGTACATGCAGGGGCATTAGCCCGAGAAAAAGACCAAGTGTCTGCCAAAATGGACACAAGTGGGAATCGAACCCGGAACATTGATTGTGAAAACCGAGCGAGTTTCACCCCTAGGCCACACAGCCTGCTGTTTGAAAGAAACAATATCATGTGTGATAAAACTAAGAAAATTCAACTCTTGTTTGAAAGAAACAATAATAGCATGTGTGATAAAACTAAGAAAATTCAACTCTTGTTTGAAAGAAACAATAATAGCATGTGTGATAAAACTAAGAAAATTCAACTCTTGTTTGAAAGAAATAATAATAGCATGTGTGATAAAACTAAGAAAATGTCTTCTTTATACTAGTATTATACAACATAAAAATTTTCACCGTGCACCAATAATTCATGCGCCAATATAAGATGGCTCTAGGTTTTCGGAAGAGGAAAACTAAAAAATCCTCGTCTTATATTAGGGTAAATACAGTATGTACAAATAAGAACAAACATGTTTTAAATTATTCATAAATTTGTTCTTTTTTATCTTCCAGCCTGGCCATGGAGACTTTGACTGCAAAGCATGAACAGAAAGAAGAATCTATCAGAAATCGTTTGTTGCTAGATTACAAGAAAGAGGTGAGCCAGCTGCGTGACCAGCTGGACATGGCCAATAAGGTAATTTCTCTTCTTTGATTGTTCTCAAATAATATCTGTTCCCTTGTCAAGTTGAAAGTTTGATTCATGATTGCAACTCAGTCAGCTAACTGAACACGAGCAAGTACTACAGGAATTATGGATTCAAGTAAAGAACATATCAGATGTCTGGATTGCACATTAACACAGAAAACAAACTATGTTAATTAGCAAAAGTAAGCTCAAATTCTACTCTGCAGATAAAAATCGACGGCCAAATACTGGAACAGGTCAAGAGCTTCTCCTATCTTGAAAATATGATAATGGTAATCGAGAAGAGAATAGGGATTGTCATATCAGCGACTCATCAACATGAGCCATACATTGACTCATCAACATGAGTCATACATTGACTCATCAACATGAGTCATACATTGACTCATCAACATGAGTCATACATTGACTCATCAATATGAGTCATACATTGACTCATCAACATGAGTCATACATTGACTCATCAACATGAGTCATACATTGACTCATCAACATGAGTCATACATTGACTCATCAACATGAGTCATACATTGACTCATCAACATGAGTCATACATTGACATCCAAACACGTCACTCTGTTTCTAAGAATTCAATATTGTAGTGGGATGGGATCCACCGTATGACCAACCTTGGGTGTTCTGCTGAGAGCTGTGTCAGGGAGAATATACATTGCTCGAGATCTTCATCTTTGTGTTGTTTTAGCGCTGCTAATACTGACGCCGCAGCAGTCAGGAATACTATGTTTTCTTGGTGAATATCTTTATCTTGGATTACAAGTTCAGCTGCAGCCTTCAGTGCCTCTGCTTCTGCATGGAAGTTATTGGAGTATGTTTTCGTTGTTAATACTCAACTTTCTCTCTTCTCCATTCTTTAGTCTGTAAAAAACACCTCCATTGGATGTGATTTCGTTAGATGGAGCCATCTGTATATATGTGTATCCATGTTTCTGGTGGGTATATTCTTCTGTAATAAATTTCCTTTCTGAATCTTGAGTTCCCTTTTTTTCTTATTACCTCTGTTTCTATCATCTCAGGGGGTTTGGCTTGACTTTTTTCCATGGTGGGATTTGGGATGTTTGTTTCAGATCTCTAACCACTGCCTGACATGATTTGGTCTGTTCTTGCAAGTTCTTTTGTTTTTGATATGAAGTGGTTTCTCTTTAATCTCCCTCTTTCCTCCCATGCGATTTATCCTGTCATATATTTGGTGATCAGGCATTCATTTGAACTTCTCCCATATCTCTGCACATCTCCATACCTTCGATTCTGAATCTTCTTGTCACCACCTTTAGTAATGCAAGATGAACAAAACCTGATGAACAAAAAAGGTATCCCATGTTTGGTGTATTTACTTGCAGAACTGCGAAAGAAGTCATAAAGACATAGAAGATGCTGAACGACAGTTGCGAATGATGAAAGAACAGCTGGGTGAAACAAGGACTGAACTGGCTGACTCACACAAGACCAATGAGGTTTGTTTTTCATCATTGAAACTGTATTTTTTTGTTTCACTTATAATAGAACTTAATCTTATTTACCTGCTTCTTTCCTATATTTGACTGCGAAAGCTGCCAAAGATGGATGTGTTGGACCGAAAGGGGCAAATATCGCAGTCAAACTGTAAACTAGTTACCCAAACCTCAAGGAAAAGAATCGAGTCCTTCAAATCGAAAAGGCCCTCATAATACAATGGACTGGAAAAAAGAAGAACGCAGACACTCGACAAGAGTTGGGCATAGAAAACTTTTTCATAAATTCATCATGAACAGAAAAAAAATATACTTTGTCCACATCAAAAGACACAGCTGTCTTGAGACAGAATGGTAATGGCAGGCATAGTACTGGGCACGAGATGCTGAGGTAGACCAAGAAGACGATGGCACCAAGATGTCAAGAAATGCTTGGGCATGAAGCTGGAGCAGACTGGAGATTTGATAATAGATGGGAGTTTTTTCCAGACAAGTTGTATGTGAGAGACTTTTTCAACGGATATGCTACATGATAGTAAATGCTTGAACTTCTGACCTAATTTGTCTTAACATTTTACTTTCCAGTTTACAAAATTACTGTATCCGCATAATTTTTCAGCACGTCATGCCCTGAAGGGGTTGTTGATTTTGAGACACTTGAATTTTAATAATACAATTTGTGTGTGTATGTGTGTCTAGAGACATTTATTAATAAAGAACTTGTTGGTGTTATTATTGTGTAGGTTCTGAGATACAAGAAGATGAAGGTGATAGTGGTGAAAAATAGCATAAACATATAGACTCACTCGGTAGTGGTGTCCCTTGGTTAGAATCTACAAAAATAAAATTTTGCAAAAAAACACATTAATCCTACCAGACCGCTGTACCCTTTTTCCGGTAATATCCTTAACTGACGCTGGACCGGTTTTGCGGTACTTTAGGTAGTACGTAATAAAATGCGCCAGAATCTAACCATAATCAACCAATCGTGGTCAATCCTTGTGATTAGTCATTGTAAATAGCTGCCCCCATGTTTGAATTGATTTTGTGGGGTTTAACGTGAACAAATTCGGAAAATTGACAATGAAACGAGCGGCTGATGAACCAAGCACTTCAACAGGAAAGCAAAGTAAGTCTAGGCTTATGACAGTCCAACAGGTGATCAATAATTTGGTTAATTCAGGCTCTGTTCAAGTGAAACAGACAGAGAGAGCTCGAGTGATGAGATGAAGGCTTTTCTTGGACTGAGGATCTATATGGAATACTCATGTATAAAGCCCAGCTATCAAGATTATTGGACAAATGAGGGCTCTTTGTTGTTGTGTTTACTCCCGGATTTCGAAATGTTATGACTCGAGGCAGATTCTTTGCCTTTTTCTGGGTGGATTGGCACACAAAGGTGGAATATTGACGCTAGATGAAAGGTAAACCTATTTTCTACAATGTCTCCAAGTTTATTCTAACCACTTGTTTGCATGTAACTAATATTTTTCTATATCATGTTGGTTTTTTCTCTTTAATGCTCTGGAGCCCAGGAATGGGGGACAGTTAGGTTCAGGGCCTCAGGTGTGGTAGGGTAAATACTACTACTACTACTACCAGTGTTTACTGTAACGTCTATGTCTGTCACTTCGTCTATAAACGTAATTATTATATCTACAGATACTAATACAATATTTTAAACACTATCTTCCCACAGGACCTGTCCACCAAAGTGAAAAGTACTGAATTGTAAGTACTGCTATTGGTACACTATCTTTATATGGTTTGGGAATGAGAGCTTGTGCATGGAAGGCTGTTGAGAGACTGCGAGGTTTTATCAACAAAGATTCTGGTGGTTCGCTAAGGTTACAAACGAAAGCTTATGCGAGAGAACAAGACAAAGACATGTGAAGCAGAAAATCTAAAGAAAAAGGTGGCCCTGGATAGATCACACACTGCGGAAGTCCTAACCCAGCATTGCAGGCAATATTTGTCATGGAACCAACATAGAAAAAAAAGCAAAGGAAGAGCAATGAATATATGGAGAAGTGGCCTAGATGTTGATACTAGAAAAATGGGGAGATGCTGGAAAGAGCTTGAGAAAATAGCACATGGCATGTCTGCTTGGAAAGGGTCGATTGATTCATCTAAAGGTGATAAGGGTGAAGAGAATTGCGTGAATGAACTGCTTTGACTTGACCTGGAGTACAGTTGTTGTATAATGTACACATTAAGTAAGTTTAATCTTTTATGCGTCATGAAAATGACATTGAGTGGCAGGTTGCTATAGCTATAATCACATTCCGAGCATGCTGATGGTGGACTGCAGTCCTCCAGATGGTTGTGCTATGCTTGGCTTCATCTGTGTGACGCTCACTATTAAGGGGATCACGTCGATTCACATCTCGTCAGCCAGGCTGCCCTGAAATCAGCATGTTTCCAGGGATTGCTACGAGGCGTGTTTTAATGAAACCTGACCTAACTGCACCAAGGGAATATACGTGCGATGCACACGATGATGTCACTTCTGGTGTAAACAGCACATACCAACTGTCATGTTTGCAAAATTTCATCCTCTGACTAGTTTCCTCAGCAGACCGTTGAAAACATGGTGGGTGTGATGCGGAATCCATACAGAGTTGATCAGCAAGCGGTGATTCGGTTTCTAACAGCTGAAGAATGTCCGAGACCAGGTCAGACGCATATTGTTACGTCAGAAGATGCCATCGCCAAAATTGGTGCAACAATTCGGGTGAACCGTTTACCGAAGCTTACGTTCACTACCAGAGGAATTCACTGTCTTCCTAGGGACAGTTCAAATGGTGGTTAGCAAAAAACTGAATTATCGGAAGGTGTTTGCAATGGGCACCGATAATTGAGTTTCTTGCTAACCACCATTTGAACTGTCCCTAGCGACACAGCGAATTTCTCTATTAGCGAGAACAAAACAAACTATGATGATCAGTAGAACACCTGGTCCACTCAAGATATGTGTAAATGATATTCCTTTACAACAGGCCATGAGTTCAAGTATTTGAGCAGTATTTTTTTGGCAGACGGCAGGATCGACGGGTAATTGAGACTAGGTGTCAGAAAGCATCAGCTGTCACTACTGCTTAGACACCCGAGCATTAGTTTGGCAACAAAGCAACAGCTGAAAAACAGTATATTATGCCGCTCTGTGCTACCAGTGCCAAACATGGCCTCTGCCCAGGGTGAGTGACAGCAGAATTTCGATGTGCGAAATGAAGTGTTTGTGGAAGGTCAGCGGTGTTACCAGGAGAGACAGACTGCCGAACGATGAAATTTGAAGTATGGTCAGCACTATGTCTTGTGGAATACATTCCCAGGCAGAAAATAGGTTGGTTTGTTCATTTCATGAGAATGCACCCTCATCAACTTCCACTTAGTACTGGTAGATCTGGTTATAGGGTAAGGGGGCGGCCGCGTGGCAGGTGAATAGATGACAGAGGGATTGTGCAACAACACATGCTCACATTGACAGACGCACCTCACTTGGCGCAGGATAGATGACTTAAGCTTCCCATGACGCTCAATGGGACAAGTGGAACGAAAACTAACTAGTGTCTCAACCACTCGAGTAACTATTTCAATCGTTTACCATTCATTCTTTCATATCTCTATCAGTGAAGTGCAGACACTGACGGACCTGTTGAAGCTATCAGATCAGACTGCAGCAAAATTGGGAAATGACAATTTGGCATTGTCTCAGAAGCTGCAGGAGCTGGAGGACCAACTACAGGACGCGTGCAAAGATTCTGTGCGCAAGGACAGGGACATACAGGTAGGATAAATAACAATTTTAAAATGTTGTTAAGTTATTGAGAATATTGTTGACTTTTTATTGAATGTTAATTTTAGTTACGTTTTGGTGTTAAGAGTTTAGACCGAGACATTTTGGGTCTATGAATTCTGACAGAGACATTGTGGGGTTAAAAGTTGACCCAGATAATTTGGGGTCAGGAGTTGACTCAGTCAATTTGGGGTTATAATTTGACCCAGACAATTTGGGGTTAGGAGTTGACCCAAGCAATTTGGGGTTATAATTTGACCCAGACAATTTGGGATTAGGAGTTGACCCAGGCAATTTGGGGTTTGGAGTTGACCCAGGCAATTTGGGGTTATAATTTGACAGAGACAGGCCAGGTCATTATTGTTAAAATGAAAGTAGGTTTTATTTCAGCTGCCGAATATAACTAGCAGCCACAGTTAAAAGGAGTGTGGGGCGTGGCTATAAGTAGACAAAGTATCAACTGTTTATTTGCAGGATAAACTGTATGACATTGAGAGAAATTGTGTATACTGTTGTCCAGCTTAGATGGGAAATAGGTGCAGTTATATGAAGGATACACTATGGCATCGAGAGAAATCTGAGACAATGTTCAGTTTTTGACAGATCTAGGTGTGGTTATTTGAGAGGAAAACTTATTTTGAGTTTTTGAGAGATCTAGGTGTGGTTATTTGAGAGGAAAACTTATTTTGAGTTTTTGAGAGATCTAGGTGTGGTTATTTGAGAGGAAAACTTATTTTGAGTTTTTGAGAGATCTAGGTGTGGTTATTTGAGAAGAAAACTTATTTTGAGTTTTTGAGACAGCTGAAAACATTTAATCCTTTTTGATTCATCTTATCTCAATATTATCCTTGCTTTTGGTAGGAGCATATGACCACCACAATGGTCCCGTTAATATTGAGTGTCACACAGATGAAGCCAAGGATAGCACAACCATCTGGAGAACCGCAGTCCACCATCGGCATGCTCGGGATGTGATTAAACCTATTACAACCTGCCAGTTAATGCCCTTTTCAGGACGCACAAAAGATTAAATGGTTCTTGTGCGTTAACCCTGCCAGACCTAAGGCCCTGAACCCAACTGTCCCCCATTCCTGGGCTCCAGAGCATTAAAAAGAAAAAACCAACATGATATTGAAAAATGTTAGTTACATGCACACAAGTTGTTAGAATAAGATGTAACTTGGAGACATTGTAGAAAATAGGTTTACTTTTCATCTAGCGTCAATATTCCACCTTTGTGTGCCAATCCACCCAGCAAAAGGCAAAGAATCTGTCTCGAGTCATAAAACATTTCGAAATCCGGGAGTAAACACAACAAAGAGCCCTCATTTGTCCAATAATTTCTGATAGCTGGGCTTTATACATGAGTATTCCATATAGATCCTCAGTCCAAGATAAGCCTTCATCTCATCACTCGAGCTCTCACTGTCTGTTTCACTTGAACAGAGTCTGAATCAACCAAATTATTGATCACCTGTTGGACTGTCATAAGCCTAGACTTACTTTGCTTTCCTGTTGAAGTGCTTGGTTCATCAGCCGCTCGTTTCATTGTCAATTTTCCGAATTTGTTCACGTTAAACCCCACAAAATCAATTCAAACATCGGGGCAGCCATTTGCAATAACTAATCACGAGGATTGACCACGATTGGTTGGTTATTTTTAGATTCGGACGCATTTTATGACGTACTATCCAAATTACCGAAAAATAGGTCCAGCGGTTTAGCGGCAGTTAAGGAAATTACCGAAAAATGGGGACAGCGGTCTGGTATGGTTAATTCACCCATTCTGAAATTTTATACCATTCAATGATGACACCGGTTTCCGTACAAAAATAATTATAAGTGTCTAGATACAGGAGGCTAAACTTCTGTCATGTCCTGCAGAATATTGTCGAACGGGTCTAACTGACGGACTTTATTCCGATGTCGCAACAGAAACTCACACATATAGGAATCTATCATGTGTCTGTGTGTTCCATTTTGGTTAGGGTTAGGTCCCCTCTAACCATGTGCCAGAATGAACCGGAATGTCCTGCTGACATGTGCGGCATCTCTAATGATCTTGGCGAACTGTGAGAGACAAAGTCATAACATGATTTTTAGCACACAGTCGGACGGTGTGTATAGTTCGTCTTTCCTGCAAAAACTGCACACATTTAATTTTCTTGCGTGTCAAGTGTGACAACTGCGATAAATCCATCTTCCACGTACGGTGTTAGATCTGAGAATGACATAGACGTGGGTTTACAATGCAAATTGAAGATGGGCGAATTGAAAAGTATGGTGCTTCGTGTGGCTACATTCTACTAAATTTGATAATACTAAATTTATAATCTGTGGGTGAATTAACGCACAAGTACTTAATGTGGACATTATACAACAACTGTACTTCAGGTCAAGTCAAAGCTGTCCATTCACGCAATTCTCTTCACCCGTATCACCTTCAGATGAATATGCCATCAATCGACCCTCTGCAAGCAGATATGTTCTTTCCAGCGTCTCACCACAACAAAGCATCTATGTGCTCGTCCAGTGGTTCCTAATTAGCACATTGATAGAGCATTCGCTTTCCACGGTAAAGGCAGAGAGTTCCATTCCAGTTACCGGCACGTCTCAGTTGAACCAGCTGTATTTTTGTACCTGGCTTACTGTTAGGGAAGGGACGGAAAGACATCGAGGAAAGAAACTGGCCAGCCTACCTCTGGCCTAGTACAATGAAATCTCTTTTACGTTACCACGGGATAGAAAGGAGTAAAACCTTGACTTTGTGTTGTAACTTGTTAATATGGTTGCTAAGGATGTCAAGAATGTCCTGCACAGTGCCATCATAGTGCAGGCGAACAACATGACGTCATAAAAAATGATACGAGGCGGTCAACAGCTACAATCGATTCTTGTGTTAGTACTCGATGTGCCTGACCCAGTTATGAACAGTCTGTCACAGAAGTCACACCGTTTTGGAAATTTCTAAACTCATACACTTGCTTATATATGTATATGTGTATGTATGTAAACTATAATTTAGTGCCTGTAACTTATTTTTGAATGATGTTTGCTGATTGTATATTTGCTCCTAGTTGAGTTACAATTGTGCATGTTTGTACATATGTTTGACCGTGTACTCAGAACCTGTCCACCATCCTGCAAGACCAGTCGCATGTTGATTGCACTTCCCTACTGCAGCCTGTACACTTCCAGGTTTGACTTTTGACCTCTTGCTTGGTGTCCTTTGCCCTGCCTGGTCTTGTACTAATCTTAACACGTGAAAGTGCTAAAACATGCATAATTAATTATTGCTTTCGTTAACCCTTTTAGTCCAGTCCAAATGTCGGAAATCCATTGGTCAACATTTTATTTTAAATAAAGTCAGTTAATATTTAACAAATTTAGTGGGATCAAGACACTGAGCATTGCATGAGCTGCGGAGGTCAGTGATCCAAAGCTCATTACTAGTGTCAGGGCAAGACCCATCTTCACCTCCATGCAGTGATCCTGGATAACAGGCTGCACAACATGGCAGACTGACTAAGGAGAAGGGATCGAAGCGGGAAGGTTAACACAGTACTCAAAAATGCCTGCTGAAGTCAGATGTGTCGGACCGAAAGGTGCAACCATTGCAGTCGAGCTGTAAACTATAACACAGCGCATTCCGTTCTCTGGACAACATCCTGCTACTTGCATAGCCCTTTTCGGGGCTTGGTAGCGGGAGATTGAGGATGAACAGAGAAGAAGAAGAACAAATTTAGCTAAATTTGCGATCTAAACATCGTAATACACATATTCAAACTATCTATGACACAAAGTATTCATAATACGGATTATATATTAGTATGGCACGTTAAATGGTATTAATGTGAAAATTGGAGAGGAATTATTTACTGACCACTATCCCTGTTTTTCCAATTCCATTTGCACATGCTTTTCTTATTTGTCTCATCAGTTAAAGCCTGTGTATTGAATATCCATGAGTAATCCAGATCCGTGATCATTGGTCTGATAAAATAATAAATCATTGGAAATTGCAGCCCAAATTTCTACACAATAATGTGTAGACTTAGCAAAATTATAACTTTTGCAAATGTTTACTTAGCAGAAATATTCTTAGTTGTAGACTTAGCAAAATTATAACTTTTGCAAATGTTTACTTAGCAGAAATATTCTTAGTTGTAGACTCAGCAAAATTATAACTTTTGCAAATGTTTACCTAGCAAAAATAATCTTAGTTGTAGACTTAGCAAAATTATAACTTTTGCAAATGTTTACTTAGCAGAAATATTCTTAGTTGTAGACTCAGCAAAATTATAACTTTTGCAAATGTTTACCTAGCAGAAATAATCTTACAGTTAAATTTCAATTTCACATGTCAGGGGACGGCGTGGGCTAGTTAAGTGACATGTAACACATACCGCCTTGGAAAATAGAGAAATAAGGCTAACGCCCCAAGAAAAAGTATGTCAGCATCGTGTATTAAATTAAATTCCACAAAACACAAACACATAATCAGAAGTCTGGTTTTTGTAGCGGCCACCCTGCCAAAGACGGATGTGTCGGACTAAAAGGTGCAAATATCGCAGTCAAGCTGTAAACTAGCGACATAACGCATTCTGTTCTCCGGACTACATCCTGCTACTTGCAAAGTTCTTTTCAGAGCTTGGTAGCGGGAGATTGAGAACGAACGCAGAAGAAGAAGTAGCGGCACCAATCAGAAGTCCGTTTTTTGTAGCGGCCACAATTTTTTTTATTCAACAGCAGGCAAAAATATCACATGCAAGCCGGAAAGGGTTAATTGAAAACCAAATATATGTAGACTAACACTGGAGGCCAAAACGGAGCATCTGCCAAGAAATGTTGAAGAAAGGACAAAGCAAAGGCTGATCAGTTCAATGAACTCCTTTTTGCCGATGATCAATGCCTACTTTATGAGAGTGAAGATGATCTACAGCAACATCTATCTGCGCTCAACTCTGTATGTGAGAGATACGGTATGAGAATTAACACATCCAATACACAAACTATGCCGATAAGCAGAACGAATGAAAACATGATCATTATGGTAAACGGGACCAAGATCAAACAAGTGAAGGAGTTCAAGTACTTGGGCAGTGTTTTCACACAGGACGGAGGTTTAGAGAAATTGAGATCAGGTGCCAAAAAGCAATTTCATACCAGCTGTCACCATTATTGAAACACCCTAACATAAACATGTCCACAACAAGAATGCTAATCAACAGTATATTCATGCCAACTCTCTGTTACCAGCGCCAAACATGGACTTTAACAAACTCTCTAGAGAGAAAGATCGCGACATGTGAGATGAGATGCCTCCTGAAAACAATCAACGTAACTAGGAGAGACAGAATGTGCAATGAAGCAGTGCGAAACATCGTTGAAGCAATACCCTGCACTGAATATACTGAGAGAATCAAGTGGTTTGGCCATCAACACAATCTGATATACTACCCCTGTGCACATATAACGCACAGCGATCGGTTCTACCATCCGTGACATACCGAGAACTAGATGTGTAGGAAATGTTGAAACATTCTAAATCATCATGCGATGACGACTACTTCAGCAACGTGTCTGGCCCTGTACAGAAAACAATGGCTCCCCATGATGCCCAACGTCACAAGTGGATAAGACAAGACAAAATATGTGTGCACACATGTACATAATAGTAGCACACTTCTTCTGCAGCTAGTGAAATGAATTATTTATTGTTATATTCCTTAAATAATTCATGCAAAAGTGTTTTAACATCCTTCTTTCAAACTCTGCATTACCTAATTTGTGCATTACCCTAGCTTGCTCATTACCTAGCTTGTTCATTACCTAGCTTGCTTACTTTAGCTTTTTGACTAACAATTTACTGACTATGCTCGTTAAACTCTGCTAAATGGCATTAACGTGTATGTGGAAATTTGTTGTATTCGCCACAATATCTTTTCCACCTATATATCCATCAGTTCCCCATTACTCGTATCTTTCTTATCAAGTGTCCAAGTCTGATTATTTCTGCGTGTGTTGAATATCCATGAGTAATCCAGATGTGTGATCATTGGTCTTATCAAATAAATCATTCCTCAGGTCTTGAAGCCCAACATTCCTAGTGATGAAAGTGGTGACTTTGAAACATCATTTTCCCATATGTCAATGTTATATGTCCAAGCTTATAATTAATCACAGCTGATGTTTTCTCACACATAGTCTCGATTTGCTTTTCGAGCCTACTGTCTGCCGAAAAAATACTGCTAAAAAACTGGATTACTGGACGGGCTGTTCTTCCGTGGCGGTTACACCATTGCAATTCCCAACTTTTCTTCCAACGGTCTCTGTATTGGGCCACGGTGGACCAGGGAATAATAAGTCGCCCATCTGTGGGGCAAAGTGAATGTTGTGTGATGCAATGGCGTCAGACCAATGTGTTGGCGGTCGTTTCATGTCTCTGGGCACCATATTACTGTCACTGCTCCATCGATCATCCGTTTTTGGGCAGTAAGTGGATCCCTCCCTCCCAACCACCGCACCCAAGCGATGGTTGTCTGTATAAATAACTGCACCTTCCACCAGGGACAATTGACGTATGCCTGAGTTAAGACCTTTTGTGCGCTGGCTATACAGCATGAGGCCCCCCCATGCGCCTCGAGAGGGAAGCTTGGGTCACTCTGAGTTTGGACTCATCTCCTTCGTGAGTGTCCATGTTTTCGTCACATAGCATAGTGCCGGCAGTACTGTGGACTTGAATAGAGACATGCTCAGATTCTGGTCGTGGATGTTCTCCAGTACAGACTTTATCGAAGAGAAAGCCAACCAATCCCTGCAGCGCCGTCTTGTCATCTGTAGGTGTAAGTCGTTCTACATGTTAAACTAGGCATCCAAGGTAGATGTACTTGTTCACGGCGTCCAATCTCTCTTCATCTAGGAAGACTGGGTCACGGAAAGCGACCCGATTGCACATGACTTTTGTCTTGGACGAGTTCATTTCGAGTCCTGCTTTCTTTCCCTCTCGGTGAAGCTCTGCTAGTATTTCATTCACCTCTGTGGCTGCCTCCTTGATGAGTGCCAGATCATTCGCAAAGCGAAGGTGATTTAGTAGCCTGCCATTTATGTTGATACCAAAGGTATCCCAGTCGCACCTGCTGATGGTGGATTCGAAGCATGCAGGAAAAATGGCTCGGTGAGATGGGGGTCACCTTGACGAACTCCTCTCTGTATGGATACTACTACCGGTGTTTGAAGGGTTGTGAAGTTAAAAAAAATTGTTGTCGATGTGCGGATTAGTGTAACAGCACAGTGACACTTTTTTTTGTTTTGAGCTGCACCAAAAAAAAAAACCCCCCCAAAAGTCACAACTTAATTCAGCTATAATTCTAAATATGGACAAAGCAATGACTTTCTATTGAAGATAATCCATGTTGAAATAGGATATTTGTTTCACCTTATTGTGGGAAAAGAATCTTTTACACCTGAATTTGAAAATTTCAATTTTGATCACCATGTTTGAATATGTTTTAACAAAGAATACACAAGGTATGTACCAAATCTTTCTTAACCTTCTAGTTTCCACATTTTAAAAATTATGTCACGAACATTTAGACTTACCCAATTGTCTTGTAAATCCATGAAATTGTCACAAAGCACTGATAGTGTTCCCAACCAGAGCGGCATATCTGTTAGTTTCCACTACAAACATATTTATAACATCTACATAAACAAACTAAATAGACCTACATTAGAAAAATTCATTGCAACTTCATCACAATCAATAATGGAATAAATAACCTTCCAAATCCGTGCGAAACAAAAATTGTCTAAAGTCAAAATAAGAATTTCTTTTTTTCTTTTTCTTCCGATACTCTGAAATGATCACCTTTTCCATTCAACCTTTTCTATAGTAAAACCTGTATTACCACAATGAATACCCTGGTGAGTATACAGAGACAATGCCCCAGGCACATTTTTTCATCATTAATTCAGTAAACTACAAATCTCAATGGCACCACTTCCTAGATATAACAAACTTTTTGCATTTTTTAAAACGTGAAATTAAGAAAACCAGATTTTATTCTCCCCTTCCAATAAAGCCCCTTGAAAAACTTCACTACAAGGGGGTTAAAAACACTAAAATTATATTCATTTTGTATTTGTTTTATGCTGAAATCCTGATATGCTTTTAATGTACATTAATAGTTGTCCATCACAAGTGATGAAGACCACTCTCTTTGTTCAGCTGTGTGGACAGTCGTATCTCTTGCTGTGTCCGCTGAAGTGGATGACTTGCGCGTTTATTTGGATTAAAGTGAGGAAGAAACTGCGCCTTTTGTCAACCTCACTCACAGAGCCTAAGCTACCTTTTGCCACTGGCAAGACGTTCATCGAGACGACTGGAGATAGCATAGGATGCAGATTTTGCCTCAGGGTTACCACTGAAGCTTTCCGTAAACATGTAGCCCGCAGGGTAGAAAGGTGGGATGGCATCAAACGCAGTTTGTAGTGCCTTTTCGATAACCACAAGAGGTCGTATGTACAACACTCAGCGTGTGAGTGAGTCTGGCATCTCTCCCCAGCTGTATTCAGCTCATGATAGTAGCATCTAAAATTCCCACACGCCAAATTCGTGAAGGTGAACCGGCAGAACTAACCCGTGAAATACGACACAGGTATAAGCATAGTGCCATTCAGCCGGCGTCCAGACCAGGATAAACGGATGGAAGAAATCACAAAAAAATAACGAAATAACAAGTCCAGACAGAAAACACCACGTTTCCGTGAACACAAGTGTAAGTCGTCGACTAGTGTGAATTCCAGGCAAATCCGTGGTCTAGCTGCATCCATAATGATCCAAAACAGTAGAGAAATGTAGACTCGCAGCCAGTTATGTCGCCATATTTGCCATGTACATTAAAATTAATTCAAATGTTCAAAAGATTCTAGTTTGTAAATTTGATTGATAAATGTATTCATTATTATTTAACTTATTGAGATTCAAAAATGATTTTTGTTGCAGGATGAGTTTGATGACCAAAAGTCAGCTCTCATAAGGAAAGATGGAAAGATTGCAGATATGGAAAAGAGACTGAATGACAAGGAGGGTTTTATTGAGGTATGTGGTGAAACCCAACAATTAGTATTTTGGCTTGGCTTCGTTTATTCTCAATCTTCCGCTACCAAACCCTGAAAGGGCTTAAGTAGCAGAACGTAGTCCAGAGAACGGAATGCCTTGTCGTAGTTTACAGCTTAATTGCAATATTTGCACCTATTTTTTTAGTACCGGGTTAGCATTCCCTCTTCGATCCCTTCTCCTAAGCCAGTCTGCCCTGCTGCAGCCTGTTTTCCAGGATTACCGCGTGGAGGTGTAGAAGGGTCTTGGCAGCTCTGGCCGCTGCAGCTCATATGCTGCTCAGCATCTTGATACCAATTTGTATTTTGATGGGGTTCTTTTTGGTGTGAGTAATGCTGCTGTTGCTGATGCTCATGTTTGAGTTAGGTAATCTTGACGACTTTGTGGTTTCGGGTTACAGTGGCTCTCCTCACATCCTGAGGTGTACTTGAGAAAGTGTACCAGTTTCCTCTTGGTTGTAGTGCAATGTGAGGTTCTTCGGTAACCTCACCGCTTGGGGATCACAGTGTCAGTCCCCACCTCATTAGCCAGACTGCTATGAAACGGCCTGTTTCCAGGGAGAACTGCTTGTAAGTGAGGTTTGGGTCTTGTTCGGTATGTTTCACCTGACACAGTTGTATCAGCATATTTTGCCTGACCAGACATTCGTCTCCTCTCCTCTTGTTCAGTGTGTTTCACCTGACACAGTTGGATCAGCATATTTTGCCTTACCAGACATTCGTCTCCTCTCCTCTTGTTCAGTGTGTTTCACCTGACTAACACAGTTGGATCAGCATATTTTGCCTGACCAGACATTCGTCTCCTCTCCTCTTGTTCAGTGTGTTTCACCTGACTAACACAGTTGGATCAGCATATTTTGCCTGACCAGACATTCGTCTCCTCTCCTCTTGTTCAGTGTGTTTCACCTGACTAACACAGTTGGATCAGCATATTTTGCCTAATCTGACATTCGTCTCCTCTCCTCTTGTTCAGTATGTTTCACCTGACACAGTTGGATCAGCATATTTTGCCTGACCAGACATTCGTCTCCTCTCCTCTTGTTCAGTGTGTTTCACCTGACTAACACAGTTGGATCAGCATATTTTGCCTGACCAGACATTCGTCTCCTCTCCTCTTGTTCAGTGTGTTTCACCTGACTAACACAGTTGTATCAGCATATTTTGCCTGACCAGACATTCGTCTCCTCTCCTCTTGTTCAGTGTGTTTCACCTGACTAACACAGTTGGATCAGCATATTTTGCCTGACCAGACATTCGTCTCCTCTCCTCTTGTTCAGTGTGTTTCACCTGACTAACACAGTTGGATCAGCATATTTTGCCTGACCAGACATTCGTCTCCTCTCCTCTTGTTCAGTGTGTTTCACCTGACTAACACAGTTGTATCAGCATATTTTGCCTGACCAGACATTCGTCTCCTCTCCTCTTGTTCAGTGTGTTTCACCTGACTAACACAGTTGGATCAGCATATTTTGCCTGACCAGACATTCGTCTCCTCTCCTCTTGTTCAGTGTGTTTCACCTGACTAACACAGTTGGATCAGCATATTTTGCCTGACCAGACATTCGTCTCCTCTCTTGTTCAATAAGAGACAAATGTTTGCACCACACCTGTTTAACCATTGCCAACCGACACTAAATATTAACGCAACTTCCGCTGCAGCTTCTGTAATTTTCAGCAACTCATATTTTATCCAGCAACTCATATTTTATCATGGTTATTGACTTTGAGAGACTGTAACTTTTTTATATTTGTTGGTCTATAGATTTGATTTTGTTGTGTGTAGAGACATAAGTTAACCTTTTCCAGCTGAACAGCTTGAGATTACGAAGATTTGCCCCAGCAGTTCCACTGGTGTTACATGCCACCAGCTCTAGGATCTTCGCTTTATCGTATATAAACTACTAGGCTAGTGCCATAGATACAGCTGAAAATACTGCTCCTTTGATTGTAGAGAGTTCCCACTTCCTTCATAAACAGTTAGACAAAGAAAATAGCAATTGTGAAATTTGTTTGAGATTTTGGAAAAAATTTATTATTTTTCGCTTGGATTTGAAGATTCATCCATTATTGAAAATGGGGGGAGTTTCTGCAATGAGGAAGATCTATTTAGTTTGTTTATGTAGATACAATAATTGCGTTTATAGTCGAAGTGGTTGACATAGCCATTACGGTAACATCGGTAATAGTATTAATACATTTTTTGCATAGTTTCTTTTTTCGTAACCAAGTGACGCCGCTACTGGGTGAGTCTATATGTTTATGCAATTTTTCACCACTTTTATCTTCATCTTCTTCTATCTCAGAAACTAACATACACACAATAACAAGTTTTTTATTAATATATGTCTCTAGTAAAAAAAAAATATTAAAAAATTAGAGGTTCTCAAAATCAAGAACCACACCAGGACATGGCGTGCTGAACAATTAGATACGAGACGTAATTTTGTAAACTATGAATGAGAAGGTTAATAAAGAACTTGTTGGCATTCTTGTTTTTGTTGTGCATGTGTTTCTGAGATACAAGAAGACGAAGGTGAAAATAATAAGGAAAAAAAACAGCTAATTTTCTCATTTGCTTTTCTAAGAATCGAAGTCACATACACATAGGTGCTCAGTCTCTCTCTCAGCAAATGGTGCAGGGTGTGGATGCTGATGGTCCCTGTAGCTCGCTGGTTGTACACTCTCTTGCTCCGTCCTCTCATGCGCCCTACTTTGCTCGAACCTTGTTTAATGTCAAAACTTTGCAGTCTATGGATTGCTGCTTCATCTATTGCGGTGTACTCATCTAACAGGCAGTCATTAATTGATTTGAAAATGTAATTCCTATCCATCACTAACGTGCCCATCATGGGAGCTTGTGAAGCCAAGATGTCAGCTCTTTTGTTGCCCTGAACACCAGCATGACCAGGACAGTAGACCCATTTCAACCTCTGGTGGTTTGAGGCCTCAACAGCTGCTATCCACTAGTACCTAAGCCATCCCTTCTGTACCTTCTGAAGTACGGGTTGCACGTCTGTCACGATGACTGCCCTTGTTAAAGAAGTCTCAGATGTCCATCTCAGCGTTGAGATCACTGCTTCCGTCTCCATTCTCAAACTGGAGGTTGTTGAACAAACATTTAGACTCACTTTTTTCGGTGGGTATTGTCATCTGATGAATAGCCAATAAAATATATAAATACATTCATGATGAGACGCACATAATTGAGGCGTAAATTTTTATTTAAAAAAAATTGTGTGTGTGTAAATAGTAGGCGGGGGAAGCCGCATAGCGCAGTGGTTAGCGCGCTGGCTTCTCATCTGAGTGGTCCTGGGTTCATTCCCCAGTTGAGGCGGAAATGTTTTTTCAGACCGCAATGGCTCCCGGGTCGACCCAGCCTTAAATGGGTACCGGTTAAGTCCGGGAGGTAAAAGCGACGAGGGAGAGGAGATGGCTACCGCCCTTATATAGCCGAGCCTTTGAAATGTGAGAACGCTAACAACTCACACCCCTACGGCAGTAATGCTATGGGTTACTTTACTTTACTTTTAGATAGTAGGCGGGCAATGATTGAATGATGCTTCTAGAGCCAAGGGTTAAACCATTCGGTATTGCCATTTTACAAACTAACAACACAGTGATGAAGAAACTTTACACTTCGCACTTCTATCTTTTCAACTCGGACGTCACTCACTCTGGTGACAAGTACAAAGAAACAGGAATATTTGATACGAAATGTCCCCAAAAGTTGAGTCTTCTGTTGTGATGGGAGTTGTACTGATGAAAAGCCATTTGAAATTGTTAATCTCCAATTTCAAAATCATTTTCAGGAGCTTGAGAAATCTGTGAGCCATTTACAGGACCAGTGTAAGGTAAGATCTGTACTGGCTGTGAGTCAGACTGTTTGCTAGTGATGTCATTCTTTTATGCATTCAGTAGAAACATGGGCTGCATAAAAAACAAAAAAAGACAGATAATATTATAGCTTACCTTTACCACACAGCATTTTCATCAGCGACGGCATTATTTGTAGCACGTCACATTTTACTGTGGTTGTTGTGGGGACAACGCGGGCTAGTAGTTAACCTTTAGCGCGCAATATTTTGTTGACGAAAATTTGTGCAACTTTATATTTCGCTATGGTAGTTCACTCTTAAAAGCTTGTAACTTTTCTGTTAGTTGGTCTATAAATATGATTTTTGTTATGTGTAGATACATAATTATGATTTTATTGTGTGTAGAGACATAAATATGATTTGGTTGTGTGTAGAGACATAAATATAACTTTGTTGTGTGTGGAGACATAAATATAACTTTGTTGTGTGTGGAGACATAAATATAACTTTGTTGTGTGTGGAGACATAAATATAACTTTGTTGTGTGTGGAGACATAAATATAACTTTGTTGTGTGTGGAGACATAAATATAACTTTGTTGTGTGTGGAGACATAAATATAACTTTGTTGTGTGTGGAGACATAAATATAACTTTGTTGTGTGTGGAGACATAAATATAACTTTGTTGTGTGTGGAGACATAAATATAACTTTGTTGTATGTGGAGACATAAATATAACTTTGTTGTGTGTGGAGATATAAATATAACTTTGTTGTGTGTGGAGACATAAATATAACTTTGTTGTGTGTGGAGACATAAATATAACTTTGTTGTGTGTGCGCGTGTTTTTTTCTGAGATACAAGAAGATGAAGGCGAAATTTTATTTTTTAAAAAGCAGAGTGATTTAAACTCACCCTTTAGAGAACATTGCTCTTAAATATATCCTTTGAAATCACCATAGAGCACTGATAATGCTCCTTTATAAGATTGGTATATTCTGTAGTTTCCACTGCAAACGTATTTATTACATCTACATAACAAACTAAATAAATCAATCTCACGATCTTTATTTGTAACAACTTAACTTCACCATTCTCAATAATGGGCTGACTACAAGAAGATAATAATATTGTGGAGAATATAGTGAAGAAGATAATATTGTTTCAAACTAAGTTTTAATTTAACACAAAAGACTTTTCGCAGTTCAAACAAATAAGCCTCGGTTTTAGTTTATTTCTATGGCAGCCCGGTTGTTAAAAACTGACAAACTAGTGATAAATGTGTTTGGCATTCAGTGACGACATCAGACAGAAAACAGCATTTTTTTTTAATGTTAAAAAAACTACGTCAGAACGCTAAAGTTTACAAATAAAATTATAAGTAAAAGCTCATTGACCACACCGACCGGAACAGGAGCAAAGTGAAACACAGATATGAAGGGTTGTACATGGGGCTAGCTACCTCATACTAACGTCCATGCAGACAAAACATAATCATCAGACTATGTGAACATAAAGGAAATAGGAAAGATGTGGGCAGAGATCAGAGGGCCCAGGACCTGTGAAGTACTGTGCTCTTACATTGAGCTGAAATGCTTTGATTTACTATTCTTCTACTTCTGCATTCATCCTGAAAAGGACTTTGTGTCGTAGTTTACGGCAAGGATGCGATATCTGCGCCTTTTGGGCTGACACTTCCGATTTCAGTGGACTTCTTTGGGTACCTGACTTACCCTCCCACTGCAATCCCTATTCTCATATTCACACTAAACTAGTGCACGGTCGCTGCTTGGAGACGGACTCTTGGTCAGCTCTGGTTCGCTGACCCTCATGCAAGCAGCCAGCTATGCTTCTCTGGCTGATGTCGTCAGTTCATTCACTGTGCTGCATCTACTTCCAACTTTTGATTTATTGGCATTTACCACCTGGACGTTTGGGATTTGTATCCAAATTGGCTGAAATTACTTGTAACTGAACTTGATGCAGGTGATTTGGTACTTTTGTCCCACAGTCATAGCCAAATGCAAGAGAAAACGTGATAGGGTGACAAAACAATCAGCCAAATTGAAACTGAATATCAGCATGAAGAAAACCAAGTTCTTTAAACTCATCACTATCAGCAAAGAACTAATCATGCTTGAGGGAGAGCAGTTGGAACAACTGGATACCTTTAATCTCGGCAGCACATTAGACACATCAGGAAGTTCAGATGTAAGGATCAAAATTGGAAAGTCAAGAGCGGCATTCTTAACATTAAACAACATACGGGGATCCATTCACACCAACGTTAGAATATTCAACTCCAGTGTCAAGTCGGTGCTGCTGTATGGGGTGGGAGACATGGAAAACGACTAAGACCATACAACAAAGACTAGTCCTTTGTTAACTGATGCCTACGAAGGATAATGTGCATTGAATGGTAGGATATGGTGAGGAATGAAGACCAATGGGAAACGAGCCAACAACATCCGTTTGAACAAAAAATTAAGTGACGAAAATGTGGCTGGACAAACGCAGATGGCACAGTCAAACATAGCCAGACATGGAATTCTCAAGGGGAGAGAGAAAGAGGTAGACCCACAAATATGCGGAGAAAGGAATGAGAGAATTAAAATTAAATCATTGCACCTGAAGAAGGCAAAAAGAGCTGCCCAGGACAACGTAAGATGGCAGGATGTTGTCAATGGCCTAGAGAGCAATGGGCGTTGATTGAATAATTTTTTTTTTGCAATGTTTTCCCAGAGTGCTTAAAATAATCATTTTTCTATCATTATACGTTGTTCACAACGAAGCGTAGGATGGTCGAGTAAACACGTAATTCTATTTTTTTTTTCTTTCAGGATGCTGAGAATCGTGTCGAAATCGCGGAGAATGAGCTTGTGGGCAAGAACAAGAAAATCCAAAATTATAAAAGAAGCATTGAGGGGCTCGTCAAATCTCTCCAAATGAAGAGCGAGGAAGTAAGTGCCATGATTGGTTGATATTGCTTTATTTCTAAGAGCCTTGTGAACTTTCTCAATTTGTTTTTCTTCTGCATTCGTTCTCAATCTTCAGCTACCAAGCCCTGAACAGAGTTTTGCAACTAGCAGGATGAAGTCCGTGGACCAGAATGCGTCACTAGTTTACAGCTCAACTGCTATATTTGCACGTTTCGGTCCCGACACATCTGACTTAGGCAGTTAATTTATTTTACTTTGGTTAAACTTGCTATCTGGAATCAAGATGCTACGCTGCAGCGGTCAGCAACCCATACCTGACTGCTAGCGTCAGAGCCAGCGAACCAGAGCTGACAAGACCCTTCTACGCCTCCACATGGTGATCCTGGATAACATGCTGCAACAGAGCAGACTGGCTAAGAAGGGATCAAAGCCGGAACGCTAACACAGTACTCAAAAAGGCCTGCTGCCAAAGATGGATGTATCAGACAGAAAGGTGCAAATATGACAGTCAATTTGTAAACTGACGACACAATGCATTCCGTTCTCCTGACTACATCCTGCTACTTGCAAAGCCCTGTTCAGGGCTTAGTAGCGAGAGATGGAGAAACACATAATAAGAAGAAGATATTTGCTATCTAATAGCTGCCACTTGCAAGTGACGATGTCGGCAGCATCAGATCTGTGCTGCAAGATGTGTTTTGACTGTAAAGACCAATCCTGGAATGGCAGACCCTGCAGCACATGGGGCACACATGTGAGGAGTTGGCTGGGGAGTCGCTGTGCATTTCTTCTGTCACGCTGATGAGTGCCTGCCTGTTCTGAGTTCACCATATAACAGCTTCTTGGGAAGGCGCTCATCGGGCATGCAGACAACATGTCTCGTCCATCTTATCTGGGCTTTTTGCAGAAGTGTATTGATACTCAACGTGCTGGTCTTGTTCAGAATTTTAGAGTTGTGCATTTTGTCCTGCCACCTAATCCCGAGCAGCAGCTTATGCAAAAACGATTTATCTGCCTGCTATACACAGTCTATGTTTCGCTTTGGCACATAATTTTGAAGACCGGTTAATTAATTCACTACCATAACCTCAGATTTCTTTTTATTGAAACTGAGGCCATTGTTTTCACTTTGTTTGTACAACTGAACCACCTTTTTCCTAGTGCAAGGACCAAAAGATGAAACTAGAAGAGGCCACGAAGGAGGTGAAGCAGCTTGAGGAGGCCCTGAATGACTTGGAGCTTCATAGGACGAAGGTAAATATCCTGGTATAACGGAACTTGTTTGACAGCAAACATTGCATGCAAGGTGTGATTGATGTAACAGCACGGATCGTTTCCTCCGTCGTGTGTTCAGAGCATTGCTAGTTTTGATTATAGTATAACGCCTGTCCATCTTACCAAAATTATATTTTAAAGATAGTATAATAAAATGGATACTGTTTTCTGTCTGAAAACTACTTTGATGAAATAGCCTATATGCTCCGTCCACATCTTTCCTGTTTCATTTATGTTTGTCTTGAGATGTCTTCTCCATATGTGATTTGGTCAGCCTCTACCTCTCTTTCCCTGGTTTGTTTCAGAACAGAAACTGCCTTGTAATGCTATCAGCTGGTTCCTTTAATGTGTGTCCCTCCAAGTGGTTTGGTAATTTAGTCAGAATGCATTATGGTCAGCCAGCAGTGAGAGTATATATGCATGGCTTTGGTCCTCGTGCTAGGGTGCCAACCTAGGTGGAACGAGGGTGTCTCTGACACACTTAGGAAGCTCCACCTAATGACAGCACAAACCTCCCACCTGACGATAACAAGAAATCTACACATCCACCTCTCTATGACCTTTCATGACCATGGCTGTAATACGATAACAAATCTCCGCATTCTACCTCTCTATGACCTGCCATGGCTGTAATACGATAACAAATCTCCGCATTCTACCTCTCTATGACCTGCCATGGCTGTAATACGATAACAAATCTACGCATCCCACCACTCTATGACCTGCCATGGCAGTAGTAGTGTCCTATCCAACACCATCTTCTTCTCCTCACATCATGTTTCACTTAAATCTCTGATTCCTATATAGTCCTCTTATTGAGATTTGACTGATTCTTCCAGTTCCGCTCCCTTAGAAGCATAGGCACATGGCCATAACTACAGTTGGCCTTCTTTTAGAAGCCTGCATTGGTGCTTTTCCAGTTGTGGTTTTTGGAGCAATTTATTTTACACAATGACATCCTTAGCCCTATGCACAACTCTCTAATCACCTTTTGTGACATGCATGGAGGTGTAATCACCTTTTGTGACATGCATGGAGGTGTAATCACCTTTTGGGACATGCATGGGAGTGTAATCACCTTTTGTGACATGCATGGGGGTGTAATCACCTTTTGTGACATGCATGGGGGTGTAATCACCTTTTGGGACATGCATGGAGGTGTAATCACCTTTTGTGACATGCATGGGGGTGTAGTACTCTTCATCAATAAGAGGCCCAAGGAATAAGATTCCTTTTTTTTTTTTTTTTTTAGAATTTAGAAAGAAAATTTATAGAACATACTGCGGGACAGTGATGCTTTTCTTTCCTCCTTTAATTCACACTGGGACGTATTGATATATGTCAGAAATTGAATAAAGCCAAGTTCTTCATCAGCCTGTCATTGTTAGATTCTTGTTTTTTTTGTGTGTTCCTTTCTTTCAGAAAATGTTTTCATTATAATCAGTTTGTGAACGTTACCTCTCACTAGTAAGAGAAGTACAAAATCAATCATAATGCTGTAATACAAAAATAACTCCTTAACTAAACTTAGTTTTTATACTGGTTTTTATATATGTTTTTATACTGATTAGACTGCAGAGTCTGTAAACAACCAGTTTCATTTATATTTCCTTATTCTAAAAACTATGTGCATACAATCTATTCTTAAATGCATTAATTGTTCCTGCCTCCACTACTTACTGTGGCATTGCATTTCAAGTATTCACCACTATCTGACTAAAAAAATATTTCCTAATATCTAATCTGAACCTTTCTTTAGTTAATTTATAGCTATGCCCTCTTGTTTTTGTAGGTGTTTGTATTTTGAAAAACTTCGTTATAGTCTAATTTATCCGTTTCTTTGATTATCCTGAAATTTGTCCCACCATAAAACTAGCACAAATCACTCACTCGAGGCCAATTTATCTTCGGTAATCTTTCATTAACATGTCACATATTACGTACCAAATTTTAAACAATTGAATAGAATGGAATAAAGATATAATGTATATATGGGGATGCAGAATAGTGTAAAAGAGATAACAGTAGCATAGTTTAGTTTTCAACCCAAAAGAACGCAAATATTGTTTACTCACAGTTAAATAATTCTGTTATTTATTAAAAACTTTAACAAGAGAATCGCTTGTGATTTAACCTTACGCACTCCACATTATTTTTGGAAAAAATTTGACCTAATTAATTTTCTTAATTAGTCGCTGTGGTAGTCGTCTTTCAAAATTTGTAACTTTTATGTTTGTTTGTCAATAAATATGATTTTCTGGTGTGTAGATACACAATAGCATAACGAACATGTGGGTGTTATTGTTTTTGTTGTATGTTTGTTAGTTTTTGAGATTTAAAAAGATGAAGTTGAAAATTTATGAAAATCTCGGGAAAAATTTGGACTCGACCACTAGGCCTAGTCGCTTCGATAGAAAACCATTGAAACCACAACAACGTATCGATACTGTGTTTACAATATCGCCACAACTGTTAGTTTCCAATTCAAACGTAGTTCTTTCATTTAACCAAACAAAATAAACAGATCTACGCGATAAAAATCTTTCTCAACAACCTACTTCCCCTTTCGCAAAAAGTCGGCTTGCTCCAAACGGCGTATACAAAATTAAAACTGTTCAAAAGCCATTTGTAATCGAACACACGATACTTTAACCGGCAAAATATCGTGTATATATGGAGGACGTACTCAGCAGTAAAAAATGGCTGTCAGGAGTGACTCCGTTCAAAAAAAAAAAATTTTTTCCGCACACCGTTTTTGCAGGCCGAGCTGGTCCAAAGAGAACGGACAAGGGCGTGCTTAAGGTTAAGATAATCCATGTTGAAAGATGTTCCTAAAGTGTCACCTTATTAGCTCTAATAATTTTAGCAATATTCACATTTCACTGAAGGCATGGGAGATCAAGATGCTGAGCAGTGCATGAGCTGCCATGGTCAGCGACCCATAGCTGACTACTAGTGCCAGGGCCAGCGAAACAGAGCTGCCAAGACCATTCTATGCCTCCATATGGTGATCTTGGAGCCAGAAAAATACAGAACTTAATGATTTAAGAGCAGTACTCTTGTCAACTATGCCAGCAGTCCACACCCAAAAGAGTAGTGGTACAGTAGGTTCTATCCCACTGTAACATCCAAGGCAACGAGGAGGCAGACAGACTGGCAAAAGAAGGTGCAAGGTTACCACAACGATTCTAGTGTGACCTACGAAGAGTACAAAAGGTTTATTAGGGCCAGATACATGGAAAACAGAGCATACTGGCTACACAAAAAATGATGCCTATTACCAGTTGAACAGAAGAGAGCAGGTAGTGGTCTTCAGACTCCGCACAGGCACAACAGACTGAGGTACCATCTATTCAGTAAACTGAAGATAGGTGCTACTGACATATGCACTTGTGGTACAGGGAAAATGGCCGCTCAACATCTGCTGCAAAATTGCCCGACGTACGAGGACCAGAGAAAGCACATGTGGCCATCACCAACACTAGACAAGCTCTATGGCAGTGTCGACAGCCTTAGGATGACCACTGCTTCCTTTAAACAATTTCAAGTTGACGTCTGACAGCGTACGAAGAAGAAGAAAACAAATAGGTGACCTTTGTACACAAAAAGTCCGTGGTGTCAGGGATATTTTTCAGGAGTCGATGCAGTAGCTCATCGAAGTAGACCCGTTAATTTTGTGAGGGTACGAATTAAAGAAAAAGACAAAATATATAAAATACATGTTAGTTTTTGATTCTCTCTCAAATTGAAGTCTGTGTTGGTGTTACAAGCTTTATATGTGTTTAATATTTGACTTTGCCAGTTTGGTTACACGATCAGCATTCATTGTTTCGTATTTATTTCTTGTGCTATCTTAATATTTAGTTTTTAATTGGAATGATTATTGGCTTGTTTTGCATGTTAATATGTATATGTTTGTTTTTGTAAATACCATATTGTTGGAAGTTCATACATTTATTGTCTGTAGACAAAGTTCATGTTCATATTGCTTTACTATTTATATGGAGGCTGTGCGGCTTAGGGGTGAAACTCGCTTGGTTTTCTCAATCCCAATGTACCCGTTTCGAATCCCACCGTGTCCAGTTTGACAGACACTGGGTTTTTTTCTCGGGCGATTGCTCCTCCATGTGCGGAAAGTAATGATAACCTACTGTACTGCAGACCTGCCAAAAAACTATAACAGCCGAACAGGTGGCGGTTGTAAGAAGCGAGGTTCTGTGAAGGACATGTTACTTACTTACTATTTATATCTCTTGCTCAGCAGAGTACGCTGTTCTGTTCTGTTAAGAATTAACATCACTGCACTCAAGGTAGATCTATACATGCTCAGTCTCTCAACAACTGATGAAAAGTGAAGATACTGATGGTCCCTAAAGCTTATTGGTTGTACACACTCCTTTGTGCTGGGCCCACTTATAAAATACACTGTACGGTGTTTTGCGCTTTATGGCCCACTCACACATTTCACATTTTTAAACCTCTCTTGATCCTGGGGTTGCTTGAAATCTGCAAGTTTCGAGCGCTAGCTGTTTTAAGCTTTTCGTTAATTTCTTGAAAGGCAAGTGCTTCTGTAGTTACCCTATTATTAAATTTCAAGTAAAGATCCCGTTAACATGCCAATTTGGCATTTTGGGGATATGTTATTAGGCCCATATATTTCTTGACCAATGGCACACAAGGGGTGATGTTGTCAACATCTCGCCGGCCATCTTTTCTTTCCTAGATTATTATTTTACAACATTTTTTAGGCTGGGTCGACCCTAGGAACCATTTTGCAATTAAAAAAATAAATCCTGCTCCAACTGGGAAACGAACCTAGATCACTCACCTGGAAAGCCAGTTCACTAACTACTGTACTACCTGAGCACTCCTGATTGTTACTGCTTAGTTTATTTTACTGCTAATGCTGTTTATTATCTTATTAATTATCTACCCATCATTATTCTTGTCCTTAACATTTCGATTTGTGTTCTTTTCTGTACTTGCCAAACATAACATAGGTTTTGTTTATGTCGCTATACCAGTGATTCTCAATTCAAATGTAGAATTAAATGACATAAGGGACCAAGATGCTGAGCAGCGCATAAGCTGCAGTGGTCAGCGACCCATAGCTGACTGCTAGCGCCAGGGCCAGCAAACCAAAGCTGCCAAGACCCTTCTACACCTCCACGCGGTGATCCTGGATAACAGGCTGCAGCAGAGCAGACTGGCTAAGGAGAAGGGATTGAAGAGGGAATGCTAACCCGGTACTAAAAAAATGCTTGCTGAAGTCGGATGTGTTTGACCGAAAGGTGCAAATATTGCAGTCAAGCTGTAAACTACGACACAATGCATTCCGTTCCCTGGACTACATTCTGCTACTTAAGCCCTTTCAGGGTTTGGTAGCGGGAGATTGAGAACGAACAAAGCCAAGCCAAATGACATAAAATCAAAAGAGCATGAACATTAATTATATGGATAACTAATGGATTACATGAATGTACTGGTAGCGGACCCAGTGATCTCGAGGTAAGGTGTTCGCCTGGGGTGCTGGAGGTCGCGGGTTAAAATATTGTGCAGACCGAGATTTTTCACGTAGATCATCCGGTAAAAATTTCCCCTGATCACGCCCATGTGCAGTGGTGCATACATTAAAAATTCCTTAGCAGTTGGAAACCGAAAAGAGTACGCTTAACGGCTGCTGCTCGAGCAAAATTCAAGTTATAAATCTACTAAAATTATTCTAGGGATTCTCGCCCCACAGAGAATGTCACAAAAAGGGGACTGTGTGGCTATAACATCAGGTCCTGGTTATGTGGTTAGCTGAGCAGCATATATGTCGCCTGACAGGGGTCGTCTATCTTATTCAAATTTAAGTTTCCACTACCACCAGTCCAAAAAAACGATTGTATAATCCAGTGGCTACCAACCTAACGATTGGTAACAGATACTATAATTGACCTGGCATGTCCCCAGCGGATTTTCACCTGCCAAAAATATGAAACAAAGGGAGGTCACACCTCCCCACGACATCTAACGAAACAACTGGACTGAAAATAGAGATAGACTGTGTGCTGCAGATATCATCTGTATCCAGAGGTTCTCTGTGATCCTTCAGAAGTTACTGTTCACAGAGCATGGGTTGAGAATTCCTGGGATAGAGACATCAACTACATTTTATCATTTAAATAGTAGGCTTTTCTATCTTGTTCCGTGTGACGGAATGCAAATGCTGTGTTTTGTGTCTAACGGCTCAATGCATCCAACTTCACAAATTTGATTAATTCCTGTAGAAGTAGAACGACCTTACTGGTTCATCAATCTGAAAACAAACAATTTTGCCTTGTGAGACAAGCCACTAACTGCTCGCCATGTTACCTCCTCTAATTTTATGGTTGAGGCTTCAGTTGTAATATCTTTCCATCTAGATTTGGTTTTGTGGTAAAACTGGACTATTCTGTGTTGCTTGTCAGCCTTTTTTGTGGTGTATGTTTTTGTTTACTGCATGTATTCTCTTGTAGGCACTAAGTAGCGCAACCAATCAGCTGGCAGAAGCAGACACAAACAACAAGAGACTGATGCACCAACTGACTGAAGCCAATGAGACTGCTGAGGTATCTCATATTTACTCCATATTCAAATTCCTTAAAAAATCTGGCCAAAACAAATTATAATTCATAAATGACTGGTAGAACATTCATCTAAAAAATGAATGGCAATTATTGAGGCGGATTATAAAGTTGTTTCTGGGCCAAAAAGAATAGGTCCACTTCCTTGCAAGTTGCATCTCTGTCACAGGCAACGTGCACAAGGAGATTACACCTCTGACACAGATGTAGTATCCACTTTTCAGCCATGTCTTACTGTAGTAGCCCCTTTTCAGTCATGTCTGACTATACTAGCCACTTTCAATCATGTCTGACTATAGTAGTAGCCCCTTTCAGTCATGTCTGACTGAAGTAGCCCCTTTTCAGTCTCATGTCTGACTGTAGTAGCCCCTTTTCAGTCATGTCTGACTGTAGTAGCCCTTTTTCAGTCATGTCTGACTAAAGATTGAAGCGACCTTGGAAAGCAACTCTCTATTGAGTTTTTGGTTTTCCTTTTCCTTTCAGCGTTGTCTCTTCAATTCCCTGTGTTGTCTCTTCAATTCCCTGTGTTCCATAAGCTTATTCTCGCCCAGCGTAAGGTGGCTCTTCAGGTTACATATCTATTTAGATCGGTCTGTAACTATGTCTTCCCATGATGTCATATCCAGAGCCTTCATGTCCCACTTATATGCATCTTTGAACCGCAGCTGTGATCGGTCAGTTGTTCTTTTACCATACGCCAGCTGTTCATAGAGAATTTCTTTGTGGATGCGACCGTCTTCCATGTGACGAACATGACCAAGCCATCGCAGTCTGTTGGTGAAGGAAGGTGTGCATACTTGTAAGACCGGTTGCAAGAATGCACTTTCGCATTCGTCACCTTGTCTTTCCATGAGATGCCAAGGATGGATCTCATGCTCCTTAGGTGAAAGGTGTTGAGCCTATGCTCTTGTTTGGCATACGTTGTCCATGTTACGCTGCCATATAGAAGTGCACTGATGACAGACATTTGAAAACCTTGGCTGTAAGTTTTGGGATTTTCCATACACGTGTTGTGAGACGAGAAAATATGGTTTTAGCTCTGCCAATGTGATTGCCGAATTCGAGGTCTATTAAGAGCTTATCGTTGATTAGAGACCACAGGTAAGGGAACTGGGCCACAGTTGCCAGATTTATTGATAGTGATGTTTGGAGAGGTATCTACACCTTGTCCGAGCATATTTGTTTTATTCAGGCTTATGGTGAGGCCAAAAACTTTGCATGCCTGGGCGAAGCAATTTATCAGTCTCTGGAGTTCATGCACACTGTGAATGACAAGAACGGAATGCACTGTGTCATAATTTACAGCTTGACTGCGATATTTGCACCTTTTGGTCCGACACATCCGACTTCAGCAAGCATTTTTTTAGTACCGGGTTAGCTTTCCCTCTTCAATCCCTTCTCCTTAGCCAGTCTGCCCTGCTGCAGCCTGTTATCCAGGATCACTGCCTGGAGGTGTAGAAGGGTCTTGACAGCTCTGGTTAGCTGGCTATGATGCTAGCAGTCAGCTATGGGTCACTGACCGCTGCAACTCATGCGCTGCACATCGTCTTTAGTCAAATGATGTGAGATAAATAATAACGGTCACTTCAGATACTACCAGAATATAAAATATATATATATATATATAGCCCAACAAACTGAAGAGAAAAAAAACCAACTTAACATTGAGAAGGCTACTAGTACAATTGAAGGTCACACATCTAAACCCACCCCCAATGTGATCTGAGGGAGCAGCGTAGCGCAGTGGTTAGCGTGCTGGCATTCGCATCTGAGTGGTCTGGGTTCATTCCCCAGTTGAGATGGAAATGTTTTTTCAGACAGTAACGGCTCCCGGGCCGACCTAGCCTTAAATTGGTATCGGTTCAGTCCGGGAAGTAAAGGCGGCCGGTGTGATGCTGACCACCTCATCCACTAAGTGCCGTGGGTACAAAATAATATGGGCCAAACGCCATACTTCAAATGCGCCATATGACGTGACGGGATCTCTACTTTTACTTTAATGTGACCTGACATGTTTTTCTTTATTGGTATTGTTCCCACATCCATGCAACATCCCATCCATAGATTGGGAAAGGATTATTCAGGATTGAGTTGTTTGGAGACAGTTGAAAAGGGCATAGTGGCTGCTGACACTCGTAGAGGCCCTCTGGCTGCAGAGAAAAGAGAAAGACTGAACCGAACAGAGGACACCCTGGCAAACCAGCCTTCCCAGGATGGATGTACGATCTGTGGCAGGGACTGTCACTCGAGGATTGAAAAGGGCATAGTGGCTGCTGACACTCGTAGAGGCCCTCTGGCTGCAGAGAAAAGAGAAAGACTGAACCGAACAGAGGACACCCTGGCAAACCAGCCTTCCCAGGATGGATGTACGATCTGTGGCAGGGACTATCACTCGAGGATTGAAAAGGGCATAGTGGCTGCTGACACTCGAAGAGGCCCTCTGGCTGCAGAGAAAAGAGAAAGACTGAACCGAACAGAGGACACCCTGGCAAACCAGCCTTCCCAGGATGGATGTACGATCTGTGGCAGGGACTATCACTCGAGGATTGAAAAGGGCATAGTGGCTGCTGACACTCGAAGAGGCCCTCTGGCTGCAGAGAAAAGAGAAAGACTGAACCGAACAGAGGACACCCTGGCAAACCAGCCTTCCCAGGATGGATGTACGATCTGTGGCAGGGACTGTCACTCGAGGATTGAAAAGGGCATAGTGGCTGCTGACACTCGAAGAGGCCCTCTGGCTGCAGAGAAAAGAGAAAGACTGAACCGAACAGAGGACACCCTGGCAAACCAGCCTTTCCAGGATGGATGTACGATCTGTGGCAGGGACTGTCACTCGAGGATTGGCCTTTACAGTCATATCAGACTGTTGAAATACAATAGACAGAGCTGGACAAAACTCACAGGACGTCACGCGCTAGGTCTATATAAACTGATGCCAATGATTGTGGCCTCACTCAAAAAGTGGCATGACACCATGGTGTCTTATTAAAAAATGTTATTACGGTATGTGTTATCCTAAATTTGGTATTGCTCCCCGCGGTCGCTGTGACCAAGAAGTAAATCACGCGCCTCTCAAAGTGATGAACGGAAACGGCATGGGTTCGAGCCCCGCATGTTTCAAACGACCCCTGGTCTCAAAGGAGGTGGGACCAGAGTGCCTGCATCCTGAATTGCCGCCAGTTGACTTGACACTGGTCCAAGGTAGCTCAGGACCAGAGAGTGAGGGTGATGACCAGTACAGCTTCTTTCTCACAAAATCCAAATATGGCGCAAGTTACATCATCAAAACAAAACCGTCTAATAATGTTGCCATCATCACTTGCGATGGACAACTAACATTGCCCCCACTCAAAAAGTGACGTGACACCATGCTTTCTTATTATAAAATGTTATTAAAGTATGTGTTATCCTGAATTTGGTATTTGCCTTCACCCAAAAAGTGGCATCATGACATGTGTTATGTCAGGATAATGCTGTTAATGTATGTGTTATCATGAATTTAGTATTGCATGCAGGTAGCCAGGGATAAAAGAATGTTTTATTCTAGCAATGTTTATTATTAATTTTGTTTGTGAAAAGGGGTCACCTTTGTTAACTGTTGTAATATTTCATATAATAGCATGTTTGTTGTGTGTTGTTGAATAAAGTTTATTTAGTGTAAGTAAAGTAAAGTAAAATAACCCATAGCATTACTGCCGTAGGGGTGTGAGGTGTTAGCGATCTCACATTTCAAAGGCTCGGCTGTATGAGGGCGGTAACCATCTCCTCTCCCTCAATGCGTTTACTTCCCGGACTGAACAAGTACCCATTTAAGGCTGGGTCGACCCGGGAGCCATTGCGGGGCTGAAAAAAATATCGCCTCAACTGGGGAATGAACCCAGGACCACTCAGATGAGAAGCCAGCGCGCTAACCACTGCGCAAAGGGGCTCCATATTGTGTAAATAAACATTTATCCGTATCGTCGTAGATACCGCACTAGAACTAAGACAGAAATAAAACCTACAATACAACCTAAAGACCTTCATCAAGGTCAACAGACAACAAAAATATAATTGAGGCAGGGATTTTCTTTTGTTCTATCTTTTGTTTGACTAATCTTGCCTTGATTCGTCGCAGACAGGTTGGATGCGTAGATTTCTTATTGCCAAGTGGGAGGCTTGTGCTGTTGTTAGGTGTTCCTTCCTGTGTGTGTCAGAGACAACTTCGATCCAGCGACGTGAAGGTTGTTCTCTTAAACTCGGACCTGAAACCTGCATATGATATGCTCTTGTTGCAGGCTGGTTGTAATGCATTCTGATTAAATGTAAAAAAAGGCAGGTATAAGGAGAAAGGAGAGCAAGACTAGGTAAATGTACGGCTGCAACCTGGCCTTAATTGTCCACATCCCACCATCAGTTCTACGTTAGTTGGGTCACTGACCGCTGCAGCTCATCCTTGGGTCACTGACCGCTGCAGCTCATCCTTGGGCCACTGACCGCTGCAGCTCATGCACTGCTCATCCTTGGGTCACTGACCGCTGCAGCTCATCCTTGGGCCACTGACCGCTGCAGCTCATCCTTGGGTCACTGACCGCTGCAGCTCATCCTTGGGCCACTGACCGCTGTAGCTCATCCTTGGGTCACTGACCGCTGCAGCTCATCCTTGGGCCACTGACCGCTGCAGCTCACCCTTGGGTCACTGACCGCTGCAGCTCATCCTTGGGTCACTGACCGCTGCAGCTCACCCTTGGGTCACTGACCGCTGCAGCTCATCCTTGGGTCACTGACCGCTGCAGCTCACCCTTGTGTCACTGACCGCTGCAGCTCATCCTTGGGCCACTGACCGCTGCAGCTCATCCTTGGGTCACTGACCGCTGCAGCTCATCCTTGGGTCACAGACCGCTGCAGCTCATCCTTGGGTCACTGACCGCTGCAGCTCATCCTTGGGTCACTGACCGCTGCAGCTCACCCTTGGGTCACTGACCGCTGCAGCTCATCCTTGGGTCACTGACCGCTGCAGCTCACCCTTGGGTCACTGACCGCTGCAGCTCACCCTTGGGTCACTGACCGCTGCACCTCATCCTTGGGTACACTGACCACTGCTGCTCATCCTTGGGTCACTGACCGCTGCAGCTCATCCTTGGGTCACTGACCGCTGCAGCTCATGCAATGGTCATCCTTGGGTCACTGATCGCTGCAGCTCATGCACTGGTCATCCTTGGGTCACTGACCGCTGCAGCTCACCCTTGGGTCACTGACCGCTGCACCTCATCCTTGGGTACACTGACCACTGCTGCTCATCCTTGGGTCACTGACCGCTGCAGCTCATCCTTGGGTCACTGACCGCTGCAGCTCATGCAATGGTCATCCTTGGGTCACTGATCGCTGCAGCTCATGCACTGGTCATCCTTGGGTCACTGACCGCTGCAGCTCATGCTCTGGTCATTCTTGGGTCACTGACCGCTGCAGCTCATGCACTGGTCATCCTTGGGTGACTGACCGCTGCAGCTCAGCACCTTGATCATGTTTGTTAATGTTGCTTGCTTACAATGATGGCTTATTAGAGATTGGGTGACCAGACAGTTTGAATTGTTGCTGTAACGAATAGTCGATTTTAATATTTAACAGAATATGAATAGAGGCATAACCATTGGGTCAGATATGACTATTAGTGAGTGACTGCTTATGTCCAATTTTGCAGGCATGGTTTTTTTTTCCGTTCCTCCACGTACAGAAAGTAGTGGCAACCTACCATACTGCACACCATAGCCACCAAAAAGGTTGGCAGTCGTAAGAACTGACATTCTGCAAAGGACATGCTACTTACTTTTTTAATAAATGTTCATTGACTGGCCTTTGAATGTCACTCATATGCAAAACTTGAGAATATATTGTAACATTTGTTAACAGAACAGTCAGTTTTGTTTTATATGTTTCACATTCATTCTAGAACCTTCTTAAGTCGCTGGGCAAGAAAGAGGGTGAGCTGGCTGGGTTTCAAGATCAGCTGCGTAAGGCAATGGATGCAATGAGCAAGAGTGAGGAAGCAGTTGAGGTATGTTAGTTTTGTGGCAAAATACTATTTGAATCTTGTAAATGAAGATTTGAACTAAGTGAATGGGATCAAGACGCCGAGCAGCGCATGAGCTGTAGTGGTCAGCGACCCATAGCTGACTGCTAGCGTCAGGGTCAGCGAACCAGAGCTGCCAAGACCCTTCTACACCTCCACGCCGTGATCCTGGATAACAGGCTGCAGCAGGGCAGACTGGCTAAGGAGAAGGGATCGAAGAGGGAATGCTAACCCGGTACTCAAAACATGCTTGCTGAAGTTGGATGTGTTGGACTAAAAGGTGCAAATATCGCAGTCAAGCTGTGAACTACGACACAACGCATTCCGTTCTCTGGACTACATTCTACTACTTAAGCCCTTCCATGGTTTGGTAACGGGAGATTGAGAAGGAACGCAGAAGATGAAGAACTACTAGTGAATAAACTGATTTCCTGCATTGAGCTGCCTTCAGCCGATGTCAACATTTTCCAGACCTTTAACTAGTCCTTATCCATTCCCACCGTTTCTCCACCTGCTTTTCTTCTTTTTTTTTCAGTTGGTTGGTTTACGTGTACCCATATCACCATGTGGTCACTCCTGTTTCGCCACTATCGGTTTATCTAGCCCTCTCCCACTTCTTACATCTTCTTGGCCAGTCACTCCCGCCCGCTTATTTCACCCACACGTTAACCTTCCTCGGGTGAGTCTAGCAAGGAAACCATTGATGAGTTCTTGTGTGCTATCAAGCTAAGTAATTTTCCCATACCCATTAATGTGTTCTCTATTTTGGGATCAAGATGTTGACCAGTGCATGAGCTGCAGCGATCAGTGACCCAAGGATGACCAGTGCATGAGCTGCAGGGGTCAGTGACCCAAGGATGACCAATGCATGAGCTGTAGTGGTCAGTGACCCATAGATGACCAGAGGATGAGCTGCAGTGGTCAGTGACCCAAGGATGACCAGTGAATGAGCTGCAGGGGTCAGTGACCCAAGGATGACCAATGCATGAGCTGTAGTGGTCAGTGACCCAAGGATGACCAGTGGATGAGCTGCAGTGGTTAGTGACACAAGGATGACCAGTGATTGAGCTGCAGTGGTCAGTGACCCAAAGATGACCAGTGCATGAGCTGCAGCGGTCAGTGACTGAGATAATAAGACCTTGGGTGGTCAATAAAACTTGACTTATATGCTTTGTTTTCTTTCCCGTTACTGCATTGTCATTTCACTTCTCTGTGTAGCAAGAGCATCTATTTGCAAGCGGGAGATAGCCCTTCAGGGTACATCTCTACTTAAATCAGTCTGCAGCTTCGTCTTTCAGGATGTCAGACTCATGTCCAGGGCCTTCATATCACGCTTGCACACCTTTTTGAACCTCAGGTGTGATCGGTTGGCTGTTCTCTTACCATCCGCCAATTGTCCATAGGGGATATCTTTGGGAATACGATCATTCTACATGTGACGAACATGGCCTAGCCATTGCAGTCTTCACTATTTGAGGAGAGGGTACATACTTGAGAGATCGGTGCCAGAGTGTGCCTTTGCATTTGTTACTCTGTCCCTGCATGTAAATTTAAGAATGGATCACAGGCGCCATAGATGGAAGGTGTTAAGTCTGTGCTCGTTGGCCACAGGCTGCCTAAGTTGCAATGTAGGGACATGGGAATTTTGTAGTGTAGCGGCATGGACATTTGTCCAGTGTAGGGGCATGGAAATTTTGTAGTGTAGGGACATAGACACATTTCAATGAATGGGGCATGGACATTTCTCCAATGTAGGGGCCATGGACATTTCTCCAATGTAGGGGCATGGACATTTCTCCAGTGTAGGGGCATGGACATTTCTCCAGTGTAGGGGCATGGAAATTTCTCCAGTGTAGGGGCATGGAAATTTTGTAGTGTAGGGACATAGACATATTTCAATGAAGGGGGCATGGACATTTCTCCAGTGTAGGGGCATGGACATTTTGTAGTGTAGGGACATAGACATATTTCAATGAAGGGGGCATGGACATTTCTCCAATGTAGGGGCATGGACATTTCTCCAGTGTAGGGGCATGGACATTTCTCCAGTGTAGGGGCATGGACATTTCTCCAGTGTAGGGGCATGGACATTTCTCCAGTGTAGGGGCATGGAGATTTGTCCAGTGTAGGGGCATGGAGATTTCTCCAGTGTAGGGGCATGGAGATTTCTCCAGTGTAGGGGCATGGACATTTCTCCAGTGTAGGGGCATGGAGATTTCTCCAGTGTAGGGGCATGGAGATTTGTCCAGTGTAGGGGCATGGAGATTTCTCCAGTGTAGGGGCATGGAGATTTCTCCAGTGTAGGGGCATGGACATTTCTCCAGTGTAGGGGCATGGAGATTTGTCCAGTGTAGGGGCATGGAGATTTCTCCAGTGTAGGGGCATGGAGATTTCTCCAGTGTAGGGGCATGGAGATTTCTCCAGTGTAGGGGCATGGAGATTTGTCCAGTGTAGGGGCATGGAGATTTCTCCAGTGTAGGGGCAGGGAGATTTCTCCAGTGTAGGGGCATGGACATTTTGTAGTGTAGGAACATGGACATTTTGTAGCGTATGGACATGAAAATTTTGAAGTCTAGGGACATAGACATCTTTCAATGAAGGGGGCATGGACATTTCTCACCAGTGTAGGGACATGGAAATGTTTGCAGCTGCTTTTGATCTCATTAGGGTGTAAAGAGTTTAAGCTTGTTATTGTAAGTTGTACCTACATGCATGTTGTAAATGTTGTTGAAGAATGCTGTAGATGAGACTCGCAACCTTATAATATAAAGACATTGCTACAGAAATAAAGTTGTGAATGTAAAGGACTTCTGGATAATAAGTGATTGCATGTAGTACTTTTATTCTTTTATGGTTGTGAATATAAAGGAGCGGATAGCGATTGGATTAAGTAGTTATTTTTCAAGGTTATCATTGCAAAGAGTCTGATGTAGTAATCAATTTAAAAATGTGTCAATAATCTGGCTAAAAATCGTTTTCTGTTAGGCTTTACAAGCCCAGTTGAAGAGAGAAAGAGCTGAGTTTGAGGCCAGGTTGAGGGATCAAGCAGTCCACTTCAAGGTAACGTCCTCTTCAGGTGATGCCGCCTGAAATCTTTTAAATTTGATCACACAGACAGCGTTATTTCTTCAGTAGGTGTAATAAGATATTAGGCGAGAAAACTATTCTAGTGCATTGTTGTATTAACACCCGTTGAGCACATGGGTATTTGAATCTAAAAATAGACACTTCCATCATGGTGGATGTAAACAAGAAACATGGCTGGTTTTGTTTGAAATGATTTATTATCTTTTCCCCTCTGACTGGAAGATTATCCCATTATCTAAGGTGATGAAGTTTTTGCAACAGATTTTTCGGAGGTAGATCTGTTTAATTCTTTTATTCAGGATCATAAAATGGTTTGTAAGGAAAACAAACAGATATGACGATCTTGTAAGAAACACTATCAGTGTTCTGTGATACTTTTTTAATTTTGAAGGTTAAGATGCCCACCGAAATTGGTTCTAAATGTTTGTGCTCTTTTTTTAATTTTCACCTTCATCTTCTTGAATCTCAAAAACTAAGACACACACAACAAAAGCAATAACACCAACAAGCCCTTTATTAATTTGTGTCTCTACACACAAACAAATCATATTTATACAACAAACAAAAACAAAACAGGTTTTCAAAGTGAATAACCGAGAAAAATGTGACGTGCTGAAAAATTATTCAGGAGCTGTGGTAACTTCCTGTTGTTATTCGTTGTAATAAAAGCTGAGGTCAGCAATAAACTCCTTCCACTTCACCTGGTCTGCAGCCATCCTTCGTACAACTCATGATTCATGATTTTCATTTTGACCTCTGCAGTTTCCCCGCCAATTTGTCTTAGGTTGGCCTCTCTTTCGCCTTCCGTCTGGGGTTTGTATGATAGTTCTGGTGATGGTGTTTAGTTATTTTTTTTTAGGATATGACCTTTCCAATCTCAGCGCCGACCGGTTATGATGGTGTTCATGTGTTCTTGATTGCTCTGGGTAAGCAGTTCTCAGTTGGTGACGGTGTTCGGGGTGCTTGCAGAGAAAGAAGAAATGTACACACCACGACTAGCTGCAGATGGAATTGTCAGTGTGCTAGGATATCACGCCCTGCCAGGGACGAAGCACATACATTTTAGTCAACTATCTTTATCGTTCTTCATACCAGCTCATCTGTATTGACGGCACGTCTCGCATTAATCTCCACCGCCACAGAGAGGCAGAGGTGCAGCCTAGAGCATACGCCACTCACAGGTGGGTCCTGCAGCTCCACCTTCAGGACACCACCTGCTCCTCAGCCCTCTTACGTGGCCCCTCTCCAAGAACCTGTCCAGCTTGAGCTACCTTGCCAGCAGTAATACTCTCATCAGCAAAGCTCCCAAGGTCATCTGTGCAAGCTCGCTACCCTTGTGATGGTAGGCTTAAATATGGGGAGGCTTCTAGTGAAAGTAAACCCAATTTTTAAATGTATGCGGAAGTCATATAAACTTCGCCATAAAAAGCAAAACGTGACCAGATGTTAGTCTCTCCCCCCCCACCTGACCGTGACAAACATTGTCCGATCAGTATGTTTTGCCCGACCAGACGTTAGTCCCCTACCCTCCTGACCCTGACATACATTGTCCGATCAGTATGTTTTGCCCGACCAGACGTTAGTCCCCTACCCCCCTGACCCTGACATACATTATCCGATCAGTATGTTTTGCCTGACCAGACATTAGTCTCCTCTCCCCTACATATGTGGCTGAAAGGTTTTAATTGGTTGATTGTATGTCCAAATCTGTGTGTGTATCTTGTTGTGTTTCATTTTTCCATTACTTCTTAAAGTGTGTGTTCACTTTCAACTAGCAGAACTGTATTGTTCTTGCGGAGCTAATCAGTTTTCCTTTTGTAACCACAGGTTTCAGTCAACACCAAAAACGAATCCGTCAATGAGCTCGAGGGGTTGAGACAGCAGATAGTCGATCTTCAGAAACTGATTGCTGTAAGATTGCTTCTCTATTTTGTATCTTCTTTCTATATGTAGCCATGTGATGTAAAAGGTCTGAAAGGGGATCAAAGAAAAATAGCATTGTAACTTCCCAGGCATTTCATAAGAGATGTAACTTCCCTGGCATGTCATAAGAGATGTAACTCCCCAGACATGTCATAAGAGATGTCCTAGACATGTCATCAGAGGTGTAACTTCCCAGCCATGTCATAAGAGATGTAACTCCCCAGACATGTCATAAGAGATGTAACTTCCCTGGCATGTCATAAGAGATGTAACTCCCCAGACATGTCATAAGAGATGTAACTTCCCTGGCATGTCATAAGAGATGTAACTCCCCAGACATGTCATAAGAGATGTAACTCCCTAGCCATGTTTTAAGAGATGTAACTCCCCAGACATGTCATAAGAGATGTAACTTTCCAGACATGTCATAAGAGATGTAACTTCCCAGACATGTCATAAGAGATGTCTCAGACATGGCATAAGAGATGTAACTTCCCTGGCATGTCATAAGAGATGAAACTTTCCAGACATGTTATAAGAGATGTCTCAGACATGTCATAAGAGATGTCCCAGACATGTCATAAGAGATGTAACTTCCCAGCTATGTCATAAGAGGTGTAACTTCCCAGCCATGCCATAAGAGGTGTAACTTCCCAGACATGTCATAAGAGATGTAACTTCCCAGATATGTCATAAGAGATGTAACTTCCCAGATATGTCATAAGAGATGTCCCAGACATGTCATAAGAGATGTAACTTCCCAGACATGTCATAAGAGAGATGTAACTCTCCAGATATGTCATAGGAGATGTCCCAGACATGTCATAAGAGATGTCCCAGACATGTCATAAGAGATGTCCCAGGCATGTCATAAGAGATGTAACTTCCCTGGCATGTCATAAGAGATGTAACTTCCCAGACATGTCATAAGAGATGTAACTCCCCAGACATGTCATAAGAGATGTAACTCCCCAGACATGTCATAAGAGATGTAACTCCTCAGACATGTCATAAGAGGTGTAACTTTCCAGACATGTCATAAGAGATGTTACTTTCCAGACATGTCATAAGAGGTGTAACTTCCCAGCCATGTCATAAGAGATGTCCCAGACATGTCATAAGAGATGTAACTTCCCAGACATGTCATAAGAGGTGTAACTTCCCAGCCATGTCATAAGAGGTGTAACTTCCCAGCCATGTCATAAGAGATGTAACTTTCCCAGCCATGTCATAAGATGTCCCAGAGATGTCATAAGAGATGTAACTTTTAAAAAATACATTTCTCTACAGAGTCAGAACGTGGAGCTTCTTGCATTAGCTCGAGATAGACATGCACTCAGTGATTTGCACGACAGAATGAAGGAGAAGCATCCAGATATACAGGTAGCTTGTGCTGTTACAAGGCGTGTTCAAATGAAACCGGACCTAACTGCACCAAGTGAATATATGTACGATGTGCATGATGACATCTCTTCTGGTGTAAACAGCACATATCAACCCTCAAGTTTGCAAAAATTCATTATCCTCCGACTCATAGTTTCCTTAGCAGGCCGCTGAAAAAATGGTGGGTGTGATACGGAATCCATCCAGTGTTGGTCAGCGAGAGGTGATTCGGATTTTAACAGCTGAAGGATGTCGACCAGTTGACATTCATTGCAGAGTGCAGGCAGAGTATGGTGAGAAAAATGTGTAGAAGACAGTAGTGAAGAACTGGACAACGATGTTTAAAGAAGGATACGAGTTAACGCAGAAGGATCGTTGTCAACGTTCTGCTAAGGAAACTGAGTCATACTGAGGATAATGAATTTTTGCAAACTTGACAGTTGGTACGTGATGTTTCCACCAAAAAGTGACGTGATAATGTGCATTGTACTAATGTTTACTTAGTGCGATGTACGTTGCACTATGTTTTTTATTTGCGCCTGTTGGCTTAGTACATCCAACTTCGGAATGCATGTAAGGGTCTGCTACCTCCTGCATTTTCTAAGGGTTTGCTTCCCCAGGGTAACAGCCGGTGTCGTGATTGGGGATCGAACCCAGCACCCACGGTTTGGGAGCTGTGTCACTTAATCACTAGCCAACTCTGGAGTTTGAGGACGAATAAGAAAAAATAGGGTAGTAAACATGAATAACAGGTCTATACGTTACTGTTCATTATTCTAGATCACGGTACCATTTAATATATGTAGCAGGGTTAACGTTAATGTTCTATATCCTAGATTCATTACCACTATCACTCCTTAACTCTCTAAATTAAGTACTAACAATTCTTTGAACACAGGTAAAACACAGCATGTATTTTTCACACAAGTAAAACAATATGCACATCAAATCAAATCACTAGGCTCATCGATCACATTGTACTGTTCATCAATTATTAATGAATTCTAATGTCTCTCAAAAGGTTGGTTATTATCACTTCTCTATCTGGCTATGATTACTTCTAAAGGCTCGTGCAAGTAGCACAGGACTTACTCTAGTACTAAACTTTACCTGGGGTTCTCATCACGTGGTCAGAATCTAGTAATTGTTCTATTCTGTCTATCTCTGTGCGTTGATATAAAGGATGTCTATCTACAATTTCTCAGTCCTCATCTATCTGTCCTCTCAGCTTACTAAAAATGGATGTCTGCTGTACCTCTTGACTCGTCTTTCGTAAGGCAGATCTACTGGACCTCTTGCCTCGTCTCTACATCAGGCAGTCGGTGACTGCATCTGTGCTCTGTCTGCAGCTGTGCTCGTGTCTGCGGCTGTGCTCGTGTCTATGACAGGCGACAGTGGTTATGTTATTGTGGTTGTCAGGACGAGGAAACCTACAAATCACACCGGTCGTCTTAGGACAACAACTTCGTGTTGCAGCAACACGTCCTCGTCTGACGAGAATGAAGTCAGGTCACTTGAGCAAGATGTTAGCGACGACGACTTGAACAGAACATCACACACAGACAGATTCTTAAATGTGTGTGGTCTCTCGTTGCCTTTTTGTGTTGGTCTGCTTCGGTGGCTTCTAATTCTATGACTACTATTGTCACTCACTGGCTAAGTTCTGTAGCTTTTAACTATCTACTTGTTCTTGACTAAGTGCTACTCACTACACTGTCTGGTAGGACACCCTGTCTCTGCTGCTTCTGATCTGTCCACTATACTGTCTCACTCCATCTTATTTGCTAAGGTTTTCCCCCTTTCTTTCAAGTGTTCCCGAAGGAAGGCAGTCCAGTGTGTGGGTGTCCCACAATCGTTACGCCCTGTCAGGGACATATCACATTCATCTGCGTCCTCATTTTTCAGTCAGTTATGCCTGCACATCTGTAGTGCTGGTATGTGTGGCAATCCATGCCAACTGGAAGATCGTGACAAAGGTGCAGAGTTGCAATGTCCGCTGGTCTGCATCTCTTCGTCATCCATGGGGTTAATTGATAGAGGACAAGAAGTAAAGAACGAGAAAAGAATGCATTTCACCCATGAAGTGGGGATGGATTGGTGCAGTCCCGAGCATGTGCCACTCGCCGGTGAATTCTGCAGCTACACCTATAGGTCTCCACCTGCTCCTCAGCCCTTTTGTCTTGCCCCTCTCCAAGGATCTGTCCGGCTATGGTGACCCTGCCAGGAGTAAAACTCCCACCGGCATAGCTCCTTGGATTATTTTGGTGGCAAGCTCTCCAATCTCGGCAAGGTAGGCTTACATATTGTGAATAGTTTAAGACATTTTTTTTATTGCTGGGTTGTTGTTTTTTTTGGTGCGTTCGCCTTTTTTCTCTATTCCCCAAGGCATTGTGCGTTGCACTGGGGTTTTTATTTTGCGCCTGATGGCCCAGTGCATCTGACTTCAGCATGCATTTTATGTAAGAGTCTGCTTCTCCCTACATTTTCTAAGGGTTTGCTTCCTCGGATTAACGGCCGGTGTTGTAATGGGGGTTGAACCCAACACCTTCAAGTTGTGAGCCGTGTCACTTAACCACTAGCCCACGCCATCCCCATAGCTGGGTATAACTTTCTGAGCAACCATTGTTTATGAGAATATGCTCATTTGTGATCAATTTCTGTTTTTTAATTTTCAGCTGTCTTCTGAGCACGAGAGAGAGCTGTCAGAGCCGGGCCGAGAACTTCAAACCTTGAGAGCTACGATCAACAGCAAGAACATGAAAATCCAGGTCAGTCGCTGCTAGCTAATTAATTGATTGATTTGTTGATTAGTGGATGATTGATTCATTTGATCTCATAAATCGATAGGTTTGCTTCATAAGTCTTATAAATGAATAAGTTTGCATCACAGGCATTATAAATTTAGAGGTTTGTTTTGTGTGCATTATAAATTGAGAAGGCTGCTTCATGTCTTATAAAAATTTTATTTTCACAGGCCACATAAACTGAAAGGTTAGCTTCACATTAAATGTAAATTTAGAAGTTTGTTTCACAAGCATTATAGATTGAAAAGTACGCTTCATAGGTCTTTAAAATTAAAAGGTTTACTGCCAAAGACGGATGTGTCAGACCGAAAATTGCAAATATCGCAGTCAAGCTGTAAACTAGCGACACAACAAATTGCATTCTCTGGACTACATCCTGCTACTTGGAAAGCCCTGCTCAGGACTTGGTAGCGGAAGATTGAGAACGAACGAAGAAGGAGAAGAAGAAAGGTTTGCTTCATAGGTATTATAAATTGTGAAGTTTGCTTCATAGGTCTTATAAATTTTAAGGTTTGCTTCATAGGTTTTATAAATTTAAAGGTTTGCTTCGTAGGTATTATTAATTGAGAAGTTTGCTTCATAGGTCTTATAACCTTTACCAAATTGCACTAAAAGATAATGCAATTTCTTCTGCAACTGGATTATTTTTCAGCACTTCACGTTTTTCTAGGTTGTTGTCTTGTATGGATATGATTTGTTTGTGTGTAGAGACATCAATAAATAAAGAACTTGTTGGCGTTTTTGGTTGTGTGTGTATGTTAGTTTCTGCGATACATGAAAATGGTGATAGTATTGATAAACAGTACAAACTTTTAGACTTGCCAGCTTTCGGCGTCCCTTGCTTGATAAAAAAAAAAGAAATAAGTTCCCCTGGGAACGGATTATCAATATTTACAAAATGGCCATATCTGTTAGTTTCCACTATAAACGTAATTATTGTATCAATAAACAATATAGATCTACCTCAGAAAAATCCATTGCAAAAACTAAAATTCCCCATTCACAATAATGGGTGAATCTTCATATTCAAGTGAAAAACAGAAATCATTTCCAAAAGTCTAAAAAAAATGTCAAAATCGCCATTGTTTTTAAACCAGACAAGATGCAAGTTGAACTCTCTACAATCGAATGAGCAGTATGTTCAGACGATTTCTACGAAGCCGGTTTGATTGTGTATGATTAGAACAGTCGTTGCTTTGCAGCGACTTCGTAAAGGTTAATCTGAGAAGTTAGATAAATGAAGTTCTATTGAATCTGTTTGCTTCAAGCTTTAGCTATTGAATCTGTTTTGCTTCAGACTTTAGCTATTGAATCTGTTTTGCTTCAGGCTTTAGCTATTGAATCTGTTTGCTTCAGGCTTTAGAAAACGACAAAGTCTGGTTGGAAGACCATCAGAGAGAAGCAGCCCAGAGACTGAAGGAGACATGGAACAGTGTTGGCGGAGCAAATGTAAGAAAATCTGTCTTTGTATCTTCTGTCGTCAGGTGCTCCATTAGCAGGTCAGTTAGATTTGTCTTTGTGGGAAAAGAAACGTGTTCATGCCCAATTTGGAGCACAATTCAGTTTCAAGTGGTAATTGTAGTTGAACAGATGTCGCTGTTGGGGATGATGTGGCATAAGGTCTCAGCTTTTTTGTGAGGTACACATTACGTGTCCTTCCTTTCCATACCCTGAACAGGGGGGCATGGCTCACAAACCAAATCTGCGTGTGTTGGATTTGTGATCTGCATCATCGCAGAAATTTTCAACTTCATATTCCGTTTTCCGGACAACATCCTGCTGCTTGCAAAGCCCTTTCAGGGCTTGGTTGCTGGAGTATGAAAATGAAAGAAGAAGAAATGTTAGTGAGGACGTTTATAAACGATGTTTTCAATGTCTGTTATGTCCTCTGAAACTTAGCTGATCCTCTTCAGATTCAAGACCTGTCTTTGGACCTGCTACAGGACATCAAGATGCTAATGGACTTGCTGCGGCGAGAGATCAGCTCATTGGCCACATTACATCTTCAGCTGAGGGAATTTGACACATCTGAGTGAGTTTTATCTAATCAATTAGAACGAAGAGTTAGCTAGTAGGATAGTTAGTAAGTTAGTTGCCCATCGCAAGCGATGATGGCAACGGTATCAGACGGTTTTGTCTCGATGATGTAACTTGACTGTATTTGGATTATAGCGAGCAAGAAACTGTCCTTGTCATCAACCTCTCTCTCTGGTCCCAAGCTACCTTGGACCAGTGGCAAGACATAAGTCAAGACGACTGGAGCTAATTCAGGATGCAGTAATTATTTAGCGAAGGAATCAGTCAGGTGAAACATTCACGAAGACCTCACCTGACATCCTTGTTTGGGCTCCTGTAAACAGGCTGTGCCATAGCAGTCTGATCACAGAGGTGGGTATCGGCACTGTAATCCCCATACATGTGAGCTAATTGAGGAGCATCGTAGTGTACTGTTACCAGGAGGGCCAGGGAGGAAGACTAACATCTGGTCATGCAAAATATACTGATCAGACATGTTATTTAGGGTCAGGCAAAATATACCGGCCAAGACCCTCACCTTGGCTTTCTCACAGCCCGGCCTGGAAAAGGGGTGTTTTCATGGCAGCCTTGCTAACGAGGTGAGGCATCGACGTGATCCCTGTAGTAGAGAGCGACATGGAGATGAAGCCAAGCATAGCACAACCCCCCTGGACGACTCTGGTCCACCTTCATCAGCAAGCTCGGGATGTGAGGAAAGCTACTGCAACCTGCCACTTAACATCCTATTCAGGGCGCACAAAAGAGTAAACCTAACTCATTGTGGGCATTTGAAACAACAGGAGGGCCATGGCCCACAATCTCAAGTAGTCCACGTGATGTAATTAAGAAAAGCACTGCAACCAGCTAAAGAAACGGTAAAAGTAACTGAACATCTATTCAATGAACACTTGACATATTTCATTTTGTATTACGGGGTCGAAAAGAATAGGACCACTGTAACCTTCAAAGTATGGCATAAAATGTGACTAAAGAGGATTGTGAGTGGGACTAGCAACCTCATCATGTATAACTATTGCTATTGAAGCGACCACTGCTCGGATACAGGTTTTCTGTATAGGGACCAAATGGCCTAATGCTTCACAGGGACTAACAAGATCAACCACTAAGGGAATTATTTGATTGATTTGAACAGATCATGAGATTTCACATATGACAGCAGCATGATTTTTGTTTCAATCATTATATATGTTTCCGGGGACAGCGTGGTTAAGTGGCAGTCTCACAATCTGAAGGTGCTGAGTTTGTTCCCCGTCACAGCACCGGTTGTTACCCGAGAAAGCAGACCCTTGTATAACATGCATGTCAAAGTCGGATGCAGTGGGCCGACAGGCACAAAATAAAAACATAGTGCAAAGCTCACCATCTCGGGGAATAGAGAAAATATATATGTTAGCGGGGTGTAGATAAATACATTTCTTGTATCATTGCCACAAACAAAATTCTTTGTTTACAACTTGCTGTCTCAAAGTTTCAGCATATTCCTTTCATTTCTACGTTCCTTAACCCTTTGCCATCCTGGCAAATTTTGCCGTTTTGTTTCTATCAGTCCGGACGAAAATGCCAGAATTCTGTGCGTCAAAGTATTATTCAAAATAAATCAATAACAACAATACACACCAACAACCCTACAAACAACAACTGAAGACTGAGCAAAGAGACTTGGCTAAAGAGATTAGCAATGGGGAAATACTGGGAGAGAAATCTACAAACATATGACCATCTCAAATCCCTAAGACAACATCAACCTCCTGAAAAGGAGAGACCAAAGCACCATTTTTTTTTACTGCACTCAACTCATACAAGTTAACAGCCACTTGAACAGAATCCAACCAGAACATAGTCCAGAGTGCCGGCTGTGCACACATCCATATGAAACTGTTAAACATCATCTTTTTGAATGTCCGGCCCTTGCAGGTGTTAGAAAAGAGCTTCTTCCAAGGCCAGACAAATGAAACACTTTGTACAGAACTTGTACAGAACTTGTACGGAACTAAACAGCTTACAAACACTTGCAGATACCACTATATGGCATTGGGCCAAAGGGCAGGAGCTCATAGGCCACTGGATCAATATAACCAACCAACCATCTCCGTAGTAGTGAACGACACGCAGATGAAGCCAAGCATAGCACAACCGCGCAAAGATTATTTTGAAAGTTAAAATCACATGGAATAGGTGGGGTAGTTGCCAAATGGATTGAAAAATGGTAAACGGGAAGAAAGCAGAGAATGGACATAAATGAGGAGTACTCTGAGTGGTGTGTAATGAATGGAAATGCACTGGGCTCGGTTTTGTGACCAATTTTGTTCTTGATATATATAAACGATTTGGACATTGATATTGGTTCCATGATTGCAAAATTCTCTGATGACACAAAACTATGCAGAAGTTTCTCATCTACAGCAGAAGTGGATATATTGAGGTCGGATTGAGATACAATTTAAGAAGGGTCAGTAAGCTGGCAAATGGAGTTTAATGTAGATAAATGTACAGTCATGCACATGGGTAGATCCAATTTGGAACATAATTACAGAATGGGAGAAAACAATATTAGAAAAATAGATAAGGAAAGGGACCTCGGGGTTATTATAGATCATACAGGAAAGGTGAGTGAGCAGTGAAAAAGGCAAATGCAATGTTAGGTATGATAATAAGAAATATTAAACATAGGAGCAAGAAAGTGATAGTCAAACTGTATAAAGAATTAGTTAGACCTAGATTGGAGTACTGTGTACAGGTATGGAGTCCTAATCATAGAGGGGATATAAACATGGAAAGGATACAAAAAAGAGCGACAAAGCCGATAGTGGGATTCCAGAATTAAAGTGTCGGCCTACAGTGTCTAGAAAAAAGAAATCGGGGTGACAATACAGGTTTATAAGATGATCAAAGGAACGGATAAATTAGACTATAACAAGTTTTTCAAAATACAAACATCTACAAGAACAAGATGGCATATCTACAAATTAACTAACGAAAGGTCCAAATTGGATATTAGGAAATATTTTTTTAACCAGAGAGTGGTGAATGCTTGGAATTTATTGCCACAGGAAGTAGTGGAGGCAGGGAAAATTGGCTATACAATTGCAAAAAGTTAACTACCACTGTTCATTGCTTGTATACCTGGGACATAAGCAACTTTTACCACTCTACATACAAAATGGATGAAGTTTCTCCCTTTATCTACGTTATATTTCAGGACATCACGTCTTTTAACGGCGGTTGCTACTTTGAGAACCTGTAACATTTGATGGTCTATTGATATAATTTGTTGGTGTTATTGTTTTTGTTGTGTGTGTGTTAGTTTATGAGATTTAAAATAATTAAAGTGATAGTTTTGAAGACAAAACATCACACTTAGACTTTCCCACTTTTAGTGGCCCATGGTTGAACAAAATAAAAATCTCAACGGATAACCACATCTTCCACATAGTAGAAATAGTTTACCTGGTATTTATCATTACCTACCTTTACTTCTCAGGCATGGATTAAGTACAGAGACTCTTGTGACCGAGATATCATCCGTGCAGCGAATATACAAGCAGCTGGAGGTGGGAGTAGAGAAGAACAGCCGACTTCATCAAGTTCTTCTGCACTCTCTCAAAGGAGAGCAGAGACTATGTAAGATGCATCATTTATTATTTCTGTAGAGACGATGAAAAAGCTGGCCCCCAAAATGCTGCTATACTTACTCTAATTAACCTTCATCACGCCAGGGTCTAGACTGGTAGAACAAAAATTGGAATTCAGGAAAAAATGTATTATTTTGCATGCCTACCCTACCCATAGCCATTTTTGAAAATGCTGAATACGTCACCATCTACACACGATATTTTGCCTGTAAAAGTATCCTATGTTTAAATTACAAATGGATTTTGACCGATTTTTCTTCTAACACCTCTAATACGCCGATTGGGGCAAGCTGACTTCTTGCGAAAGGTAAAGTAGGTTGTTGGAAAAGATCTTTATCGAGTAGATCTATTTATTTTGTTTGTTTAGATAAAAGAACTACGTTTGGATTGGAAACTAACAGTGTGTCGATATTGTAAGCACAGTATCGATATGTTGTTATGGTTTTCTGTTGGAGCGACTAGGCCTAGCCGTCGAGTCCAAATGTTTCCGAGATTTCCATAAATTTTCAACTTTATCTTTTTTGTATCTCAGAAACTAAGAAACACACAACAAAAACAATGACACCCACAAGTTGATTATTCAACTGTGTCTCTACACACAAGAAAATCATATTTATTGACAAACAAACTGAATAGTAAACAATTTTGAAAGTCGACTACTATATCGAGATATAAATTTGCGCACATTTTCGATTAAAAAAAAGGATGTGGCGTCGTGCAGGTTAACTGCTCTGGATTATTTGCCATCTCCAAATTGAAGATCGGCTGCAATGGTTTGTCAGTGTCTCGTGCCATGATGGCGCAATCTGCTAAGTTTTTCCATGTCTGTCTTTCAATGTTACCCTCCCATTTACAGCATTGTTTACCTCTGGCACATTGCGGAGTGCTAGTCATGTTAGGTACAACATACTTACCAGGACGTCGTGTCAGGGTTATGCATAATAAACTGATCAAGACCATTATCTCTCTTCCATGTAACTTTCCCTGGAAACAAGCTGTTTTGAAGGCAGTCTGGCTGACGAGATGTGGATAGACATGGTCCCCGAAATAATGAGCGCCACGCAGATGAAGCCAAGCATAGCACAACCGCCTGGATTACCATGCTTCACCTTCATCAGCTCGCACAGGATGTGAGGAAAGCTATTATAACCCACCACTTAACGCCCATTTCAGGGTGCACAAAAGAGTAAACATATTTACGATGGAAGTTCAGGGGACAGTGTGCTCACAACTCGAAGGTGCAGGGTTCGCTTCCCATCACAGCATCAGCCGTTACCCCGGGGAAGCAAACCCTTAGAAAATGCAGGAGAAAGTAGACCCTTACATGCTGATGTCGGATGCACTGGGCTGACAGGCTCAAAATAGAAACTGCAACGCACTCAGCGTTGGGGAATAAAGAAATAAGGCGAACACACTCACAAAAAAAGTTCAGACTGGTTTGGTTGATTAGAACAACTGTCGCTTTGCAGTGACTTCATCCGTAAAACTTACCATTTTTGTTCGAAGGTTTGGTAAAGGTTAATTGGCCTAAAAGCCGATACCAAATAATTGACAAAATGTTCGATAGTACCAGTTAACCAGTGCAATCCTACTGTATTTGATTATGTCTCCTAGCCAAAATTTGATATCTAACATTCATAAGCTATTCATGATTGTATTTTTGTCTGACATGAAATGATCTTCTCTGTTGTTGCAGTGATTGTATTTTTGTCTGACATGAAACGATCTTCTCTGTTGTTGCAGTGATTGTATTTTTGTCTGACATGAAACGATCTTCTCTGTTGTTGCAGTGATTGTATTTTTGTCTGACATGAAACGATCTTCTCTGTTGTTGCAGTGATTGTATTGTTGTCTGACATGAAACAATCTTCTCTGTTGTTGCAGTGATTGTATTGTTGTCTGACATGAAACGATCTTCTCTGTTGTTGCAGTGATTGTATTTTTGTCTGACATGAAACGATCTTCTCTGTTGTTGCAGTGATTGTATTGTTGTCTGACATGAAACGATCTTCTCTGTTGTTGCAGTGATTGTATTGTTGTCTGACATGAAACGATCTTCTCTGTTGTTGCAGTGATTGTATTTTTGTCTGACATGAAACGATCTTCTCTGTTGTTGCAGCCGACAGTCCAGATAGTAACAGTTGCCAGGATGGTGGGTACAATCTAGGATCTACCCATCATCAGACCAAACATCCGCGGTTGTCTGCTTCACCTGATATGAAACAAAATGGTTCACGGTCGCCTCAGAGGACATCTAAGACTGGGAACCTTGCAGCGCAATCTGAATCGTTGACTTCTTTGGAAAGTGAGTGGGAATCCCCACCAGCCAGCCAGTCTGTTGCAGTTGAGACTTGCCCAGAATTAGTTGACAGGTCCCTTCAGACAGGCAACAGCTTTTCTCACATTGATCAGTGGGTGCAGACCTCTCCCAGAGTGGGAGATGACAAGGCGGAAGTTGATTTAATGGGATCAAGAGGACCTACCACAGGACATTCTGAGGTTGGTTTAATTGGTGCAAGAGGGTCTGACACAGGACATTCTGAAGTTGATTTAATGGGCTCAAGAGGACCTACCACAGGACATTCTGAGGTTGGTTTAATTGGTGCAAGAGGGTCTGACACAGGACATTCTGAAGTTGATTTAATGGGCTCAAGAGGACCTACTACAGGACATTCTGAGGTTGGTTTAATTGGTGCAAGAGGGTCTGACCCAGGACATTCTGAAGTTGATTTAATGGGCTCAAGAGGACCTACCACAGGACATTCTGAAGTTGGTTTATTTGGCACAAGAGGGTATGACACAGGACATTCTGAAAGTTATTTAATTCGAGGACCCGAGATCGGACAAATAGTACAAGGTTCAAATATGTTTGGTCCTGTAAATAACAATAAGGTCCTGTTGGTGGATTCTGATGATGATGTGGGACATTACATTTTTGGACACCACAACAACAGCCTGACCGATGATGCCAAAGAGGAACATCTTGGCATGTGCGCTGAAAGGCTGGAAGACTACCATAACTTTCAACATGGTGTGTTCTTTGATGAGCACCATGTTGAGCCTCGCAGACACGATCAGGGTGCCTCCATGAAGGATGATTCAAAATGGCTATCTTCGCCTTCGAGAACACCTTCTCTGACCTCATCTGTGGGGTATATCAACGTCACCAAAGACAAGACTAATGATGCTGTGCAACTTGATCTTCTCCGAAATGATAATGACCAGTCCCCTCAGATCTTAGCCCGTCTGTCTGCTCCAAATAATAGCGTGACTGGTTATTGCAGGATTCCTTCAGATGTCGATGAACCTGATGGAAGTCTAAGCATGCCATCATCGAGCACTGGACCTAGTAGTAGATTTGTTAACAACTGTGGAAGCTCATACCTGGATCCAACTAGGGCGAGTGGAACTTTGAATGCCGACACGTCCAAAACCAGAAACCCGTCTGCGGCGTCGCTCCAGGATGGTGGCAGTGGCCATATTGATAGGGTACAATTAACGTTGGCTTTGTCTCCAGTTGCATTCTTGCTCCAGAACACACAAGATTTATCTTCAGATGTTTGGGGTGAAGGAAAGGGAAAGCCCCACAACATGGTTGACTGGAAGGAAGATTGTAGCTTAGAAAATACACAGAAGGGGGAAGAATTTATAGAGAACAACAGGCCACAAGGGATAGAAAGAGGGGATTCGGACGAGTGGTCCGGAACAAGAATCAGATGTAATGGCAGAAACAGCTGGGCAGAGGAATTAGAGCAGTACAGAGTACATGAGGCAGGTCAGTAACTATTTATTTATTGTCCATGTTTAGGTACAATATCACAGGATTGGCTGTATTTAACTGAAGAATTTTCTTTTTTGCTTCCATTACAAAATACCTGTTGCAGTCTTCCATTTCTGGATGTTCTCTTGGCTACTTTGCCTGTGTGTTACTGAGGTCCGAAAGGGGAACAAAAATAGTAAAACTATCCTACCAGGCATATAGTAAGAAGGGCTGGTTAATAGACCATCTACGCTGCTGAAGACATGTGTCAGACTGAAAGGTACAAATATCGCAGCCAAGCTGTAAACTAGAGACACAACGCATTCCGTTCTCTGGACTACGCCCTGCTACTTGTGAAGACCTGTACAGGGCTTGGTAGCGAGAGATTGAGAACGAACGCAGAAGAAGAGAAGCTACACCATCAAGAGAGAGAGAGAGATGGTGGTTTTCTTCACGTAATGATAGAAGCTGGGTGGACCACCAAGCTATTATTAATTTTTTTTGGTTGCGTTCGCCTTATTTCTCTTATCCCCAAAGCGGTGTGCGTTGCAGTGTGGTTTTTATTTTGCGCTTGTCGGCCCAGTGCATCCGACTTCAGCATGCATTTTATATAAGGGTCTGCTTCTTCCTGCATTTTCTAAGGGTTTGCTTCTCCGGGGTAACGGCCAGTGCTGTGATGGGGATCGAACCCAGCACCTTCCGGTTGTGAGCCGTGCCACTTAACCACTAGGCCACACCGCCTCCTATTGATTAGTTTAATTATTATAGAATGCAATTCACAATTTCTTGACACAAGTCCATACATAATGACAACCTTCTTTGTTACGGCCTATAAGTCTTTATCAGAGAAAGACGGCGGCTATAAATTTCAGTTCAGTTCATCTTGTGACCTCTTGAGATCGTTGGGGCACCCCTGCTGACACCTACACAACCCTGCATCATCCCACTCTGTCTGTGGTTGCTTTTTGTGCCTCCTCGGGTCGTAGGTTAGTCTATTTTGGATGTTGTCTTCCAATTGTTTTCTCGGACATCCTTGCCTTCGCTTGACCTGTACTGTGCCTTGTAGTATGGTATTTGCAAGTCCATTGGACCGTGAGACGTGGCCATACCAAGCCAGCTTTCGCCTTTTTATCGTTGAGGTCATAATACAGTCCGTCATACAGTCCGCTTGCATTCTCAATTGTATGTCGTACTTCACCAATTGTGATACTGTCTTAGTAGGTGATATTTAGGAGTCTTCTAAAACATCTCATTTCCATGGCCTGGATTCTTCTCTGGAGGTCTGCTGCAATTGTCCATGTTTCATAGGCGTAGATGAATATCGAAAGAAGCAGTGAGCGCATTAGCCTGATCTTTATGGTGAGGGAGAGTCGTTTATCTTTCCATATGTTTCAATCGTGCAAGCGCTGCTGTTGTTTGTGCTATTCTGGCCAGGATCCCTGATTGTTGAGCCCATATATTTGAAGCGGTTCATTGTTTCAAAATCCTGTCCATTTGCTTTGATCACAGCGTTGATTCCTTCAGTATTGTTGGTCATCAACTTTGGAAACTTTAAAATGTGGCAGTCTTAAAGTCTAAGGAAAGGAAAAACCTGATCTAAATACTGGACCGCATGTTGAATAAAACATCAATACAACACAACTTATTGTTGTTGTTTAACGAAACATGCGAACGAATGCTTTTGATACCAGTAAGTGTTTCGATCAATTTCAATTGATGATGTCACAAATAAAATATTAGTACTGATTTCAGACTGTCTACCGATTTCAGACTGACCACCGATTTCAGACTGACCACCGATTTCAGACTGACCACCAATCCAGACTGACTACCAATATCAGACTGACTTCAGACTGACCACTGACTTCAGACTGACCACTGACTTCAGATTGACCACTGATTTCAGACTGACCACTGACTTCAGACTGATCACCAATCCAGACTGACCACTGACGTCAGACTGACCGCTGACGTCAGACTGACCAATGGCTTCAGACTGGCCACTGACTTCAGACTGACCACTGACTTCAGACTGACCACTCATTTCAGACTAACCACTGACTTCAGACTTCCCACCGATTTAAGGCTGACCACTGACTTCAGACTGCCCACTGACTTCAGACTGCCCACAGATTTAAGGCTGACCACTGGTTTCAGACTGACCACTGTTTGCATTAAAAGCATGAAAGTATATGAATAAGAAAGAAAAAAACAGCCACGGTCGACTACAAAATTTTCATTTCATGTTTTAAAGGGCAATCACTGGGTAAGACAGTATCTTCACAACGAAGCGAGGGTAGCCTACAACCACAGTGCCATCACTGCAGAACCGTGCAGCATAGCCCCACAGATCAAACCTCACAAAACATTGGAATGTCACCAGCAGATCTAACACGCCTTGTAACTGAGCTGCAGATTGATCTGGTCAATGCTACCGCTGAGAAGAGGGAACTTCAGAAGCAGCTAGAGGCAGCTAAGAGAGTCCTGGGTGAGCAAAGAAAGACTGATCCTGAAGGTGACACAGAACAGGAATCTGCCACAAATGTAAGTTTAGATCACGTATGGGGCAGCTTTGGGCCCACTGCAATATTTGATGTGAATTCAATTGATTTTAGGGATCAAGATGCTGAGCAGCGCATGAGCTGCAGTGGTAAGCAACCCATAGCTGACTGCTAGCATCAGGGCCAGCGAACCAGAGCTGCCAAGATCCTTCTACACCTCCACCTGGATAACAGGCTGCAACAGGCCAGACTGGCTAAGGAGAAGGGATCAAAGAGGGAATGCTAACCCGGTACTAAAAAAATGCTTGCCGAAGTCGGATGTGTTGGACCGAAAGGTGCAAATATCGCAGTCAAGCTGTAAACTACAACACAACGCATTCCGTTCTCTGGACTACATTCTGCTACTTAGGCCCGTGTCAGGGTTTGGTAGCGGGAGATTGAGAACGAATGAAGCCAAGCCATTCAATTGATTTTAGCAATTGCGTTAAATATGTCCAGTTTGGCTGACACCGAGTTATTTTCTTGGTAAGATCGCTTTTCTACATCAATCAATCAATAAACTCCCGTCGCTCCTCTCTGTGCATAGACCATTGACAACATTCCGCCAGCATGCATGGTCCTGGACTGCTCTCTCTGTCTATCTCCAGGTGTAATCATTTAATATTTGTTCCTTTTCACATTCTCTTCTCCATGTACTTGTAGAGACAAAGGCCTGTAACCCGCCATTTAACGTTTTTTTCAGGACGCACAAAAAAGTAAACTTGCTCATTGTGGGCATTAAACAGCAACAACAAACAACAACAGTGTGTTCAATTAGCACAGATATTTGTGTAGATGATGTAAATGAAATGTAAAATTCAGCCAATCAGAGCTTAGATCACCTTACGGGTATAATGCAACTAAATACAAAGACATAAGAGCCTCTTAACCCTTTCTAGTTCTGGACAACCAATCAGAGCTTAGGTCACCTTACGGGTATAATGCAACTAAATACTAAGACATAAGAGCCTCTTAACCCTTTCTAGTTCTGGACAACCAATCAGAGCTTAGATCACCTTACGGGTATAATGCAACTAAATACTAAGACATAAGGGCCTCTTAACCCTTTCTAGTTCTGGACAATTTTGAAGATTTGTTTTTCCTTCCAGAACAAGTGTTGCATTTCTTTAAAGTTTTATTCAAAACAAAATTAACTAAATCTCAATAAATTGAAATAAAATTATAATCTGATCAATCAACCAATCAAACCCCTTTAGACTTTACAGAACATAGGTCCTCAACAAATACTTGCCTGCCAAGTCGTCGTCCTGTCATGATCCAACATTTTTACCTCCCCACATGTCTTTTCCACTGTTATTAAGTTAGTCGTGAACTCCTTTTTACATGAGTTTTTAGGCCTGTGGGCTTATCTAGCATTGAGAATTTCAGAAGAGCGACGTCTAGTGAAGCTTTCAGCTATTTTCCGTAAAATACACACATTAAATTCCATTTTCATGTGTAGTAGTCGTGTTCTTCATAATCCAATCATTAACCAACAGAAAGAAAATTTCCATAAGTGAGAACCCTGTCTCACTTCAGTTCTTATCTCAAGGACTCAGAACGCTCTCCATTATGTAGAACGCTACACTTCATATGTTTGTATCTAGCCACATTCTTTTTCAGCAGGTCACGTCATGGTTGCTGACTTTGAGAGACTTGCCTGTTTGGGATTTCGTGTTTGTTTGTGTGTAGAGACATATATTAATAAAGAACTTTTTGGTGTTATTGTTTTTATTGTGTGTGCGTGTTAGCTTCTGAGATACAGGAAGCTGACGGTGATAGTGTTGAAAAATAGTATATCATATCATGTATAGACTCATCCACTTTCGGGGCCCCCTTGGTTAAAAGAAAAAAATTAATAAAACGGTGTATTGAGTTTACCGTAATAGCCATATCTGTCACTTTCGACTATAAACGTAATCATTGTATCTACATAAACAAGCTAAATAGATCTACCTCAGAAAAATCTGTTGCAGAAACTTGACTTCCCCCATTCTCAATATTGGGTGAATCTTCAAATCCAAGCAAAAAACAGAACAAAAAATCCTTTCCAAAAGTCTAAAACAAATTTCGAAATCACCATTGTTTTTATCTAACTGTACAGGACAGAAGTTGGAACTCTATATAAAAAAAAACGAGCAGTGTTTTCTATGACATTAACAGGTACTTAATATATGATAAACCAACAACGCTGAAGCTGGCGCCGTAGCACAAGTTGAAAATTGGCGTAAATCTATTCAGACACCTTTACGTGTCATTGGTGTGGCAAAGGTTAATTATGTTAGTGAGCTTCAGGGGTATGTCACAACTTCAGGGGTACGTCACAATTTCAGGGGCACGTTACAACTTCAGGGAGGCATCACAACTCCGATGACCTGTCACAACTTCAGGGGCACATCACAACTTCAGGGAGGCGCGTCACAACTTCAGGGGGCACGTCACAACCTCAGGGACATATCACTCCTTCAGGGACACACCACAACTTCAGGTCACAACTTCAGGGGCGCGTCACAACTTCAGAGGCACGTCACGTCAAGTCAGGTGCGCGTCATAACTTCAGGGGACAGATTTCAGAGTGATTCCGTTGTAAGATAACCCATAATCAGAAACTTAACATCCTGTATTTTCTGATCTCTCTGGCAGGCTTGTATCGCAGATCATCACAGATCAAATGAGGTTTCCCATATGCAGGATCGTAGGAGCCGCATTCCTCGCCCACATAGCAGCAGCAGCAGTGTGGCCTCCTACAGAAGTCCTGCCAGTGCCACACATGAGAACATAAACAGCAAAGAGCCTCAATTTGGCTCGAGTCAGAGATCTGAAGGCAAGCAGATAAGAGAAACTGTAGACAGTCGCCTCCTCGGAAGCTTTGAGTGCCCTGATGTCGACACCACAAAGGCCACATCTGCTGATACAGCGGAGGACATTCATAGCAAACTCAATAAGTCTTATGATCAGGTATTTCTTGCTAAAATTACCATGTTTTTTTAAAACATACAGTCTTTAACTCATATATGCTCATTTTCTCGTACACCCTCTTTCTTAACTTAACGTCTTTATACTGGTTTAGAAGACTGCAGAGTCTGTATAAAACCAGTGTAATTTACATTAGCTTGCTCTAAAAGCTGTGTGCATCCAATTTATTCTTAAATTTATTAATTGTCCCTGCCTCCGCTACCTCCTATGGCAATGCATTCCAAGCATTCACCACTCTCTGACTAAAAAAATATTTCCTAATGTCTAATCTGGACCTCTCTTTAGTTAATTAGTAGCTTTGCAGGTGGTTGTATTTTGAAAAACTTGTTATAGTCTAATTTATCCGTTCCTCTGATCATCTTATAAACCTCTATTAAGTCACCTCGAATTCTTCTCTTTTCTAGACACTGTAGGCTGGTTTTTCTGAGACTTTTCACATAACTGTAATAATGGAATCCCACTATCAGCTTTATCGCTCTTTTTTTGTATCCTTTCCATCATGTTCAAATCCCCTCTACGATATATGAGGACTCCACACCTGTACATACTCCAATCTAGGTCTAACTAAAGCTTTATACAGTTTGACTATCACTTCCTTGCTCCTATGTTTAATATTTCTTTTTATCATACCTAACATTGCATTTGCCTTTTTTACTGCTTCCATAACTTGCTCCCTCACCTTTCCTGTATGATCTATTATAACCCCTAGGTCCCTTTTCTTATCTATCTTTCTAATATTGTTCTCTCCCATTCTGTAATTATGTTCCGTATTGAATCTACCCATGTGGATGACTGTACATCTATACTCCATTTGCCAGCTGACAGACCATTCTCGAATTTTATCTAAATTCGACCTCAATATATCCACTTCTGCTTTAGATGAGACACTACTGCATAGTTTTGTGTCGTCAGCAAATTTTGAAATCATGGATCGTATATCAACGTCCAAATCGTTTATATATATCAAGAATAAAATTGGTCCCACAACCGAGCCCTGTGGCACACCACTCAGAGTACTCCTTATTTATGCCCACCCTCTGCCTTCTTCCCGTTAACCAAATTGCAATCCATTTGGCAACTACCCCACCTATCCCATGTGATTTTGACTTTCTAAATAATCTTTGATGAGGTACTCTATCAAATGCCTTTGCGAAATCTAGATAAATAATATCCACTGAATCCCTTTTATCTATCATTTTGGTCTCTGGCGAAGTGGTCAAGCCATTTGCCTCGTGTTCAGATGGTCGGGGTTCGATTTCGAGCTGCGACGGTCGCTCCATAATGTCAATTTTTTCTGGAGATCCCTGGGTTCATCGCTGGAGCTACGGAGTTCGTGCTTTGTGCGATGCTCTACCCATCTACAGAGAGAGGCCGAGCTAAAATGGAGAAAAAACCTGAGGCAATGAAGTCGAACCGCCGTTTTATTTTTTTTATTTTTAAATAAAAAAATGTTTAAAAAACAAAACCATTTCCTCTGTAATACAGATTGATCTTAATCCCGCTGTATCCATGTCTCTTTTAAAAATATCTATAGGCTCTGGGATCTTGGAGCAGTCTTCTTTTGTGTAGACTGTACCAAAGTACTGATTGAGCAGATTAACTGCCTCCCTATTCTCACTTATTAATTTCCCTGTACTGTCTATGAGAGGGCCTACTTTGTCTTTCGTTCTTTTATTTCTGACATAAGAAAAGCAGCTTTTACTACCAGTCTTGATCCTCTGAGCAAGTTTTTTTTCAAATCTATTTTGTCTGTTTTATTCACTTTCTGAGCTATGTTCTGCTTGTCCCCATATTTTTTTTATATGTTTCTTTTGATTTACCTGCCTCTATATATTTTATCCATGCTTTTTTTTCCGCTCTTCTACATTTCATTACAAATCTAGTTTTCCACTTATTATGCTTGGGGTTTACCTCCCTACATGGAACACATTCCTCTTTTAGCTTTTCTAGAACTGTTTTAAAACTCTCCCTCTCCTGTTCAACATCTGTTCCTCCGACAATATCTTTCCAGATTATGTGGTTCACTGCCACTTTTATCTCCTTAACATCTGCCTTAGAGTAGTCATATGTTCGCGTGTTTCTGTTTACTTCTTTCCCTGCTATAAGATCCCAACAGATGATTTGATTTTCACTTGAGCAAAACAGTTCCCCAACGGTAACGTTTTCAATCATATTTTCCTCTGTAGTAAAAACTAGGTCGAGTATGTTTTTGCCTCTGGTGGCTGCTACTACATGTTGAATAAAAAAATTGTCAGTTATGCACTTAACAAAAGGTTTTAACTCTGCAAGTGCTTCTGCCATATCCAATTTTATTTCTGGAAAGTTGAAATCCCCCATTAATAATAATTTCCCTTCACTTGCCTTTGCTATGTTACTAATCAGCTCCTCATCTTCCTCTTTTTGACTTGATGGACATCTATAGCACACTCCAATCACTGTTTTTTCACCCCCACTTTCTATTTCTTCCCATACACTTTCATTTTTGTTACCACATGATAAATCATCTTTGATCGTTATATTAACTGAATTTGTACAGTATAATAAAACGCCACATCCCTTAGCCTTGTCTCCAATTACCCTATCTTTCCTTAACATTGTAAATCCCTCAATTTCAAGTTCACTATCTGCAATCTCCTCATATGTCCATAATTTAGTTAACCATATTATATCTGGCTTTTCAACATACAGTTCCAATTCTTCTCTTTTATTTACAATGCTTCTTCTTACATTTGCATAAAAACATTTTAATTTGTACACACACACACACCCTCTTTCACACACACACACACACACCCTCTTTCACATACACGCTCTCTTTAACACACTTACCCTCTTTCACACACACACACTTACCCTCTTTCATATACTTACCCTCTTTCACACACATACACCCTCGTTCATACACACAAACACTCTTTAACTCTTATGCAACCTTTAACTCTTATACACTCTTATACTCTTTAACTCTTATACAACCTTTGACTCTTATACAACCTATAACTGACTGATACACTCTTTAACTCTTATACACCCTTTAACTCTTATACAACCTTTAACTCTTATACACTCTTTAACTCTTATACACTCTTTAAATCTTATACACTCTTTAACTCTTATACAACCTTTAACTCTTATACAACCTATAACTGACTGATACACTCTTTAACTCTTATACAACCTTTAACTTTTATACAACCTTTAACTTTTATACAACCTTAAACTCTTATGCAACCTATAACTCTTATACAACCTATAACTGACTGATACACTCTTTAACTCTTATACAACCTTTAACTCTTATACAACCTTTAACTCTTATACAACCTTTAACTCTTATACAACCTTTAACTCTTATACAACCTTTAACTTTTATACAACCTTAAACTCTTTTACAACCTTAAACTCTTATACACTCTTTAACTCTTAAACAACCTTTAACTCTTATACAAATTTAACTTTTATACAACCTTAAACTCTTATACAACCTTTAACTCTTATACACTCTTTAACTCTTATACACTCTTTTAACTCATTCAGTTCTTCTCAACTATTCCTTCTTTAGATCAGAAAACTTGAGGGGAAGCTGCTAACTTCAGAAAAATCTGTGCAACATTTGTCCAAGCAGAATCAGTCTTATTTGTCTACATTGGAAGCTGCTGGAATATCTCTGATCAGAACGAGACGACCATACACTGACAATAACCTTGATTCACCTTCAAAGTCAGAGGACTGTTGGGCTTCATGTGGTGAGAATCAAAGCCCACTGTTTTCTGAGAGAGATGGTAGGTAACCAAGAGACATATAGTTTTTGGTTTTTCATACCTTTTGTTTCAATTCAGTTCAGTTCATCCTGTGAGATCATTGGGACACCCTTGCTGGCACCTCCACATCCTGCACCATCCCTCTCGGTCTGCGGTTGCTTTTTGTGCCTCCTTGGGTTGTAGGTTAGTCCATTCATGGATGTTTTCTCGGACGTCCTCACTTTCACCTAGTATGGTATTTGCAAGTCCATTGGACCTCGAGATGTGGCCAAACCAAGTGAGCTTCCGCCTTTTGATCATTGCGAAGAAGGTATCTTACAGTCCACTTGCATTCTCGATTCTACGTCGTACTTCATCATTTGTGAAACGGTCTTTGTTGGTGATATTTAGGAGTCTTCTAGAACATCTCATCTCCATGGCCTAGATTCATCTCTGGAGGTCTTTTGTAATAGTCCCATGTGTTGCAGGTGTAGAGGAATATCGAAAGAACCAGTGAGCACATTAGTCTGACCTTTATGACGAGGGAAGGTCGTTTATCTTTCCATATATGTTTCAGTCGTACAAGCGCTGCTGTTGTTTGTGCTATTCTGGCCAGGACATCTGGTTTCAATCCCTGATCACTGATTGTTGAGCCCAGGTATTTGAAACGGTTCATTGTTTCGAGATCCTGTCCATTTGCTTTCATCACATCGTTGATTACTTCAGTGTTGTAGTTCATCAACTTTGTCTTTTCTGCATTTATCTCCATGCCATAACCCTGTGCCGTTACATCCAGTCTTTCGGATTAATTCTCAAAGTTCTGTCTCCATCCCAGTCAACCGCCAATGTCATCCGCAAAGCGTAAGTTGGCAATTGTGCTATCCCCTATCCTTACGATGCCAACATGATCGCCAAGGGCATCACTCCATTTGTTTAGTGCTGTAAAATCTCATGTGTACATTGCACTCATGTATAATACATGTTGGATGTAGCTCCAAATTTTCTGTTAAAATTAAAGTTTTCTTATAAAACACATCACGATTATTCAGTATTTTCGCAGCAAAATGTTGTCCTTGTCGTCAAGTTAATCTAAATATAACATTTGAGGAAGCCTTCTTTCTTTCTTTGCATTCAGGATCTTTGGTCATGCTACATCTGCAGGCCAGTTCCCATGATGAAGCCTGTAGTCCTCACCCGGTCGGAGCAGCTGCCACACAGCTTTTGTCTCACCTCCACACCCTGCTTCTGCTTGATTGCCGTTAGATTTTGCATAGTTTACCATAATTTACCATAATTTACCATAGTTTACCATAATTTACCATAGTTTACCATAATTTACCATAGTTTATCATAGCTTACCATAGTTTATCATAGTTTACCGTAGTTTACCATAGTTTATCATTTTGCTGTCATCCAGTCCACTCTTGGGTAGAAATTTTGTAGCCTTTATAATTTTGGCCCTCACAGCAGCTAACAGCCTACTGTTTTAGGTTTTCAACTGCCAAGGGGTCTATTATGTTCACAACATGCACACTGGACTTATTTAGTTTATTGTCCATCTCCGATAAGACTTAAGTGCGATCTCGCCTACCTTGAGATCAGGGGATGCAGGAAATGTGTAGGATTCAAACACCCTTCGGGGGACGGCGTGGGCTAGTGGTTAAGTGACACGGCTCACAACCAGAAGGTGCTGAGTTCGATCCCCATCACAGCACCGTCCGTTACCCCGGGGAAGCAAACCCTTAGAAAATGCAGGAGGAAGCAGACCCTTACATAAAGTGCATGCTGAAGTCGGATGCACTGTGTTCAGGTGTGGAGTTCTTACCGTAGAGTAGATATAAACATGCTGGAAAGGATACAAAGAAGAGCATCCATACTGATAGTCGGATTCCAGATTTATAGATATGAGGAAAGACTCAGAAAAACCAATGAGGTGGGTTGGATAGTCTCAGGGTGCCTAAAACCCCACCCCCATCGGTAAAATATACCCCATAATTGGCATAGCACCACCCAAGATTCGAAGAAGCATGTCAGCAGATACCGAACGAGAAAAACAGGAGCACGATCGAAGGCACCAAATATGTTTGGACATCAGATACAGGACACAATACTCAAATTCAGACATAGCTTCCTAAAATCAATAAAGCCAATACAGACAAGCCCTGAAAGCCCAGGGATGGAACTTTGGGAGGAACCTGCCCCCGGACATCATCTACCATACACAACATGGAAGTCGCTGAACTGGTGTATCACGGTGCAAGAGGAATATGAAATGATAGGGACACACAGATGTTGACACATGTGGCTGTGGCGCAATACAGGACCCAGCCTCCAGAAAAACATGCAATAGGTTCGACATGCTGAAGGCAAATGCCAAGGCAATCCATGTCGCTGAATACTGGATGCTTGAAGTATGACGTGATACTTGGACACAGAAAGTAAAGTATCTGATAAATAACACCAGTCATTTTATTGCCAGTTTGTACTTTAGCCACTTGTATTTTAAATGACAAGTAAATAATGAATCTTGTTTTCTCCAGGTAAGGATAATAACAGCAGTAACATCTCTTCTTTCCCTGGAGCTGCTGAATCCATGGAGAGGGCTCGCTCACACTTTCCTGGCAGCTCTAGCCAATTTGGCGATAATACTTGCCACTCCCAACCCCCCAGCATCATGACAACCCTATCAGTCACACCCATCCTATCTCCAGATGCAACCAAAGATGGGGACAGCAGTACTTTTACTGCAAATAGTTCAACCGGGTTGCAAGAACAAAAAAATGTAAGTTGAAAAACAAAAGAGGTATTAGTTTGCTGCAAAACACATTGACACAATTGCCGTAATATAAACAGACAAGAGCAAACTGTTGCGTTGTGCCTCAGGAAAGGACACAATTGACTCCGCAGCCACATGTACACAAAAGTGTTAGCTTGCTCAACCATGTGTATGGCAGCGCATGAGCTGAAGCGGTCAACGACCCATAGCTGACTCTAGCGTCAGGGCCAGCGAACCAGAGCTGAGCAGCACATGAGCTGCAGCGGTCAACGACCCATAGCTGACTCTAGCGTCAGGACCAGCGAACCAGAGCTGACTCTAGCGTCAGGGCCAGCGACCCATAGCTGACTCTAGTGTCAGGGCCAGCGACCCATAGCTGACTCTAGCGTCAGGGTCAGCGACCCATAGCTGACTAGCATCAGGGCCAGCGAACCAGAGCTGAGCAGCGCATGAGCTGCAGCGGTCAGCGACCCATAGCTGACTCTAGCGTCAGGGCCAGCGAACCAGAGCTGCAGCGGTCAGCGACCCATAGCTGACTCTAACGTCAGGACCAGCGAACCAGAGCTGCATCGGTCAGCGACCCATAGCTGACTCTAGCGTCAGGGCCAGCGAACCAGATCTGCAGTGGTCAGCGACCCATAGCTGACTCTAGCGTCATAGCCAGCGAACCAGAGCTGAAGCGGTCAGCGACCCATAGCTGACTCTAGCGTCAGGGCCAGCGAACCAGAGCTGCCAAGGCCCTTCTATACCTCTACGCGGTGATCCTGGATAACAGGCTGCAGCAGGGCAGACTGGCTAAGGAGAAGGAATGCTAACCCGGTATTAAAAAAATGCTTGCTAAAGTCGGATGTGTTGGACCGAAAGGTGCAAGTATCGCAGCTAAGCTGTAAACAACACAACGCATTCCGTTCTCTGGACTACATTCTGCTACTTACCCTTCCAGGGTTTGGTAGTGGGACATTGAGAACGAAGAAGAAGAATGTGCCGGGCCAAAAGGCACAGATATCACAGCCTTGCTGTAAACTATCACACATCCTTTTCAGGAAGAAAGCAGAAGAATTATAATTTGAAAAAACTGCAATAAAAATTGTAAAATGGAATGTATTAACATTTTTTTCTTTTTTTTTAACGCAGCCTGATTACACAAACTTCAAATTGCCTGTTTGTGGGGGCAGCTTGTCACAAACAAATGACTCAGTTGATGCCAAATGCGTTAAGCAACCTGGCAGGCATCTGTTGGCAAATGCTGAAACCTGGCCAAGAAACTTGCAGTATGGAGCTAGAGCTTCCACAGCTGGAAGTATCCACCACGATAAGGCCTCATCTGACCAGCACATTAACCAAAACCTCAAATCTTCACATCAATCTAACCAATGTCAAGATTCTGGTGATCAGATCTCTCCAACAAGACCTGCCAGTCAGAGTGAAAGTGTGCCAAAGTTGATCATGGAAACCAGTGTGCTGGATCACAGCAGCTATCCAGATGTGACTTACACTAGTATGCTGGACAATACCATAATGCATAAACTGCTGAGCAACCTTGACAACAACATGTCTGCCATCAGGGAAGAGGCTTTCAATACCTCAAACCTCAGTGGTAAGTAACAGGTTTATAAGATAATCAACGTAAAAGATAAATTAGACTATAACAAGTTTTTCAAAATACAACCACCTTCAAGAACAAGAGGGCATAGCTACAAATTAACTAAAGAAAAGTCCAGATTAGATATTATGAAATATTATTTTAGTCAGGGAGTGATGAATGCTTGGAATGCATTGCCACAGGAGGTAGTGGAGACAGGGACAGTTAACCTTTAGCACGCCCTGGTCTAGACTGATTTGACCAACTCGACCTACAAAATCAGAACTTAAAAAAAAAAATATTTTTTTTTGCATGGAGACCCTACCGAAAGCCATTAAAAAAAATGCTGAATACGTTATCCATCTACACATAATATTTTGCCTGTAAAAATATGGTATGTTAGATTTCAAATGGTTTTTGAACAATTTTTCTTCTTATACGCCGTTTGGAGCAAGCCAACTTTTTGCGAAAGGTGAAGTAGGTTGTTGGCAAAGATCTTTATCGAGTAGATCTGTTTATTTTATTCGTTTAGATGTAATAATTATGTTTGAATTGGAAGCTAACAGTTGTGTCGATATTGTAAACACAGTGGTTTCCATGGATTTCTTTCGGAGCGACTAGGCCTAGCGGTCGAGTCCAAATTATTTTCCAGATTTCCATAAATTTTCAAATTCATCTTTTTGTATCTCAGAAATCTGGGGTAGTTGTCTCGCCGCAGCGACTCAATTTCAACCAGTGTTCGTAAAGCGATCTCAGTCCCGCCAGGCGGAGCGATAGCGCGGGCTTGCGGAAAACGCTCGCCTGCCTTTCCCCGTAGAGCGAATTGGGTGCGGTTTGTTGTAGCGGCTCCTCCACCGAGGTGCGCTCGTCTGGTCCGTATCAGGAAACGTGGTCCGTCCGTGGTGATTTATCTAAGGCGTATAGCAGAGCTTGACAGTACGTCTCGCTGGTGGTCCGACTCTCGCAAAGAGCTTGTGACCGGCAAATGGAAAGCAGGAATCGTTGCCTCGAGGCCCTGCGTTCTCCTACGGAGAGGCCGGCAGGCCAAATTGTCTCTAGTCCCAGTGAAATTCATCGCCGAGGTCGTTGGGATCCGTTCTGCACAGAGCGCTGCCATCCCTCCTCGAGCGAGCCTGGTCGGTCGGTCGTCTGGTGCGTGTGGGAGGCCCCTGTCAGGCGGTCCTAGGTCGACGGAGTGAGGGACGGGTGGAACAACCGTCCGTCCGTCCCGTCAGTCGGTCCCTGCGGCCGTCCCAGTGAGGCTTTTTACACACCCTTCCTCCGCCGACCGGTGTGTGCTGTACGTACGTCTCCTACAGATATCTGGTTGATCCTGCCAGTAGTCATATGCTTGTCTCAAAGATTAAGCCATGCATGTCTAAGTTCACACTGTCTCACGGTGAAACCGCGAATGGCTCATTAAATCAGTCGAGGTTCCTTAGATGACACGATCCTACTTGGATAACTGTGGCAATTCTAGAGCTAATACATGCTTACCAAGCTCCGACCCTCGCGGAAAGAGCGCTTTTATTAGTTCAAAACCAATCGTCGTTTCCCCTCGCGGGGTTGCAGCGTCCCCACTGGTGACTCTGGATAACTTTGTGCTGATCGCATGGCCTCATGTGCCGGCGACGCATCTTTCAAATGTCTGCCCTATCAAATGTCGATGGTACGTGACATGCCTACCATGTTTGTAACGGGTAACGGGGAATTAGGGTTCGATTCCGGAGAGGGAGCATGAGAAACGGCTACCACATCCAAGGAAGGCAGCAGGCGCGCAACTTACCCACCCCCGGCACGGGGAGGTAGTGACGAAAAATAACAATACGGGACTCTTTCGAGGCCCCGTAATTGGAATGAGTACACTTTAAACCCTTTAACGAGGATCTATTGGAGGGCAAGTCTGGTGCCAGCAGCCGCGGTAATTCCAGCTCCAATAGCGTATATTAAAGTTGTTGCAGTTAAAAAGCTCGTAGTTGGATCTCAGGCGCAGGCGGGCGGTCCGGCTCGCGCCGGTTCACTGCCCGTTGTCTCCTGCCCTACCGTCTGCCGGCTCTCTCCCACGGGTGCTCTTCGCTGAGCGTCCTGGGTGGCCGGCGCGTTTACTTTGAAAAAATTAGAGTGTTCAAAGCAGGCCTCGGCTGCCTGAATAATGGTGCATGGAATAATGGAATAGGACCTCGGTTCTATTTTGTTGGTTTTCGGAACTGGAGGTAATGATTAACAGGGACAAACGGGGGCATTCGTATTGCGGCGTTATAGGTGAAATTCTTGGATCGCCGCAAGACGAGCTACTGCGAAAGCATTTGTCAAGAATGTTTTCATTAATCTGCTGGCAGCTTCCGGGAAACCAAAGTGTTTGGGTTCCGGGGGAAGTATGGTTGCAAAGCTGAAACTTAAAGGAATTGACGGAAGGGCACCACCAGGAGTGGAGCCTGCGGCTTAATTTGACTCAACACGGCCAACACTGAAATGATTGACATGCCGAGACCACTTTTCTGGGGTCAAATATGGAACTGGTGCTGGATTTAGACCCTCAGAAATCTGGGGTTATGCCCCCTGTGGCTCGGTTGGTCTGCATCCAGTGTTTGATAAAGGAATTGACGAAAGAGCACTATCAGGAGTGGAGCCTGAGGCTTAAATTAACTTAACACGCCAATACTGTAGAATGACTGTCAAAAAGAGAGCACCTTCGTGGGGTTTAATAGTGAACATATGCTGGTATTAGACCCACGGAAGACAGTTCAGTCTCCAAACCCCAAAATGAAAGAGCGCCTGCTACGGTAATCTGGTCTTCACCCTGCAGAAATCGCAGGTTCCAGAAACTTGGCCATTGACAAACTAAAAGCCCTCTATTGATACGGTCTGGCTAATATTGAACGGGTGCTGGAAATAGACCCTCTGAAGACAGGTCAGTTTTACCCTACTAATGACAGGGCTTTGCTACGGTAATCCTGCTAAGCCCGAGAGGATCCGCAGACATTTGGTTCACGTACTAGGCGGATAAGCCAACGGTGCGAGGTGAGGGATTACGGCCGAACGCCTTTAAGCCAAAAATCCCGCCCAAAAGCAGCCCAGCACGAATGCAAAGGGAGGCTTCGACATGGTGGGGACCTGGGGGCCACGCTCCAGCCCCGCCCGGTCAAGCCGCAGAATGAGGTCTCTGCCGTCCGCTGATAAAAGCGGGAGGGAAGCTGCTCGATATTCACCCCATACGGCGATGAGGTATGAAATCATTTGTAGAAGACTTAGTTCTCGGTCGGGTGCCCTAACCAGTAGATCAGCTACCTCACTGCGAACTGCTGAGACCCAACCCTTGACCATGAGATATGTCCGCTCCCTAGGCGGACAACATCTCCGTGCAAGACTAGGCTTGTCACCTGGTCAAATGCACTATTTCGAGAGGAATCACAGGTCGCTGACATTTGGTCCACGTGCTTGGCTGATAAGCTACCATCTGAGGGATTACGGTCGAACGCCTCTAAGCCAGAATCCCGCCCAAAATCTCAGCACCGCTGAGATGGGAGGCTACGACATGGCTGGGGCTTGTGTCCCGGCCCGATCGAGCCGCAGGAATGCACCTGGTAAAATGCACTCCTTCCTCGCTCTTTGCATCTGTCTGCTATCAGTCATTCCAATGGACGCAGAAGAGATGCAGTCCAGCGGACATTGCACCTCCTGTCCTATGGTGACAAGCTCCCGGGTGGCGGGGAATGCTAGGCGTACCATCACTGCAGATGAGCCGAGAAAATAAAGCGAGCAAAAAGATACCTCACTCATATGCATATGCCACGTTTCTGGCAGGACGTGACGATCCTGGGAAAAAGTCACACTGGACTGCCTCTCTTCCGGGATAGTACAAACTAGTACATAGTCCATCATATCATTGCCAAACCCTATAGACACGAGTAGGGAAGACTCGATAGTCCTGCAAGACAACTTCCCAAGAGAGACAACTCTGACCAAAAACAACTGCTGCCTTGCAGTTAGGCTGGGGACAGCCAAAGGCTAAGGAGGGCAACCCTACAGAAACGCCTGTTGAAATCGGATGCACTGAGCCACTGGCTAACAAATTAAATCAGTGCAACGTAAATATCGCTGTAAACAGCGTACGATGAAGAAGAAGAAGTATCTCAGAAACTAACAAACACACAATAAAAACAATAACACCTACAAGTTTTTTTATTCAAGAAAATCATATTTATTGACAAACAAACAGAAAAGTTATAAATTGTGAAAGTTGACTACGATAAAGAGATATAAATTTGCGCAAATTTTCGTAAAAAATAATTTAGCGTGTTAAAGGTTTAAGAATAGTTTGTATGTGCATAGCTTTTAGAGCAAGGAAATGTCAATGAAACTCGTTGTATACAGACTCTGGCTTTGGGTCTACTTTACTCTAGCGTTTGAGCCTATAAAGATAGACTTACACGTCGGTTAACCACACACTGCAACACTTGTCCCAGCGAAACAGAGAAATAAGATGCTCGAGCTAAGCAGGTGATCCTCCTCCTGGCAACATCCAGCGTATTATATGAGCTGAGACCTGTACAGAGGCTTCTGCCCCTATAGAAGTACGGGTCGACTAAGACATTCTATTGGGATCGAGTTCTATACATATCTTTCTATTTTACATTTTCAACAGTGGATCAACTTCAGATTCGCGTAGAACACCTTGAGAGAGTAAATCTGACACTGAGAGAGGAGATTGGAGTCTATGAGGCGCTGCATCGCTCCCAGGGCACACAGGTGTCTCCTTCACTCAGTGAAGAGTTTGGTGGTGAAGTGGGTGGGCAGGCAAGAGATGTTACCGATGAAGACCTGCTCAAGCAACATTTGATTGAGATTAGAAAGCTGAGGCAGCGCTTGGAAAGATTGGATGTCACCAAAGACCCAGGTGAGCATAGTAGTGAAAGTACTGGGTTGAAGGAGGGAGAGATGGGAGGCTTGGGTTGAGAGGGAAGAGATGGGAAGATTGGGTTGAGAGGTAAGAGATGGGAGGCTTGTTTTGAAGGAGGGAGAGATGGGAGGATTGGGTTGAGAGGTAAGAGATGGGAGACTTGGATTGAAGGAGGGAGAGATGGGAGGATTGGGTTGAGAGGGAAGAGATGGGAGACTTGGATTGAAGGAGGGAGAGATGGGAGGATTGGGTTAAGAGGTAAGAGATGGGAGGCTTGGATTGAAGGAGGGAGAGATGGGAGGATTGGGTTGAGAGGCAAGAGATGGGAGGATTGGGTTGAAGGAGGGAGATGGGAGGATTGGGTTGAAGGAGGGAGAGATGGGAGGATTGGGTTGAGAGGCAAGAGATGGGAGGATTGGGTTGAGAGGCAAGAGATGGGAGGATTGGGTTAAGGAGGGAGAGATGGGAGGCTTGGGTTGAAGGAGGGAGATGGGAGGATTGGGTTGAAGAAGGGAGATGGGAGGATTGGGTTGAGAGGCAAGAGATGGGAGGCTTGGATTGAAGGAGGGAGAGATGGGAGGATTGGGTTGAGAGGCAAGAGATGGGAGGATTGGGTTGAAGGAGGGAGAGATGGGAGGATTGGGTTGAAGAAGGGAGATGGGAGGATTGGATTGAAGGAGGGAGAGATGGGAGGCTTGGGTTGAAGGAGGGAGAGATGGGAGGCTTGGGTTGAAGGAGGGAGAGATGGGAGGATTTGGTTGAAGGAGGGAGAGATGGGAGGATTGGGTTGAAGGAGGGAGAGATAGGAGGCTTGGGATGGAGGAGGGAGAGAGGAAAGACCTGTGGGGGTTTGGTAAAGGTTTATTATTTAGTCATAGTTGTAGAATTTTTAAGTAATGACACGGCTCCCAACTTGAAGGTGCTGGTTTCGCTCCCCAACACAGCACTAGCTGTTACCCCTGGAAAGCAAACTTTCACAAAATGCAGGAGGAAGCAGACTCTTACATAAAATGCATGCTAAAGTCAGATCTAATGGCCTGACAGGCGCAAAATAAAAAGATAGTGCATATAGCCTTGTGGATAAGAAAAATAAGGCGAAACCAAAAAAAAAAATTTTAAAAAAGACTTTTAGTTAAATAACTTGTTTTGTTATCTTTCTTTTCTTCCAGATCAACTGCTGATTTTCCAGTCACACACTCAGCAAAGAATTGTCCGTCAAGAGATGATGATATCGCACCTCCAGCACCAGATGGTTGAGAAGGATGAGCAGTGGCAACGGGAGCTGGCTGAACTACAACACAAGTTGTCTCGAGAGAAAGCTCTGCTGGTTGAGAAGCTTCAGGTGACAATATCTGAACTGAGCAAGACGGTCAACAGCCAATCATCGAAAATTGACAAACAGAGGAGTGAGATCTCGGATTTGATTTCTGAGCTTAATATGAAGGAAGAGTGTGAGAAAAAGAAGGAGGAAGAGTTAAAGAAAGTTGTACACGAAAAGGCGGAGCTCGAGACAGATTTACTGAAACGAGACAAAGAGTTTTTGAATATAGAAAAGAATTTGTTCGGGTTAGAAATGGCGAAGGAAAACAGTGAAGCTGAATGTAAGAAGTTGTATAGTGAGATGGAAGAGAAGGATAAAGACAATGGAAAACTGAGGCAGCTGGTTGAAGAAACTAAAGAGAATTCAAAGAGCTTGAAAGAAACGGTAGTCAAATACGAGAAATCACTTCAGGAGAAAGTATTCAATTTACAAAAGCTGACAAATGAAAAGGCTGTTTCTGATCATAGGATGGTAGAGAAAGACGGACAGGTGAAAAAGCTGGAGACAGAGCTTGTTATTCTGAGGAGGGATACAAGAGCAGGGCTTGAAGAAAGGGAACAGCTAAAGGCTGAGATTGATGTCTTGAGTGCGGAGCTCAAGAAGAAGGATAGCCTCGAGGCAAAATGTGAATTTCAAAAAGTGGGTTATGTTGCGGAAATTGAACGAATTTCAGAGGAGAAAATCAAATTGAGAGTCCAACTGGAGTCGAAGATTGGAGAGAGCTCGGAGATGAAACGTAAGATAGAGGAATTAGAGCAAAGACTTTTAGGGAAAGCAGGACTGGAGAAGCAAGTGTACATGCTGAAAGAAGAGAACAAGGTATTGGCCAGGCTGCAGGATGAAGTTGATAGACTGCATTTTGAACTTGATGGTAAGGCCGCTGTGGAATCTGAACTCAAGGACAGGCTGAAGACGTTCATCCACCTTCAAACGGAAGTCAGTGTTTTGAGAGAAAAGCTGTTCGATGCCGAGGGCAGTGTTAGACTGGTCGAAGAAGACAAGAAGAGAGTGACGAATAGCTTGGCGGAGAGGGACGAGAAGTTGAAGAAGAGGGACAAACAGCTACATCATTTGCTGGGCCAGTACAAAAAACTGGACACCGCCTTCACTAAGTAAGTATTATGTATGTTACAATGTCTTAGCACATGGGGATCTTAAGCTTGCAGCCCACACAGCTTTTTCCCATGGCCCGCACATGATATGCTTTGAATTATGTGATTAGAGATAATAAAGTTTTTCGTGCTTCTCTGACGATCGTCATTGATTCGCCCTTGAGAACAGACTTATCTCGAGTATGGGCTGTCTCCAACCACATGGTATTAATATCTTCCATACTTTTTCTTAAACCCTCACACTGGTTCCCATCTGTTTGTCTTTCTCCCCCCCCCCCCCCCCCCCCCCCCATTCTTCCATCAGTTCTCTTCCCCCCTCTCTTATATCAATATCACGCCCTCCCGGCTTATATTACCTTCTCATTGTTCTCCTATCAGGACCACTATTTGGCCACGCTTGGCTTATCAGGCATATTCCGCCACTTTTTGTTTGACCGCTCCCATTTCAGTTTCTATCGAGTACTTGGCATAACCGGTCGCTTAGACTTTTTTTTCCCCCAAAAACCGTTTTTGAATGGAGCTTGAGTCTAGACATTCTTGACCAATGCGTGCTAAAGGTTAAAGATAAATATAATATGTTTAGCTGTGAACTGGCATCTCTAGACATCTTAGTCTCCTGGACAAAAGCTCGTTTTCCTCAGTTGTTGTGGTGAATGTAAGCCGGAGTGCATGTGTTGTTGCCTTAGAGCATATGTTCTCAACCTTTTTCGAGTCGTGATCCCATTTTATTGAAACAAAGTGACCTGCAACCCCGATTCATTTAAAAAAAAAAGCATAGAAAAACACACAGAAAATAAAATTTTCAGTATAATATAATACAATATAATTCTAACCACATATTTCTGGATTATGCAATCGACTCTAATAATTGGTCGCAGAAACATGATTTATTATATTTCGTGGAATTCGCTTACGTAAACAAACCTCGGTGTAGGACACGATGGTGTGGTTTTTTTCTTTCCTGAAAACTGCTTATGTAAACAATCTGGCATCCGCGCCTTGATGTATGGGACTATGGGTCGCTTCAGTGTATTCACTGGTAGCACAAAATATAAAACTAGTAACAATAACATGGGTTATATTCCATATTTAAAAATAATAATATTCAAATTTTAAGACACCGATTAAAAATGAAACTTGCATTAATAATATTCTTTTACTCCACTTTTTCAGCTGGCGGTCCTATTTGGGGTCTCGACCCATGGGTTGGGAGCCCATGTCCTAGAGGCATCATCATATTGGGGGAGTGGGTAGGGAAAGACGAGCGCAACTTTGGAGTATCTTCTCGAAGGGTGGCAGTCCAGTGTATCAGTATTCCAGTATCCTTCTCAGTAGGCTCCCCACTATGATAGACATAGTGTTGTTCCCCGCCTTGTTGGCAGGGGCTGCTGTAATGCATCCTGTTTTCAGGCGCACAGCAAGGATATAAGCTGCGGGACAGCCTATTTCACATAACTCTGGCCTTTGCAGATATACTTCAGTGTAAATTTTTTCTGACTGCGAAAATACATTCTTCTTTGTCGTTTAAGACCTTGGCTTGGCTTCGTTCGTTCACAATCTCCCACAACCAAACCCTGAAAGGGCTTTAGTAGCAGAATGTAGTCCAGAGAACGGAATGCGTTGTCGTTGTTTACAGCTTGACTGTGATATTTGCACCCTTCAGACCAACACATCCGACTTCAGCAAGCATTTTTGAGTACCGGGTTAGCATTCCCTCTTCGATCCCTTCTCCTTAGCCAGTCTGCCCTGCTGCAGCCTGTTATCCAGGATCACCATGTGGATGTGGAGAAGGGCCTGACGCTAGCAGTCAGCCCTGGGTCACTGACCGCTACAGCTCATGCACTTCTCAGCATCTTGATCCCACACTTTTCCTATGACTTTCCTTTCCAAGCCTACTTTGGGTCCTTGTTGATCAGACAGTTTTGATTTGATTTGCAGGCAGAAGTACTCGCTGAACGAGAAGCTGGATCTGGTACAGAGTTTGAAGAAACAGATGCATCTGTACGAAGTAACTCTGACATGTGCTAGCCGTAAGTATAACTGTGGTTGTCTCTGCCAAGTTTGTTGGTTAAGCTGTTTTCTTGACAAGTTTGTGTTGGTTTTTGCTGTCTATGATAAATTTGTTCCCTCAGCTGTTTTTGGCAAGCTTGTTGATTTAGCTGTTTCTGTTGATTTAGCTGTTTTCTGTTGATTTAACTTTCTGTTGATTTAACTGTTTGACTTCGCACTGGCCACAATAGACTGAGGTACCACCTATTCAACAAATTGAAGATAGGGTGTACCGACGAATGCCCGTGCGGTACTGGTAAAATGACCGCTGAACATCTGCTGCAGAACTGCCCGACATACGAGGATCAGAGAGAGCAGATGTGGCCATCACCAGTGGAACTGCAAGACAAGCTCTATGGCAGTGGCGACAGCCTCAGGATGACCGCCGCTTTTTTCGAAAAAATAATGGTTACTGTCTGACTGCGTACGCAGAAGAAGAAGAAGAAGATTTAACTGTTTATGTTGATTTAGCTGTTTATGTTGATTTAGCTGTTTATGTTGATTGACAAGCTTGTTTCTGTTGATTGACAAGCTTGTTTCTGTTGATTTAGCTGTTTCTGTTGATTTAGCTGTTTCTGTTGATTTAGCTGCTTCTGTTGATTTAGCTGTTTCTGTTGATTTAGCTGTTTCTGTTGATTTAGCTGCTTCTGTTGATTTAGCCTGCTTCTGTTGATATAGCTGTTTCTGATGATTTAGCTGTTTCTGTTGATTTAGCTGTTTAATTTGTGTTCATTTAGCTGTTTTTGGCAAGCAGCTTGATTTAGCTGTTTAATTTGTGTTCATTTAGCTGTTTTTGGCAAGCAGCTTGATTTAGCTGTTTAATTTGTGTTCATTTAGCTGTTTTTGGCAAGCAGCTTGATTTAGCTTTAGGGAGGGTGGGGTTTCTTTCCTTGCTGCCTTTTCCTTCCCTAACTGTAAGTTAGGTACCCATTTACAGCCGGGTTGGTATTATAATCTCTTAATGCTAAACGTTTGTTACAGAGGAAGAGAAAGACAACATCATGAAACAGCTGCTGAAAGAGCTGATAGCCACACAGAGACAGGTAGAAGATCTGCTGTCAAGGTTAGAGCAGAACTCTGCCGCACTGAAACCACCTTTTGGTAATTGATTGTTTCAATCGTCCTCTCATGCTGGCCTAGTTTCTCTCTTCATCACTTTTCTTCTGCTTATGTGAGGGAGGTGCTGTCTTTTTGTGTGCATGTATGCTATCTCCACTGTTTTTTACCCCTTGTTGGCTCTCAGAGAGAGGCTGGATACAGATACAGAAACAGAGTCTCTTAACGCAGCTCTCATAGATACAGCAACAGAGATCCTGGGATGTCACCAAACAAAAAAGAAGCCAGGGGTGACCAAAGAAATTGTAGACCTTCGTGATAGAAGGTGGTCACTGAAAAACCAAAATTAACTACCTGATGAGGTCGGCAGATATAAAGAGGTCAAGAAAGCGATACAACAAAAGATGGGAGGACAACATAAAAGAATGGACCAATCTCCGACCAGAAGAGGCACAGGCAGCGGCCGCTGACAGAGAAGGGTGGCGTGGTGTTGTGAGGATGTCTTCATGTGTGCCCCAATGACCTCACCGGTTATAGGATGACCAGATGCTATCTACGCAAATATTATTTTCAATCTAAACTACTGTAGTCTTTCTTTGACGCAGTCATACCATTTTCTTTGTCTTTCCATTGTTATAATTTATATTATTAATTGATGAAATTCAACCGCATGAGCTGCAGTAGTCAGCGACCCATAACTGAATGCTAGCGTTAGAGCCAGCGATCCAGAACTGCCAAGACCCTTCTACACCTGCATGTGGGGATCCTGAATAACAGGCTGCAACAGAGCAGACTGGCTAAGGAGAAGGGACCGAAGAGGGAAGGCTAACCCGATACTAAAAAAAGGCCAGCTGAAGTTGGATGTATTGTACCGAAAGGTGCAAATATCGCAGTCAAGCTGTAAACTACAACACACCGCATTCTGTTCTTTGGACTACATTCTTGCTAATTAAGCCCTTTTCAGGACTTGGTAGCGGGAAATTGAGAACGAACGAAAGTCAAGTCAATTGATGAAATATTGTACAGTTGTACATAGTTGGCTAACAAAGATGTTGGTTGTTTCTTTTGAGGCGCCATCCACTTGGTGGCTCTATGCTTCATAAGGAGTGAAATGGAGATGACTGCTAATTCTATTTTTTATTAACTAAATTGGAGTGCTAATATATTTTCTTTTGTTACTGAATGGAGATGTCTGCTAATATGTATATTTTTATTTACCAAATGAAGATGTCTATGTTAATATTATTTTTTATTGATTGAATGGAAATGTCTTAATATTATTTTTTATTGATTGAATGGAAATGTCTTAATATTATTTTTTATTGATTAAATGGAAATGTCTTAATATTATTTTTTATTGATTGAATAGAAATGTCTTAATATTATTTTTTATTGATTGAATGGAAATGTCTTAATATTATTTTTTATTGACGAAATGAAGATCTCTGTGTTTTAACAGAATGGAGATGTCTGTACTATTATTATTTTTTAAAAGAAACTAAATGGATAAGTCAGTGCAAAAATAATTATTAGTGATCTAATAGATCTAAATTGGGGACGGCGTGGGCTTGTGGTTAAGTGACACGGCTCACAACCAGAAGGTGCTAGATTCGATCCCCATCACAGCACCGGCCGTTACCTGGGGGAAGCAAACCGTTACAAAATGCAAAAGGAAGCAGACCCTTACATAAAATGCATGCTGAAATTGGATGCACTGGGCATACAGGCACAAAATAAAAACCACTGTGCAACGCAGACCGCCTTGGGGGATTAGAGAAATAAGGCGAACGCAATAAAAAAATAGATCTAAATGGAGATGTCTGTGCTAAAATAATTGTTAGTGATCTAATAGATCTAGATGGAGATGTCTGCTAATATATTTTTGTTTGTTATTGATCAATAACAGTTGTTATGGAAGGTTTCAACTATACATCCTCAACAACTGACATGACAACCGCCACAACTACAGCCACTAAAGGCAGCAGCCATCATGACCTTCCCAGCATGGCTGCAATGTCTACTGACAGAGATGATATTCCAGGTAATGATGTCTGTTTTTTTAACGCTTTTCTGTCAAGCAAGATAAACGAATCAAGCTCCATTAGTCAGGGTAAAGTGAATCATACTGATCAAGACCTCACTTCACCTCACTTCCAAGCGGTTCTCCATGTAAATGCCCTGCTTCATGGCAGTCTGGCCATTGAGGTGGGGGTCAACACTGTGATTCCTCCAGTGATTAGCGTACTGAGGTTCCTTGCATTGCATTACAGCCAGGAGGACACCAGTCCACCTCAAGTATGCCCCGGGGTGTGAGGGGAGTCACTGTAACTGCTACCAAAGAAAGTCGTTGAGTGCCTAATTCAAGTGAGAGTGACATTAACAATGACAGCAACCCTTCCCAGTCTTTAGTTTGCCCAAGCACTAGTCAGCCCTGAGGGATACAGGTTGCCCATAGCACTAGAGTCAGCCCTGAGGGATACAGGTTGCCCATAGCACTAGTCAACCCTGAGAGCTAAGTTTTTCCATAGCACCAGAGTCAGCCCTGAGGGATACAGATTGCCCATAGCACCAGAGTCAGTCCTGAGGGATACAGGTTGCCCATAGCACTAGTCAGCCCTGAGAGCTAAGTTTTTCCATAGCACCAGAGTCAGCCCTGAGGGATACAGGTTGCCCATAGCACTAGTCAGCCCTGAGAGCTAAGTTTTTCCATTGCACCAGAGTCAGCCCTGAGGGATACAGGTTGCCCATAGCACTAGTCAGCCCTGAGAGCTAAGTTTTTCCATAGCACCAGAGTCAGCCCTGAGGGATACAGGTTGCCCATAGCACTAGTCAGCCCTGAGAGCCAAGTTTTTCCATAGCACCAGAGTCAGCCCTGAGGGATAAAGGTTGCCCATAGCACTAGAGTCAGCCCTGAGGGATACAGGTTGCCCATAGCACTAGAGTCAGCCCTGAGGGATACAGGTTGCCCATAGCACTAGAGTCAGCCCTGAGGACTAGTTTGCCCATAGCACTAAAGTCCGCCCTGAGAGCTAAGTTTTTCCATAGCACTAGTCAGCCCTGAGGGATACAGGTTGCCCATAGCTCTAGAGTCAGCTCTGAGGGATATAGGTTGCCCATAGCACTAAAGTCCTCCCTGAGCACTACTCTTTGCCCATATCGTTAGCGTCAGTAATGTGCGCTTACCTGGAGCACTAAAGTCAACCTTGAGCGATACAGTTTGCCTAAGTTACTTGAGGGCCTCAGTTTGCCTAAGTTACTTGAGGGCTATAGTTTGCCTAAGTCACTTGATGGCTATAGTTTGCCTAAGTCACTCGAGGGCTACAGTTTGCCTAAGTCACTTGAGGGCTACAGTTTGCCTAAGTCACTTGAGGGCTACAGTTTGCCTAAGTCACTTGAGGGCTACAGTTTGCCTATGTAGCACTATAGATTGTCCGGGGCACTATGAGCTGTCAAGAGAACTCTCTCACCCAGAACAATACAGTCAGCCCTGAACACTATATTCATCAAGATGCTGAGCTGCAGCAGTCAGCGACCCATAGCTAACTGTGACGTGATCCCCATAGTAGTAAGCGACACGCAGATGAAGCCAATCATAGCACAACTGCCTGGGGGACCTCGGTCTACCGCCATCAGCACGCTCGGGATGTGAGGAGCGCTACGACAACCCGCCACTCAACGTCGTTTTAAGAGCGCACAAAAGAGTAAGCCTACTCATTGTGGGCAACTCAACAACAACTGCTAGCGTCAGGGCCAGCGAACAAGAGTTGTCAAGATCCTTCTACACCTCCACGCTGTGATCCTAGACAATAGGCTGCAACTGAGCAGACTGGTTAAGTAGAAGGGATCGAATAGGGAAGGCTAACTCGGTACTCAATGCCTGATGAAGACGGATGGGTCGGACCGAAAGGTGCAAAAATCACAGTCGAGCTGTAAACAACACAACATATTCCGTTCTCCGGACTACATCCTGCTACTTGCAAAGCCCTTTTCAGGGCTTGGTAGCGGGAGATTGAGAACAAACACAGAAGATATTCATCATAAAGCACAGTGTTCCTGAGCACAGTGATAACTTTTGTATAACATAACGTTTGAATCTTCTATTTCACTGTTGTAATTTTAAAAATTTATTTCCTAGATATTGACTTTGGCCACTCAGAAAGATTATTTGATGAGTTCAACCACCCAAGTGAATTGGAGCGAGAACTCCGCACCCACTCCCACTCCATTTTTACCACAGTCTCCGCCAATCACCTGTCTCCACACCACTCCAATATATCTAGTCAAAGCACAACCCCAAACCACTCACCAAGACGCCTCAAGTACTTTGCTGAGAGTGACTATACGGCACCCAAAGGTCAGTTGAATGTATCCGCGTTATAGGAACGTCTTGAGTAGCCGTGTGATAGGAACGTTTTGAGTAGCCGTGTGATAGGAACGTTTTGAGTAGCCGTGTGATAGGAACGTTTTGAGTAGCCGTGTGATAGGAACGTTTTGAGTAGCCGTGTGATAGGAACGTTTTGATTAGCCATGTGATAGGAACGTCTTGAGTAGACGTGCGATAGGAACACCTTAAGTAGTCGTGTGATAGGAACATCATGAGTAGACGTGTGATAGGAACGTCTTGAGTAGACGTGCGATAGGAACGTCTTGAGTAGACGTGTGATAGGAACGCCTTGAGTGGTCTTGTGATAGGAACGTAGTTGTAATAATTTTTCAGCACGTCATGGCACGACGTGGCTGTTGATTTTGAGAACCTCTAATTGTGTGCTTGCGCGGGCGACATATATTAATAAAGAACTTGTTAACTTGTTGGTGTTATTGTGTGTATGTTAATTTCTGAGATAAAAGATAGTGATAGCGGTGAAAAATAGCACAAACATATAGACTTCCCCAGGAGTAGCAGTGTCGAAAAACATACTAATACTACTATCGATGTTTACTATAATGGCTATGTCTGTTACTTCGACTATAAACGTAATTATTATATCTACATAAATAAACTAAATAGATCTACCTCAGAACTCCCCCATTCTCAATAATGGGGGAATCTTCAAATCAAAGCGAAAAATATAAAACAAATTTCACAATAGCTATTTTCTTCGTCTAAATGTGCATGACGGAAATTGGAACTCTCTATAATCAAAAGAGGAGTATGTTCAGCCGTTACTATGGCATTACCCCAGTAGTTTATATACAATAAATCGATGAACCTAGAGCTGGAACGGAAAAGGTACAGTTCTTATAATTGTGACTCGCCCTTCAATAATGGTTGTAACTGTCTTATATTTCATTAATGTTTGCGTAATTGTGACGAATCTTTCATTAATGGTTATAACTGTAACTTTTCATTCATTAATTGCTGAAATAATATTACTTTGACTGCACCAAACGGAAACATTTTCTGTTGCTCCACCCAAATCAGGCAAAGAGAGACTATTTAACCCATTCAATCCCAGCCAGGGAACGGCGTGGCCTAGTGGTTAAGTGACACGGGTCACAACCCAAAGGTGCTGGGTTCGATCCCCATCACAGCACCGGCCGTTACCCCAGGGAAGCAAACCCTTAGAAAATGCAGGAGGAAGCAGACCCTTACATAAAATGCATGCTGAAGTTGGATGCATTGGGCCTACAGGCGCAAAATAAAAACCACAGTGCAACGCACACTGCCTTGGGGAATAGAGAAATAAGGCGAACGCAACAAAAAAAAACCAAAAAAAATCCCAGCCTGGCCAGTGACGGCTGCTATCAATTGACTCCCAGTCCGGCCGGCAATGGCCACCGTGGATATACTGATTTCAATGATTTTTTTTCTTACGCTTTACTTGCGAATAGACACGCTAAATTTAGCCGTCACGAGACTACCAGTAAAGGCGGCTCCCATTGCAGTTTACAAATCGTTTCTATCACGTGTGATGTTTGAGCCATGATTTTTAAAAATTATGGTCTTCGATTTTCTTCAAAACTTGGTGTGGACTGGAGCTACTTATGAGTCAGATGATGGTGATGGAGAATTTGTTGATGGAGTTGTAGAGAATGAATCAAATGTTGATGAGGAATAAGTTCAGGATTTGGAAGATGAAAGTATCGACACTGGCCTCACTAGTGATGACGAATTATCGGTAGAAGACGGTGACAACATGACCCTCCACCCCACAGGCCCTATTGGTGTTAGATAATGATCAAAGCAACTGAGTAATATCATTATCGAAGGATTTAGTGAGGAAACAGGTTCTGCAGATGACATAGATCCAGATCAAGATTACTCTGCTTTTGATTACCTTTCATTATTTCTACCTCAGACCTTTGTTTGGGTACCAATGCATATGCCTGCAACAGAACTTTAGAAAAACAGGATCCTTCGTGGAACCTGTTTCTCTTGATGACATGAAGGGCTTTCGTTATGTTAACTATATGTTTGGGGTTCATCAGTTACCCTCCTACAGAATGTTTTGATCTACTGATAAACTGTTGAATGTACCTGCAGTGTCAAGTGTAATGTCAAGAAATAGATTTGAAAGTATCAACAAATATTTGCACCTCAATGATAATTCCAAATTCATTCCATGAGGACATGATGCAATTTTTAAGATTGGACCTCTATTTGATCTTATTCTAGCCAAGTCTAGAGAACTAATGAGGCCTGAACAGGATATTAGTATTGATGAAGCTATGGCTGCTTTTACAGACAGACTCCAGTTCAAGCAATAAATAAAAAACAAACCCTGTCCTTGAGGAATTAAAATTTGGTGTGCTGCAGATCCTCATACTAGATACCTCTATAACTTTGAGGTGTATACTGGAAAGTCAGACAAGAAGATGAAAGACTAGTTGCAATGAACCAAGGGTGATTGCTTTGCAGCTTTTCACTTGGACATTTATCAGCAACCAAATTGACAAGAGTGAAACCGACATATTATATTGACACATTTTCCCCCCTTCACTTGTTTAATATTTCGCATCCAACATACATGACACCATACATGACACCATACATGACACTCACAAAAAACATGTGCACAGATAAGCACCCTTTCTGTTTATCTGTAAAGTGGGAATTGAATCACACAAATAAATTTAAAATTGTATTTTTTTATTCATTTTATTGCACTAGTACTAATTTTTGCGGAGCTATTCACCATACCCTGGGAATTCGAGTTTTTCTGATCATCTGGGTTTTGAATGGGTTAAACAAGAAAAGGAAACAGGGAAAAGAACCATTAAAAAAATTACCTTAAGGGCACATCATCATCCCAAAGTCAGTATTGACTGAAGGAGGCTGTTCTGACATTTTGCTTTCGGACAAACCGTGACTTTGTTTTTCTAAATGATGATATTTCTATTCAGCTGGCAACATTCCACAAGGTATAATTGACTCTGACATTCGCAACCTGTTTGCTGTGCTGAAGCTAGAGTCCCATGAGAAGCTTCGGAAAGAAACAGGAGAATGCCTGGTCATCCTCAGTGGCATGGAGGCTAGGCTTGGCAGCAGGCTAAGGGTGTACAAGTCTCAATCTGTGTCTGAGGTAAGACAAGCAAATTGGTCTCTAAGATTGTTGAACCGGCTTCGTTTGTTCTCAATATCCCACTGAATGTAGTCCAGAGAACGGAATGCGTTGTGTCGTAGTTTACAGCTTGACTGCGATATTTGCACCTTTCGGTCCAACACATCTGACTTCAGCAAGCATTTTTTGAGTACCGGGTTAGCATTCCCTCTTCGATCCTTTCTCCTTAGCCAGTCTGCCCTGCTGCAGCCTGTTATCCAGGATCACCGTGTGGAGGTGTAGAACGGTCTTGGCAGCTCTGGTTCGCTGGCCGTGACGCTAGCAGTCAGCTATGGGTCGCTGACCGCTGCAGCTCATGCGCTGCTCAGCATCGTGATCCCATCTTTTGAAATGATCATATGTGTTGTTTAAAAAAAAATTATGTTGTATTGTAATCTTCATGAGCTGCAGTGGTCAGCTGTTAAGTAGCGACACAACGCATTTTGTTATTCGGATGACATCCTGCTACTTGCAAAGCTCTGTTCAGGGCTTGGTAGCGGTAGTTTGAGAATGAACGCCGAAGAAAAAAAATAACACAGAGAATGAACTAAGATTAAATGATTACACAAGGATAGAGGCAGAATGACCAGCCCAGGACCGTGTATGCTGGCGAGATGTTGTCAATGGTCTATGCACCGAGAGGAGTGACGGGCTTTAGTTGATGTGATTGATTAAAGTAATTAATTTTAAATGCCAAAGTGTTAGCAAGGCCTGTAAAGGAACCAAAGATTGGTATTGTTTGTTCTTTTGATTTCCGTAAATTATCGAAATGCACTAAAAGTTTTAAATTAACTGACTGAAAATCAAGAACATGTGCATAACGAAGGACATCCCTCTAACGATTGCCCTTGTGGTTTTTGGGAGACCTATGCGTGACGGAGATAAGAATAGGACTCGTGCCACGCTGAGAGTATGTTCGATCTGGCCTGTCAAGAATATAATACTCTCACATTTCTAGCATTGCTCACCCTGCCTTTTACACATGGCAAAAGTAGACTAGAGTAGCAGTCTGGGTTTCAAAGAAAGTTAGGTGCTGAAACACAAGCAAGGAAATGACAGCATTCAGTGACTCAAGCTGACTGCTTGTATCAGGACTATGGAATAAGAGCTGTCCAAGGTCCTATTCCACCTCCAAGAGATGATCCTGGAAACAGGCTGTACTATGCAGAAGAGAAGGCATACATGTCCCAAAAAATGTACCATGTTGAAACTGGACATGTCAGGTCAAAAGGTCAGATAACAGTAGCCTCACTGTAAACTATGTAAACATAATAAAACTTGTCTCAGGGCCAAGAAGAAAAAGAAAGCTAGAAAAAATACCCCATGTAGTTAGTTTTGTCAAAGAATCAACTTCATTGCACACGGTTTAACCCATAAGTGCTCTGTTCTTCTCCATATTTTTAGAGAATCCCAGCACAATGGATGAACAGCGTAGCACCGGCAAGGATCATGTAATAGATTGGGTAGATTTTTAACATAATTTTGCCCGGGCAGCAGCCGTTGTTACTCGTTTCGATTTCCAACTACCGAGGGATTTTTAACGTGCACGACACTGCTCATAGGCATCCGAGATCTACTACCTAGAGATCCGGGGAAATACCAGAAAGTACACTTGGAGCTCTACCAGAATTTGAATCTGCGACCTCCAACACTCGAGGCCGACGTCTTACCTCAAGACATTTGTGGTCCTTTGAAAATCGAGATCATGAAACAATGTGTTTATCGATATCCTGGGCAAAGACTAAAGTCCAGAACCTCAGCCCCTATATTGGATCTTAGGAAATAGCAGTTTGTGGCCACACAGCGGAGGGTACCAATGAATTTACATACCTGGGCAGCACGATTACATCAGATGGGCGCAGCACTCCCGATATGTCAAGATGGATCGAGCTCGTTGCCTCAGCGGTGAACAAAATTCACTGCACAGGGAGTAACTGCAGTCTCTCCCGTCTATCCAAACTACATATTTACCAATCACGTGTGCTTCCTGTACAACCATGGACCCTGCTGAAATGGGACATTGTCTCGAGGCCTTCCGCGTGCGAAATCAGATATGTAATCTTGGAATCCGCTGGCATGACTTTGTCTGAAATGCAGAGGTCTCTGCAACCGCAAAACTCTCTCCCATCTGGGAAAACTTGAATTTCCTCCGCCTTTCCTTATTCGATCATGTTGTTCGCCTGAATAGGATTGTCCCAGTCTATCAGATTCACCACAAATCTCTCTTCCATGTCAACGACCGCCCACAGGCTGGTTGGAAGCGCATGAGAAGATGCCCCCACACATCATGGCTTCAACAATTTGATGACTCTCCTCTCCCCCAGCTTCAGACGGAGCTTGGCAATGTGCCACAACAATTAGACATGGCAATGGCCAACTGATGCCTTTGGCAATGGCCAACTGATGCCTTTGGCAATTAGGAGAACTTTGTTATTATTATGATATGGCTTGGCTTCATTCGTTCTCAATCTCCCGCTACCGTCCAGAGAACGGAATGCGCTGTCGTAGTTTACAGCTTGACTGCGATATTTGCACCTTTCGGCCCAACACATCTGACTTCAGCAAGCATTTTTTGAGTACCGGATTAGCATTCCCTGTTCGAACCCTTCTCCTTAGCCAGTCTGCCCTGCTGCAGCCTGTTATCCAGGATCACCGCGTGGAGGTGTAGAAGGGTCTTGGCAGCTCTGGTTCGCTGGCCCTGACGCTAGCAGTCAGCTATAGGTCACTGACCACTGCAGCTCATGCGCTGCTCAGCATCTTGATCCATTATGATATGAGAACCAAGAAGTGAATAACTTGTTTTCACGTGGATAAGCAATAGGAACAGTAACATGTTTTTAAGAAAATAATTTACAATGTTATTAAATACTTCTCATGTAGTGTGAATAAGAAGCGTCATTGGAATGCTAAAAAGTGTTTATTCCATACTTTGTGGATCACTTTGACCGTAGCTAAATGGCAGAGGTGTTAATTCATGTTTTGTGGATCACTTTTACTTTATCTAAATGGTAGAGAAGTGTTAATTTTGTGTTTTATGAACCACTTTTACTTTAAATGATAGAGAAGTGTTAATTCATGTTTTGTGAATCACTTTGACCTAAGCTAAATGGAAGCAGTGTTTTATGCTCTGTAGAAATTAACATGACTGGTCCATTTTTATTGTTGCAGAGAATACGGGTAATACATTTCATTTTCAACTCTCTAAGGAATGATACATTCTTGCATCTTGTATGAAATGCCATAGAATTAACATAATTTTCGTTACATGGTTGTGGCCTGTCAGTTGTGGTGATGTTTTGTTTTGCACTTGAGCTATTTTGGGGATAATGTTCTGTGAACTTTTTTTTGCACTGTCCATCATTACTACTCATTGTTTTCTCTTGTGAAGCGTACCGTTGCAGTTATTTTCTGTTATATGCTGTGGAATTGAATTATCCAACTCCTCAGGTACTCAGTCGCTTTATAAATAAGGTGAACGGTATGCATACTGCTGGCTCTTATGCTGTCCAGTTATACTTACTTCTGATCCGTCAGCTATATTGCCATATCTAGCTGGACACCTTATTCTTGTCTTTTTCTTCTTATTCTTCCTGTTTGTCTTGTCTCCTAAGGAGGAGTGCATTATGGCAGAGTGCATCCCCATTTAGCTGGACACCTTGTTTGCTTTGTCTCTTAACAATGGAGTGTTATATTGCACATTGCTTTTTATTTGGTGCCGTATGGCCCAGTACATCTGATTTCAGCACACGCTTGTTTAAAAATGGGTTTAATTCCTGTAGAGGCAATACCTCATGAATCTGAACATGTGCATGTTTGAGTTGTGAGTAGTGTCACAGTGAGGACCATCGTTTGATTCCAGACATCTGCATTCTGTTGATTCATCCATTGTAGTGTCTGGTTTATTCATACATATGTCGTGTCAGTTTGAGTTTTCCATTGTAGTGTCTGGTTTATTCATACATTTGTCGTGTCAGTTTGAGTTTTCCATTGTAGTGTCTGGTTTATTCATCCATTGAAGTGCCAGGTCGAGTCATCCATTGTAGTGTCTGGATGAGTCATCCATTGTAGTGTCATGTTGAGTCGTCCATTGTAGTGTTATGTTTATTCGTCCATCATGTTGAGTCTTACATCATGTTGAGTCTTACATCATGTTGATTCATCCATCATGTTGAGTCTTACATCATGTTGAGTCTTACATCATGTTGAGTCTTACATCATGTTGAGTCTTACATCATGTTGAGTCTTACATCATGTTGATTCATCCATCATGTTGATTCATCCATTGTAATGTATGGTTTATTCATCCATTGTAGTGTCTGGTTTACTCATCCACTGTAGTGTCTGGTTTATTCATCCACTGTAGTGTCTGGTTTATTCATCCATTGTAATGTCTGGTTTATTCATCCATTGTAATGTATGGTTTATTCATCCATTGTAGTGTCTGGTTTATTCATCCATTGTAGTGTCTGGTTTATTCATCCATTGTAGTGTCTGGTTTATTCATCCATTGTAATGTATGGTTTATTCATCCATTGTAGTGTCTGGTTTATTCATCCATTGTAGTGTATGGTTTATTCATCCATTGTAGTGTCTGGTTTATTCATCCATTGTAATGTATGGTTTATTCATCCATTGTAGTGTCTGGTTTATTCATCCATTGTAGTGTCTGGTTTATTCATCCATTGTAGTGTCTGGTTTATTCATCCATATTTGAGCTGATGTAATAAGTGGAATGTTTCTGATAAACTGAGATGGCCACATGAGATGCTTACTAATGATATGGTTGGTTAGGTTAGTAGTTGTGAAATCATGAAAGCTGTTCATTGAACGCATAAAATAAGTGATTGAGAGATGGCTCAAACTTGGCAGTCGAGTGCATGAAAAGCATGAATGTACAATGTATAGATTATTTGAAATGTGTGAAATAATGAAAGCTGTTCAATGAATGCATGAAATAAGTGATGGGAGATGGTTTCATTCTTTTCCAGTTCGGGGAAATTTTGCTGATTTGTATCTTTCCATCAGGTCCAAAATGTTAGATTCAAAATAAATTAATATTGAACAGAATTAAAATTACAATCTAAACATTGTTAGACACATATAATTCAACTATTTGTAACATGAAGCATTCATAATAAAGATTATATATTGGTGTGGAGCTTAAAATTAACATGAAACATTCATTTAAAAAATTTTTTTTTAAACTTTAAGCGGGGGTTCGGCTTCATTGCCTCTGGTTTTTTCCCCATTTTAGCTCGGTCTCTCTCGGCAGATGGGTACCCCATCTGTCGAGAACATCGCACAAAGCACGAACTACGTAGCTCCAGCAATGAACCCAGGAATCTCTGGAAAAAAATTGACATCATGGACCGACTGTCGCAGCTCGAAATCCAACCCCGACCGTCTGAACACGAGGCAAACGGCTTGACCACTTCGCCACAGAGACCCCCTGAAGCATTCATAATAAAGATTATATTTTAGTATGGAGTGTTAAATTACATTTATATGGTGGGGGAAATTGAGAGACTATGCATTCCACATCATATATTTTGCTGATATTTCAGTCAATTCCTTTACACATACTTTTCGTATTATCTGTCAAAGTCTGACTGAAGTATATGTTGAATATCAATGATTAATCCAGATGCGTAATCATTGGACTTTTTTTCTTCTTTTTTGGGGGGCGTTTACCTTATTTTTCAATTCCTCAAGGCGGTGTGCATTGCACAATGGTTTTGATTGTGCGCCTGTCGGCCAGTACATCCTACTTCAGCATGCATATTTTGTAAGGGTCCACTTTTTCCTGCATTCTCTAAGGGTTTGCTTCCCGGGGTGATGGCCGGTGCTGTGATAAGGATTGAACCCAGCACCTTCGGATTGTAAGCAGTGTCACTTAACCACTAGCCCATGCCGTCCCCCATTGGACATATAGTAATTAATCATTTCTTAGGTCTTTTCAATATGTATGTTGACTTTCAAAATCAATAAAACATGCTAATGTCGACATATCGGAAATAATCGTACAGTTAAACATTAATTGCGCTTGTAGAGCTGTAAAAAAAATTTATTAAAAAAAAAAGAAATTCCGCAAATTATTCACAAAACACGAATGCATGTTTCAGAGGACCATTTTGATCATGACGGGCGGCCATTATTATGTTTTCGGGAGACAGTGTCAACGTCTACGAGCTGTAAAGGGTTAAACTTTGTAGTTGAGTGCATGAGGCGCATGATTGTACAATGTATAAAGTATTGGCTACATTGATGTAACTAAACAGTAACGAGCACGATAGACATATCATAGGAATGTTTACGTCATCATTTGTTGTGTACTATTTTTCTTGTACACTTCTACATGTCAACTCTATAGAAAGCAGTTGTTGTAAGAGGGCAAGTCAGTAAGTAGGTCACATACTGATATGGGGGTAGCTGAAAAATGTAGTTGGTAGTTTCTAAAGGTGGCAGCAACATCAAACTTTGTGATTACTGTAGGTAACTGGTATAAGGTGGCGCATGCACATGTGCAGCACAGATGCAAATTGATATACATGATCACAGAGTGTACAATCAAAGAACAGTGTGCTGTTGTGTGGTTTTTTTGTTAGGATTTGTTTATGATAAGTGTTTGTTGCATAAAGCGGTGCATTACTGGGTCGATAAATGTTCTCATGGGCGAGATCAAAACTTGCTGATGAAGCTAGACCTGGTCATCCTGTTCAGATTGCAACAGAAGCATCTGTGCGGTTGGTGGGGAAAGTGATTCAAGATAACAGGCGAGTAACAATAGACAGTATAGCAACTGATGGGGGACGGCATGGGCTGGGATTAAGGGACATTGCTCACAACACCGATTACAGTACCGGCCGTTACCCCAGGGAACCAGGGAAGCAAACCATTAGAAAGTGCAGGAGAAAGCAGTCCCTTACATAAGATGCATGTCGAGGCCAGGTGGCATAGGGCCGACAGGCGCAAAATAAAAACATATAGAAACTACTTGAATTCACATTTGGCTTGGCTTGGCTTCGTTTGTTCTCAATCTCCGGCTACCAAACCCTGAAATGGCTTAAGTAGCAGAATGTAGTCCAGAGAACGGAATGCGTTGTATCGTAGTTTACAGCTTGACTGCGATATTTGCACCTTTCGGTCCAACACATCCGACTTCAGCAAGCATTTTTTGAGTACCGGGCTAGCATTCCATCTTCGATCCCTTCTCCTTAGCCAGTCTGTCCTGCTGCAGTCTGTTATCCAGGATCACCACGTGGAGGTGTAGAAGGGTCTTGGCAGCTCTGGTTCGCTGGCCCTGACGCTAGCAGTCAGCTATGGACCACTGCAGCTCATGTGCTGCTCAACATCTTGATCCCGAATTTACATTTGATAGCGCTACGCTTTGATCCATGTTCAGCTTCTAGTATAAATCATAGTTGGATATGGATCCGAAGATGCAGCACAGTGAGTGAGCTCATGGATATAAAAAATATTTTGTAGTCAGAGCGTGGTGAATGTTTGGAATGAATTGCCACAAGAAATAGTGGGGGTATGGTCAGTTAATTCATTAAAAAATAGATCGTATGCACAAAGTTATTTTTAGATCAAGTTGAGATGAAGAAACTGGTTTATACACTCTCTTCAGAGCCTTCTGAACCAGTATAAAGAAGTTGTTAAGCAGCCACAGCGACTGGCTTTTTACATCAAGTTCAGGAAACCAGAGTTGATGTTGACGAAGGTCCTATTCACCTCAAATGGTTGCATTGAGGGGACGGCGTGGGCTAGTGTTTAAGTGACACGGCTCACAATCAGAAAGTGCTGGGTTCGATTCCCATTACAGCACCGGCCATTACCCCCGGGGAAAGCAAACCCATAGAAAATGCAGGAGGAAGCAGGCCCTTACATAAAATGCATGCTGAAGTCGGATGCACTGGGGGACAGGCGCAAAATAAAAATAACGGTGCAACTCACACCGCCTTGGGGGATTAGAGAAATAAGGCGAGAACAACAACAACAAAAATGGCTGCCCTGGAAACATGCTGCACCTGTGTAGTCTGCCGAAGAGATTAGGGATTGAAGAGCCGCCCAAGACGGACGTGTAGGACCGAAAGGTGCAAATATCGCAAACGAAACTAAACTAGCGACACGATGCAAATCCGTTCTCCGGACTATATCCTGCTGCTTGCAAAGCCCTGTTCAGGGCTTGGTAGCGGGAGATTGATAATGAACACAGAAGAAGAAGAAGCTGCATATAAAATATTTACAATTTTCATCCGTATTTTTAGAGCATAGATTACAGTACCATGAGAGAGACGTCGATGGCGTGTCAGAACCTGCGGATGTGTCTGGAGGAGGCTTCTCGTCTGACTGCCGCTGCCTGGATCACAGAGCTGCCCCCTGTGGACACTCGAGGACACTTCTACGATCCAGTGTTAGCAGAACAGGTGAGTTGATACAGCTGCTAGTTGTCCATTTTTACTTCACACACCAAAAGTGCTGGTTTGTTTGGATTTATTATTTTTTTTGCGTTCGCCTTATTTTTCTATTCCCCAAAGCGGTGTGCGTTACACTGTTTTTATTTTGCGTCTGTCGGCCCTTTGCATTCGACTTCGACATGCATTTTATATAAAGGTCTGCTTCAGCCTGCATTTTCTAAGGGTTTGCTTCCACGGGGCAGCAGCCGATGCTGTGATTAGGAAACAAACCCAGCACCTTCGAGTTGTGGAGTCATGTCACTTAATCACTAGAAGTCGCCGTTTCCGGATTTATTTAAAAATGCGGGAGGAAGATGCTGAGCTGCAGCGACCCATAGCTGACAGCTACCACCAGGACCAGCAAACCATAGCTGCCAAGACCCTTCTACACCTCCACATGGTGATCCTGGATAACAGACTGCAATGCAACAGAGCAGACTGGCAAAGAAGAAGAGGGAAGGCTAATGCGGTAATAAAAAATACCTGCTGAAGTTGGGCCGAAAGGTGCAAATATCGCAGTCAAGCTGTAAACGACGACACAACACATTCTGTTCTCCGGACAACATCCTGCTACTTGCAAATCCCTTTTCAGGGCTTGGTAGCGGGAGATTGAGAACAAACAAAGAAGAAGATTTGAAAATGGAAAGACGAATGCGGGCAGGGTGGAAAAGCCATAAATGACACTATCTCACAAAGAAAATATTCTCGAAACCCACCAGGCATATCATCGGAGGTAGCTAAGGACGGTTGAGCGGCGCTCCCCAATCCTGGGGATACTATAATATAGGTAATAGTAATAGATCAACTATGCACAACTTCATCACAGACTCTCGTCAAATAGTGCATGCAGAATCTCCACAGGTATTCATCATTGGTGATTGATGCAACTGTTCCGTCAAACAAGACAGTTGTAGTTCACCATTGTTCGTCCTTCCTTCTATTAACGTGTCCAGCCCAGCTGTGTTTAAAATTATTTACTTGTTGCAGATATCTTTTACCTGCAACATTTCTCGGATGTAATTATTGTGTAGGTCCTTAGGTCCTCTGACGTTGTTATCTGAGTGCTGGTAAGAATACTGAGACAAGGTCTGAATGTAATCCGATGTCTTTTGTGGCATCTGTTTTGTTTTGAGTTAAAGGCCGTCCAGTCTACTTGGCGGCGTCGTCTGTATTTCTTCCTCTTTAGCATTTGTCCTGAGAAGAACATTGTGTTGTAGTTTACAGCAAGGCTGCGGTATCTGTGCTTCTGGGCCGACACACCTGACTTTTGCTGCCTTTTTTGGGCAATTGATTTGCCTTCCCACTGCAACATCTATTCTCTTCCAGACTTCACTAGTACAGCCTGTTTCCGGGGCCAACGCTAGGAGGCGGAATAGGGTTTGGTCAGCTCAGGTTCACTGACCCTAATAAAAGAGGCCAGTTATGAGTCGCTGGCTGCTGTCAACTACGTCACTGTATTGCATCTTCAGCCCCCATGTCATATTATCTTCATTTCTGTCGTACGAATTTGTTTCCAATACTGGGGTAGTCGAGGGGATTTAAAGGCTGAGGACTACAGACCACTTTGACACTGCTGTCGCCACGTCGTGTGCTGGACATGTTTGTTTATTTCACCCCCAACAGAAAGGTAACATATGCTTTACCGAGAATTTGATCCGCTGCCCTCACTGTCAGCAGACAGGCATTGAAACCATTTGGCCAAGCACTCATATTATCATTAGCCCCAAAAAATATCTTTAGCCCCCAAATCATTATGTTCAGCCCCCCAAAATATCTTTAGCCCCCAAATCATATTATGTTCAGCCCCCAAATCATATTATGTTCAGCCCCCAAAAAATATCTTTAACCCCCAAATCATATTATGTTCAGCCCCCAAAAAATTTTGTTAGCGCCCAAATCATATGTTCAGCCCCCAAAATATATCTTTAGCCCCCAAATCATATGTTCAGCCCCCCCCCAAATATCTTTAGCCCCCAAATCATATTATGTTCAGCCCCCCCCCCCCCCCCCCCCCAAATCATATTATGTTCAGCCCCCAAATCATATTATGTTCAGCCCCCAAAATATATCTTTAGCTCCCAAATCATATTATTTTCAGCCCCCCCAAAAATATCTTTATTCCAAATCAAATTATCTTCCGGCCTAAATCTTACCTTTATCCCTCAAATCTTACCTTCAGCCCCCAAATCATTATTTTTGGCCCAAAATTATTTTGTCTTTAGCCCCTAAATCATTTACCCCCCACACACACATCATATCTATTTATAAAGGTATTTGTTCATGTAAAGAATGTCTACCTTTTTTCCATTTGTTGACAGAATGAAAACCTCAAATCTGAGATGGCACAGTTGTGCTCTCGTAATGATCTCCTGGACCGCTCCCTGAAGGAGCAGCAGGCTAGCAGACTCAACACGACTAGTGAGACTAGCAGACAATGGGAGAACTCTCTGTATAAACAATGTAAGTTCCACAACCGGAGTGTGTATTTCTTCTTCTGCTCGTTCTCTGTGCACTTGCAGCCGTGACGAGTATATCTACAGAAAGCAGTTGGTACAAGGGGGCTTGTCATAAGTCTTTACCCTGACCATAAAGGAGTAGGAGGAGAAAGTTTAAATTTGGCACAGAGCTTATTCCTTCTCAATGTAGCCACCTGAATTTATACATTTCTGCCATCTCTGTGTGACACTGAAAAGACCTTCAGAATAAAGTAACGTATTTTTCTAACTAAACCAGTTATCACAAGCCAGTATGACATTTTCGTCGCTGTCAAAATGATTTCCTTTCAGCTGATTTTTAATTTTTGGGGAAAGATCAAATCTGGGTCATAATGGTGAACCCAAGTCTCATCTACTGTCACCATGGTTGGCAACATGTTTTTTTTGATTGACATATTTTGAGCAACTGGCCACAGCAATCAGACCTCATTTGTTTCTATTCACATGTCAGCAGACGCAGGACCCAGCAGGCACACACTTTTCTCATGTTCAGTCTGTTGTGTAAAATTATAAAAACTACTTTCATTCAGCTTTCGTGACCTAGATATCTCTGCAATTGTTATTTTCCTATCCTGGTCAATGATTTTCTTCACTCTTGCAGCATTTTCATAGCTGAACTCTGTGGACGATCTTCCTTATCTTGGAAGATCAGCAACATGGGAACGGCCACACTTAAACTGTCTACACCAGTTTTTTTTACAGAAGCATACGAAGGACAGAATTCCTCAAGCACTGGTTTCATCTCCCTGTGTATTTCTGTAGGTGTTTTTCCCTGCAACATCAAGAATTTTATCACAGTTCTGGCCTCTGATTTCTCTATTGTTCTGACAAACCGTTAGAGTAGCAGATCCAGTCAATCAGGTGTGTTGCGCCATGCACCGTCCTGGGTAAACCCGTCGAGGAGGGAAATTCATTCTTCTCAAGTCCAGCACAAAGTGATTGAGCTACATATGTGCCAAATTTCAACTTTCTCCTCCAACTCCTGCAAAGACTTATGACAAGCCCTTTGAATATCCTACTACCTTGTCCGAACCCCCGAGGAATATGTTATTCGCTCCTTTATTCTTGTATCATATCCCTTTACAGTCCCACCTAGTTTATTTAATTTGTCTTACACAACAAGGCAAATGAACCCGATATTACCATGTAAAAACGTGATGATGGTTAAAAAAAAACACCAAACAGTACAACAGAATGTTCCTACCCACATTGTGTTATCAGTGCCATAATTGGACATTAACTAACAAAGGTAAAAGACATATCGTAACACCAGAGATGAAATGTCTGAGCCGAATGCTTGGAGTAGCAAGAATGGATAGAATCGGAACGAAGATACTAGGAGACAAATAGGTGCAACACTAGTGCTAGACAGCAAAGCAAATGGTTTGACCACGTGACATGTCAAACACCAGGTACTATCCCCCAGATAGAATGCTTTACAGATGCAATGGATACAAAGCCAAGCTCCGACCACGCAAAAGATGGGTATCAGAAATAACAAAAGCAGTGAAACTCCCTGTGTACGAAACACATACTATGGCCCGGGTCAAGAAACTTATTAAGTAAGACACAAACAGGACACAAGCGAAAAGAAGAAAGAAAAAATCTCCACATGTCAAATAGTTTTTCTAAATTTCATTAATTAATATTAAATAAAAATAGCTGCCGAAGATGTGTCAGACCGAAAGGTGCAACAAAGGCAGTCAAGATGAAAACTAGTGACACAATGCAATCCGTTCTCCAGACTACATTCTGCTACTTGCAAAGTCCTGTTCAGAGCTTGGTATTGGGAGATTGAAAACGAACGCATAAGAAGAAGAAGAAATAAAAATAGTTCTGTGGGAAATGGTTCATGGAACCAACTTCATGTGCTCAGTGCGTTTCATTGTTGAAAGTGTCGATGGCAGCATGAACAGTGTAGCTCCCGCAGGGGAGAAACATTAAACCCACACTCACTCAATTTATTAGCTGTAACTTATTTTGTTGCTCTTATTTGTTAATTTCAGTACACAAGACTTCAAGAGACCTGGAGCAGGCCAAGGAAAATATTGATACGTCTCTGACAGAACTGCCATCCCCACGCAGATACCACAACCTTGGCAACTACAGCCCACAAAAGTAGGCATTCACATGAAGGAAGTCACACTTTAGTTTGCGATGGCTAAGATACTATACTGAACAAAATTATCATCCAATGTAAAACTTTTGTTAACATAGTCAGTGATATTAGCTATTTGCAGAAGTGTGATTCTTGTGAAATTGTTGGAATTGTCCCATTTCTGTCTCATCTAGGAGTTGTCCTTGACCCAATTTCTGTCTCATCTAGGAATTGTCCTTGTCCCAATTTCTGTCTCATCTAGGAATTGTCCTTGACCCAATTTCTGTCCTAACTAGGAATTGTCCTTGTCCCAATTTCTGTCCTAACTAGGAATTGTCCTTGACCCAATTTCTGTCTCATCTAGAAATTGTCCTTGACCCAATTTCTGTCTCATCTAGGAATTGTCCTTGTCCCAATTTCTGTCTCATCTAGGAATTGTCCTTGTCCCAATTTCTGTCCTAACTAGGAATTGTCCTTGACCCAATTTCTGTCTCATCTAGAAATTGTCCTTGTCCCAATTTCTGTCTCATCTAGGAATTGTCCTTGTCCCATTTTCTGTCTCATCTAGGAATTGTCCTTGTCCCAATTTCTGTCCTAACTAGGAATTGTCCTTGTCCCAATTTCTGTCTCATCTAGGAATTGTCCTTGACCCAATTTCTGTCCTAACTAGGAATTGTCCTTGACCCAATTTCTGTCTCATCTAGAAATTGTCTTTGACCCAATTTCTGTCTCATCTAGAAATTGTCCTTGACCCAATTTCTGTCCTAACTAGGAATTGTCCTTGACCCAATTTCTGTCTCATCTAGAAATTGTCCTTGTCCCAATTTCTGTCTCATCTAGGAATTGTCCTTGACCCAATTTCTGTCTCATCTAGGAATTGTCCTTGTCCCAATTTCTGTCTCATCTAGGAATTGTCCTTGTCCCAATTTCTGTCCTAACTAGGAATTGTCCTTGTCCCAATTTCTGTCTCATCTAGGAATTGTCCTTGACCCAATTTCTATCCTAACTAGGAATTGTCCTTGACCCAATTTCTGTCTCATCTAGAAATTGTCTTTGACCCAATTTCTGTCTCATCTAGAAATTGTCCTTGACCCAATATCTGTCTCATCTAGAAATTGTCCATGACCCAATTTCTGTTCTTACTAGGAATTGTCCTTGACCCAATTTCTGTCTCATCTAGAAATTGTCCTTGTCCCAATTTCTGTCTCATCTAGGAATTGTCCTTGACCCAATTTCTGTCTCATCTAGGAATTGTCCTTGTCCCAATTTCTGTCTCATCTAGGAATTGTCCTTGACCCAATTTCTGTCTCATCTAGAAATTGTCCTTGTCCCAATTTCTGTCTCATCTAGGAATTGTCCTTGACCCAATTTCTGTCTCATCTAGGAATTGTCCTTGTCCCAATTTCTGTCTCATCTAGGAATTGTCCTTGACCCAATTTCTGTCCTAACTAGGAATTGTCCTTGTCCCAATTTCTGTCTCATCTAGGAATTGTCCTTGACCCAATTTCTGTCCTAACTAGGAATTGACCTTGACCCAATTTCTGTCTCATCTAGGAATTGTCCTTGACCCAATTTCTGTCTCATCTAGGAATTGTCCTTGTCCCAATTTCTGTCCTAACTAGGAATTGTCCTTGTCCCAATTTCTGTCTCATCTAGGAATTGTCCTTGACCCAATTTCTGTCCTAACTAGGAATTGTCCTTGACCCAATTTCTGTCTCATCTAGAAATTGTCTTTGACCCAATTTCTGTCTCATCTAGAAATTGTCCTTGACCCAATTTCTGTCCTAACTAGGAATTGTCCTTGACCCAATTTCTGTCTCATCTAGAAATTGTCCTTGTCCCAATTTCTGTCTCATCTAGGAATTGTCCTTGACCCAATTTCTGTCTCATCTAGGAATTGTCCTTGTCCCAATTTCTGTCTCATCTAGGAATTGTCCTTGTCCCAATTTCTGTCCTAACTAGGAATTGTCCTTGTCCCAATTTCTGTCTCATCTAGGAATTGTCCTTGACCCAATTTCTATCCTAACTAGGAATTGTCCTTGACCCAATTTCTGTCTCATCTAGAAATTGTCTTTGACCCAATTTCTGTCTCATCTAGAAATTGTCCTTGACCCAATTTCTGTCTCATCTAGAAATTGTCCTTGTCCCAATTTCTGTCTCATCTAGGAATTGTCCTTGACCCAATTTCTGTCTCATCTAGGAATTGTCCTTGTCCCAATTTCTGTCTCATCTAGGAATTGTCCTTGTCCCAATTTCTGTCCTAACTAGGAATTGTCCTTGTCCCAATTTCTGTCTCATCTAGGAATTGTCCTCGACCCAATTTCTGTCCTAACTAGGAATTGTCCTTGACCCAATTTCTGTCTCATCTAGAAATTGTGTTTGACACAATATCTGTCTCATCTAGAAATTGTCCATGACCCAATTTCTGTTCTTACTAGGAATTGTCCTTGACCCAATTTCTGTCTCATCTAGAAATTGTCCTTGTCCCAATTTCTGTCTCATCTAGGAATTGTCCTTGACCCAATTTCTGTCTCATCTAGGAATTGTCCTTGTCCCAATTTCTGTCTCATCTAGGAATTGTCCTTGACCCAATTTCTGTCTCATCTAGAAATTGTCCTTGTCCCAATTTCTGTCTCATCTAGGAATTGTCCTTGACCCAATTTCTGTCTCATCTAGGAATTGTCCTTGTCCCAATTTCTGTCTCATCTAGGAATTGTCCTTGACCCAATTTCTGTCCTAACTAGGAATTGTCCTTGTCCCAATTTCTGTCTCATCTAGGAATTGTCCTTGACCCAATTTCTGTCCTAACTAGGAATTGACCTTGACCCAATTTCTGTCTCATCTAGGAATTGTCCTTGACCCAATTTCTGTCTCATCTAGGAATTGTCCTTGACCCAATTTCTGTCCTAACTAGGAATTGTCCTTGACCCAATTTCTGTCTCATCTAGGAATTGTCCTTGACCCAATTTCTGTCTCATCTAGGAATTGTCCTTGACCCAATTTCTGTCCTAACTAGGAATTGTCCTTGACCCAATTTCTGTCTCATCTAGAAATTGTCTTTGACCCAATTTCTGTCTCATCTAGAAATTGTCCTTGACCCAATTTCTGTCTCATCTAGAAATTGTCCTTGACCCAATTTCTGTCTCATCTAGAAATTGTCCTTGACCCAATTTCTGTCTCATCTAGAAATTGTCCTTGACCCAATTTCTGTCTCATCTAGGAATTGTCCTTGTCCCAATTTCTGTCCCTTCTACTTTTCATTAATTGTTTCTCAGCTATGAACTAGTCTTATTGAAGATAATTATTGCCAGCTGTTCAGGACTCGTCACAGTGAATACATTGTCTCTCTCTTACACACACACACAACACATATACTCTCTTCTCCCCTGTGATTGCTGCTGTAGCATTTTCCTTTAAATGAGTTTGCCAGCTCCATCTACAACCAACCTTAAGCGCCTTTAACCACATGCATAGTATGGTGCCATAATCCTATTTGTTCTTCCGCAATTAGGGACCCAGGATTCTCCGACTGTGACCTATAATCTGACACTATATTTGTTTCTTGTCATTTTTTCGAAGAAAGCAGCAGTCATCCTGTAGCTGTCGACACTGCCATAGAGCTTGTCTAGTGTTGGCACTGGTGATGGCCACATGTGCTTTCTCTGATCCTCGTATGTCGGACAGTTTTACTGCCGTTAAATGACAACTGCATATACGTAAATCATTGTCATCTTGTAGGTTATGTCAAAACCTGAAATTACGTAGATTAAATGTGTTAGAAGTCAATTTTGGTTCTATCTGACAGATAGGCTCCGGGTGAATTAACCTTAACCTTACGCACTCCAATATATTTTTGAAAAAAATTTGACCTAATTAATTTTCTTAATTAGTCGCTGTGGTAGTCGTCTTTCAAAATTTGTAACTTTTATATTTGTTTGTCAATAAATATGATTTTCTGGCGTGTAGATACACAATAGCATAACGAACATGTGGGTGTTATTGTTTTTGTTGTATGTTTGTTAGTTTTTGAGATTTAAAAAGATGAAGTTGAAAATTTATGAAAATCTTGGAAAAAATTTGGACTCGACCACTAGGCCTAGTCGCTTCGATAGAAAACCATGGAAACCACAACAACGTATCGATACTGTGTTTACAATATCTACACAACTGTTAGTTTCCAATTCAAACGTAGTTCTTTCATTTAAACAAACAAAATAAACAGATCTACGCGATAAAAATCTTTCTCAACAACCTACTTCCCCTTTCGCAAAAAGTCGGCTTGCTCCAAACGGCGTATACAAAATTAAAACTGTTCAAAAGCCATTTGTAATCGCACATACGATACTTTAACCGGCAAAATATCGTGTATATATGGAGGGCGTAGTCAGCAGTAACAAATGGCTGTCAGGAGTGACTCCGTTCAAAAAAGAATTTTTTTTTTCCGCACACCGTTTTTGTAGGCCGAGCTGGTCCAAAGGGATCGGACATTGGAGTGCTACAGGTTAAGCACGCTATGTCCGATCCCTTCTAACCAACTCGGCCTACAAAAACCGTGTACGGAAAAGAATTTTTTTTTGTTGTTGAACGGAGTCACTCCCGAGAGCCATTTTTTACTGCTGAATACGTCCTCCATATATACACGATATTTTGCCGGTTAAAGTATCGTATGTTCGATTACAAATGGTTTTTGAACAGTTTTAATTTTGTATACGCCGTTTGGAGCAAGCCGACTTTTTGCGAAAGGTGAAGTAGGTTGTTGGGAAAGATCTTTATCGAGTAGATCTGTTTATTTTATTTGTTTAAATGAAAGAACTACGTTTAAATTGGAAACTAAAAGTTGTGTCGATATTGTAAACACAGTATGATACGTTGTTGTGGTTTCCATGGTTTTCTATCAAAGCAACTAGGCCTAGTGGTTGAGTCCAAATTTTTTCCGAGATTTTCATACATTTTCAACTTGATCTTTTTGAATCTCAAAAACTAACAAACACACAACAAAAACAATAACACCCACATGTTCGTTATGCTATTGTGTGTCTACACGCCAGAAAATCATATTTATTGACAAACAAACATAAAAATTAAAAATTTTCTAAAACGACTACCATAGCGAGTTATTGAGAAATTTAATTAGGTCAAATTTTTTCCAAAAACTGCTGGCGTGCTGAAGGTTAAGCTGTAAAGAGTTAACAAGAGAGAAGACATCAATTCAATGAACTTACTGACTGCAGATATTGTAAGACATGTTGAACAAAAACACAACCTCATACGAGATAGTGACCATGACATTGGATACATATGAATAAAACATGTCTGACTTTACAAAAGCTAATCAATTATATTGTTGACTGTCTTCTATCATATCTATCATATTGACCAGTGTTTTAACTTAAACCACGAATTTGTATGTATTTTTCTAGTCATCTAATCACAACTGATCCAGGTATTCATGTTTCTGGTAACAATCTTCACTAGATGTATGTGTTCAACTGAGTTGAATCCAATTACCATAAACTTGTATCAAAAATAAATGAACCAAAGAGAAAGTTTATGAAAACAAAACAAAAAAATCAAAATTTGTGGCCTAATGTTTCTTAATATTGTATTTGTTTTGTTAACCCTTTACAGTCCAATGTAATTTGCAAGATATTAGTCTTAATGTTCAAGATGGCAGCGCATTAGCTGCAGTGGTCAGTGACCCATAGCTGACTGCTAGCGTAAGGGCCAGCGAACCAGAGCTGCCAAGACCCTTCTACACCTCCACGCAGTGATCCTGGATAACAGGCTGCAGCAGGGCAGACTGGCTAAGGAGAAGGGATCGAAGAGGGAATGCTAACCCGGTACTCAAAAAATGCTTGCTGAAGTCAGATGTGTTGGACCGAAAAGTGCAAATATCACAGTCAAGCTGTAAACTACAACACAATGCATTACGTTCTCTGGACTACATTCTGCTACTTAAGCCCTTTCAGGGTTTGTTAGCGGAAGATTGAGAACGAACGAAGCCAAGCCATTTTCAAGACAAGAACAGTCATTTTATGTTTCATGATTAACAAAAAAAGTTGTTAAAATTAAAATTGTTAAATTTAAAGATACAGCTTAGGTTTATAAATAAAATTAGCAGAATAACAAAATGTGGTTGATATGTGACCTGTTGTTTCAGATAAATTGGACTGACAGTGGTGCTACTCTAGTTGACTGCAATTAACAATTTGGACTGTAAAGGGTCAAGTTAGATACCACTACAAATACCAACACATTTGTTATATATTCATCATTCCAAATGTATATGTGACCTTTGCCTAGTCTGTATAGTACGTGGCGACTGCCTGGGCAAGCAGTCTTTATATTTCAACCAAATAAATCCTCTGTGGACCTCGGCAGTGAGAATAAACACCTTAGTCTTTTTAGTTCGACATTTTAGTCATTAATCCTTTATGCAGCGTTTTCCAGAAGTAATATTAGTCCTGTTGAAAACATCTGCAAAGTTTGTCACATCATCTTGTCTCCATTTATTTGTTGTTGAATACCCACAAGTAGTAAGTTCACTCTTTTGTGTGCCCTGAAAAGGACGTTAAGTGGTGGGTTGTAGTAGCTTTCCTTACATCCTGATGGTGGGCCGCGGTCCTCCAGATAGTTGACTTCAACTGTGTGTCGCTCAATACTATGGGGATCCCATCGGTCCACAACTTGTCAGCCTGGCTGCCTTGAAATCAGCCTGTTTCCAGGGAACGCTACATCAAAGAGATTGTGGTCTTGGTCAGTGTATTTTAACTAACCCTGACGCAACGTCCTGGTTAGTATGTTTTGCCTGACTGGACTAGTGTCTCCGTTACCCACCCTTGTTGAACAAGTTTGCTCTTTTGTGCGCCTGATAAGAGCAATAAGTGGCAGGCTGTAGTAGCTTTCCTCACATCCCGAGCGTGCTGATGAAGGTGGACTGGTGTCTTCCAGGTTGCTGTGCTATTCTTGGCTCTATCTGCATATCGTACACTACTTCGGGGTTAACGTCGATCCCCCACCTCGTTTAGCCAGACAGCCTATTTTCAGGGAGACTACGAGGAAGTCAAAGTGGGAGTCTTGGCCAGTATATTTTGCCTGTCCCTGACTAGCATGTCTGATCAGTGTGTTGTGTCTCGCAGACGTTAATCTTCCTCCACATGGCACAATTTGATGTATTGATACAAAAATACAACTGGCTCTTGTGGGCTGCACCCACACCCCTCCCCAAAATTATACAAAGCTTTACCACAGCACTTATATTTACTTTTACAGCTAGTCAGATCAGGTCATCCCATAAAAAGTGATGTTGTTGAGGCACACGTGAAGACACCCTCACAACTCCACCACCATCCTTCTCTGTCAGCGGCTGCTGCCGTGCCTCTTCTGGTTGAAGATTGGTCCATTCTTTTATATTTTCCTCCCACCTCTTTTTGAGACAGCCTCTTCGTCATCTGCCTTGCACCTTTCTGTGCAGGATTGTATTTGCAAGACCATTTGATCTCGATATGTGACCATACCAAGCGAGTTTCCTTTATTTGACAGCTGCCAAGAGGTCTTCAAATTGCCCTATTGTTGCAGTACCTGTAGCAATTCCATATAGACTAGGAGAGATCTGCAGATATTATCATCTGTCTGAGTCAAAGCGTGCAATGTAACTAGGAGAGATCTGCAGATATTATCATCTGTCTATGAGTCAAAGCGTGCAATGTAACTAGGAGAGATCTGCAGATATTATCATCTGTCTATGAGTCAAAGCGTGCAATGTAACAACAGCAGTTTAACAATTAACTTTTATGGCCCTGGATATAAAAAGTACACAATTTCCCCGCATCTGAATTAGTTTTTCTAGGTTGTTGGCTTTAAGAGCCTGTATATTTATCAATGAATAAAGAACTTGTTGATGTTTTTGTTGTGTGTGTGTGTTAGTTTTTGAGATACAAGAAGATGGTGATAGTGTTGAAAAACAGCAGAAATATAGACTCGCCCACTTTCAGTGTCCCTTGCTTTAAAAAAAAGAATTGAATAGAAAACGGATAATCAATGTTTAAAAAATGGCCATGTCTTTTAGGTTCCACTGTAAACATAATTATTTTGTGTACATAAACTAAACGTATCTACCTAAAAAACTTAACTTCCCCATTCTCAATAATGGATGAATTTTCTAATCCAAGTGAAAAACAGAAGAAATAATATCCAAAAGTCTAAAACAAATTTGAAAATCGCCATTGTTTTTAAACCGGTTAGGGTTAGTTCACTGGCTTCCCAATCAGGAGATCAGGGTTCAATCCCCAGATGGTGCTGGATTTTTTTTCTGATCACAAACCGGCCCACAGAAATTGGGCACCAGAAAATCTGGGAAGTAAAGGCGGCCGGCGCAATGCTGACCACATCATCCACTATCTGACGTTGGTTACAAAATAATATGGGCCAAACACCATATTTCCTATGCGCAGCATGATGTGACAGGATCTTTCCTTTTTTTACTTTATACTAGCTCATACCATGCTTTCTTTATCTACTCTTTTAGCTCATCCACATTGTCAATTTTCTTTTGGTAGACATTCTCTTAATAAAAGTCTCTAAGTACCATTGTCATTAAATTTCATAAATAGGTCATTTTCTGCAGTTTAACAAATATTGAATGGTCATGGATTTCTCAGGGGGCACAATGGTCTCGAGGTAAGGTATCCATTCAGGTGCCGAAGGTCGTGGATTCAAAGGATGAGATTTTTCATGTGGCTATTCTGTTAAAAAATTCTCCTGATCTCTGGCTGGGTAATGAGATCGGACTCCCGTGTTCATTGTCGAACACGTTAAAAATCCCTTAGTAGTCTAAAAAATAGGCTAATGGCCGTTGCCTGAACAAAATTAAAAAGAATTAAAGTTAAAATCTAACCAAATTATTTGTACCTTTCCATCAGTAAGTCGCAGGAAGTTCAAATACCTACTATGGATAGTCTTCGGCTACCTGGGAACAGACATTAAAACAATTTGCCTGTGTGAATACCAGGAGTCCAAGTAGCAGTAGCATGGATTTCTCTGCCTCACCCTGTAGTCTACATAATAACATGCCTGACTGGTTACAGTCCTTTGGGCTCCATTACACATGGGCCATATGTATATAAAACAACATATTCGCTTGCTTGTTTAATAAATGCTAAAAATGTTACTTATTGTTTCTGAATATTTCCATTTATATTTAAACTGAATTGGTATGTTGTATTAAGCCAAACCTTTCCACTGCTGTATATATGAGATGTTATATAATTGTTACTGATCAGTATTCAGTTATTGCTCCCTGTGTCTTGTTTCGTAACAGCCACAAAATACTGCTAAAACTTATGTTCAATATACTTGAAATATTGTTGACATACACACAATTTTTTGTTAAGCAGTGTCACTTTTATTTGGCCTGTCTTATTTTCCCATCTGATCTGAAGCATAGATCAATGCTTAGATATTGTTTAATTTTTCTTTCTTGGCTTTTTGCTTTTTTTTTTTTTAATTACTTTGCATCGAATACATTTTAAGGCAAAAAAAAAAAACAACAACAAAAACGCTTCTATCGAGCTTTCAGGTAACTGCATATTGAACTAAATATTTGTTTCATTTTATCGATGTTTCAGAATTTGAATTGTTATATGGTCAGGAAAGTTGTCATTTGTTTAAACAAAACTGGCTAAAAAATTATGACCTGTAAGAATGAAGTATTCATTTGTCTAGATACTGTACAAGGCAAGCGCAGATGTCCTAGAAAACGATGGGCAGACATCCATGAATGGACTAACCTGCGACCGGAGGAGCCACAAAAATCAACCACCAACAGTTGGTGGCGCAGGATTTTGTGAATGTGTCAGCAGGGGTGTCCCAACGATCTCAGGATGAATTGAACTCAACATCTATATAGTGTGGAGATATGGACGATGAACAATCAGTTTATGGAAAGTGGAGGCCTTTGAAATGCGGGTATGCAGAAGGATGGGTCGGTCTCTCATCTCATGGAAGGAAAAGTGAACAAATAGGGAGGTCCTGAAGAGATTGGGTTTGGAAAGAGAATAACCGAGGGTAGTTTAAAAGTAAACACAAATATTTTTTTACATAAAGACACACAGAGCAAACAATGCTGAAAACAATGCTGGAGGGAAAGGTGGTGTTCGGCAGATGGAGAAAATAGAAGACATAAGTGGGAAGACCATATCAAGAGATGGACTGACAACAGTTGTCGAAGTGTATACCACAAAGGCAAGAGACAGAGGGATGTTGGAGATTCATTGCAGCCAACCTTCAATGAGGAGGCAGCAACTTAGGTCATCATCACGTGTATATACAACACACCTGTTATATGTACATGTATGAATCAAATTTGCAGCCCTCAAGCCCCTTCAATAGGCAAGCCAATAATTTATGGATAAATTTGACAACCCAAGAACCTGTCAGTAGAACAATACAAACAGAAAATGGGACTTCCTCAAGTCCCTATCAACAAACTAGTCTAAAGATGCATGGAGCAAACTGAACAACCTCAAACTCCTGTCAACAAGCAAACCCCTGTCAACAAACTAGCCTAAAGATGCATGGAGCAAACTGAACAACCTCAAACTCCTGTCAACAAACAAACCCCTGTCAACAAACTAGCCTAAAGATGCATGGAGCAAACTGAACAGCCTCAAACCCCTGTCAACAAACAAACAAACCCCCGTCAACAAACTAGCCTAAAGATTCATGGAGCAAACTGAACAACCTCAAGCCCCTGTCAACAAACTAGCCTAAAGATGCATGGAGCAAACTGAACAGCCTCAAGCCTCTGTCAACAAACTAGTCTAAAGATGCATGGAGCAAACTGAACAACCTCAAGCCCCTGTCAACAAACAGACCCCTGTCAACAAACTAGCCTAAAGATGCATGGAGCAAACTGAACAACCTCAAGCCCCTGTCAACAAACAGACACCTGTCAACAAACTAGCCTAAAGATGCATGGAGCAAACTGAACAACCTCAAGCCCCTGTCAACAAACAAACCCTTGTCAACAAACTAGCCTAAAGAACAAACAAGCCTAAAGATGCATGGAGCAAACTGAACAACCTCAATCCCCTGTCAACAAACAAACCCTTGTCAACAAACTAGCCTAAAGAACAAACAAGCCTAAAGATGCATGGAGCAAACTGAACAGCCTCAAACCTCTGTCAACAAAGTCTAAATACACACCGCCATTTTATAGTATTGTTATCATGAAATTAGATTATACCTTTTTTGTGTTCATTCTATTGCTCGCCATTTTCTAGATTTATAGCAGTCGCTTGTTTTACACAATAATCTGACTGAAATGACTTATAACTTGCAATGAATTTCTTAAATGTATATCCTACATGACTGACTTTTGACAATATTTTATCTGTAATTGAGCCATTATGATTGATTACAAAGGTAGTCCGAGATGTTACAACTCCCAAGTGCCTGGTGATGGTCAAATTTACCTGTCTAAATACTCAAGAAGCTCCAAAAGCAACTGCTTTTTGTAGTCCATTTCTATACCATTTTTTTTTATCTGTGAAATGTTATCCGTTAAAGTAAACCATCGTATTTGTTCTGCTTTGGAGTTTGTCCTAAAAGGGTGTTGCGATATCTATGTCCAACACATCTGGTATTAGCACAGCATTTTGGGGACCTGGTTTGCCTTCCCACTGCGATCTCTATTCTCTTAGTCATACTACACGAGTGTAGCCTGTTTCCAGGGCCGCCACTTGGAGACAGAATAGTCTCCTGGTCAGCCATAGTTCCCTTACCAAACAGCAAGCTACATTTTGGGCCTCGACCACTGTATTTAAAATGATTCTCCTTGAAACATTGCGCGACGCGACAGATGAAGAAGTCCACCGATTCCTGTTACGGGCACAGTTGTTACTCCAGACATTGTTTAACCTCCCTGCTCTCCTCTTCCCCACAGATTCTAATTCAGAATATCTGGTTATACTGTTAGGTTTGTGTAGAGGATGTGTGCTATCCATCTCTACTGTAACTCCCAAATCCACATCTACACTGGTTGCCGTCTTCTTTGCCACCAATTTGTGTTCAATATTAAATTGTCATCAAACAGGAAGTACATGATGGACACATCCGTTGGTCTGCAGTCTGGATATCATACTCTTAGCAATATATCATATTTCTGAACCACATAGTAGAACTGCTGTAAATAGTTATGTCAATAAAAAGTAGTAGTCATTATTTTGTGATACCTCGATAAAGATCTGTCGATGCAGCTTTCATTAAAAAAAAATTTTTTTTTTAGATACCTTGATAAAAATCTGTTTCTCAAATTTACTTTAAGTTTAGAACCACATGAGGGTAAGTCCGGCACTAATTGTCACATTTCCCTTTTGTTCTGAATCATGTCACATTGATTACACACACACACAAATCCACAGAAACTTGTACTTTCAATTATAAATTATGTTTTTGCTTTGACCCGCGGAAATGTGTAAAACAGACAATGTAACCCGCATACTGAAAAGTTAGGAGTCGAGACTCCTGATTTAGAGTAAAGGATTTAGCCTTCCTGCAGAAACACATTTGCCAAAAAGTAATTTATGTACCTTTGTACTGGTGGTTTGTGTACTTTCCCTTACACTGTGAAGTATTCAGCCGTATTCACAACCCTCCTTAGTCACCTGTTATGACATACTTTATACAATACAGAAGTCATATTCTTTCCGTTCCCAATAAAAGGACCTTGGATCCTCTGAGTCTTTGATTCTCACAGGGGCCTTCTTTATGAACTTTGGTTGTTCTAAAATATACCTCTTTGACTGGCATTGTATAATATGACATGAGAGATTCAGAAAAAAACATATTTTGATAGTTTGTCAATCATAAACTGTCAATCTGTTGACATAACATCTGTCTTTATAACTGTATTTCAGGATGTGTATTTCACAATAAACATGCTTTGTTTGCATATACATTGTTCTGTCTTTAATCAATGGGTGGGAGAGCGTGTGTGTGCGTGTCTCTCACTGTCTGTCTGAAAAAGGAAAAAAATACCTTATCTACCTGTTAGTTATCAAATGTCCGTTTGTATTTAAAGCATTTGCCGGAAAAATTTGATTGGCTGATTTAATTATTATGTAAGTGGGTCAAAATGGTGTAATGGCATTATAAAAGGCAATGCCTGGGATAATTTTGAAAAGGGTATGTTTATGAATTGGGGAAGAAATTAGCAACTGTTATTACTAGTTTTAATATTGAGTGCACGTTTTGCTCTTTCTGCAGGAAGTCTGCACCGAGACAAGCAATTTCGTCCATTTCTGTGGCATTTATCACGAAGTCGTCTGTCCCATTCTTAATTTCCTTTTGCCACATGTTTACCTTTTTGTTCGTTCGTTAGAGGGCGCTGTATTAAATTGTATCATAGCGCAAAGACCACAATTTATCTTCCATGTAGCGTTCCCTGGAAACAAGCTGTTTTCAAGGCAGTCTGGCTGACGTGATGTAGATGTGATCCCTGTATTAGTGAGCACCACGCAGATGAAGCCAGCATAGCATAACCGCCTGGAGGACCGTGGTCCACCTTCATCAGCATGCTCGGGATGTGAAGAAAGCTACCACAACCCGCCACTTAACGTCCTTTTCAGTGTGCACAAATGGATAAACTTACTCATTGTGGGCATTAAACAACAACAAAGCCAAGCTGTTCCTTACGACCTGACACTTCCAGTTTCAGTGTGGCATATTTTGGGGGAACTGGATTTGTCGTCTCTCTTCTATCCTTTATCCTCTCAGCCAGGCTGTATGATTGAAGGAACGTGATCACGAGGACATCCAAAAAAGTGATTCGGTACTTGTCCCTTAATTCACTCTAAAGTTCCCTGGTTTCATATAATTCATTTTTGACAGTTGAGGACAAGTCAATATAATTGTATTCTAAATAAGTAAATGCTTAGATAAAGATAGATGCGTGCAAAAGGTGGTTATATTCAGTGGCAAAAATGTCAGCTTGTCAGCTTTTGAGACCAGCAGTGAACAAACACAATGATCTGCCTGTAGGCTATGGGTGAGCCTTATAGCCAAGTGCCTTCTGACATTGTACCTGTTGACATCCCCGTCTATCCTGTCATTCAGTCAAGGACAACACCATAACATGGAAGTTATTACATCGTCTGACAGCATGGATAATGCCTTATCTTGAACCAACGTTGACAGATTCAAGAAATTTATTGCCGATTTTAAAAAAGATGGCAGGAACAAGCAGAAGCGAAAGTAGAAATTCACGGAAGCAGAATGTTTGACACCCCCAGCAGTTAAAAAGGGGACTATTATGTGACGTCACTACCCCAAATCTGGTGCTAAAAATATATATTTTATTTACTTGGGGTGAATTAAGGGACAAGCACCAGCGATTCAATGAAAGTGAAGGTATCTTCTAAGTGTTGTCAAATAGACACTTCCAGGTGGGAAAATCTGACTCAAAATCGTTATCGTAGTATAGAAAGATACGGTCAACAAGGACATTGCAGTCAGTGACGGTCTCAGTGTGCCCAGGACAGACGCACAATTGGAAAGTCTAGAGCAGATGGAGTACCAGATTTCCAGTTATGCAAAAGAATTTTATGGGTTAGCATTTGCTTGACCAGTCAAAAATGCGCCCACAGAAGTATAATAGTTTCTCATCACAGGGAAAGATGGTGACAGACGTATTCAGATGTGACTCTTCTTCTTCTGCGTTCGTTCTCAAACTCCGGCTACTTAGCCCTGAAAAGGGTTTTGCAAGTAGCAGGATGTAGTCTGGAGAACGGCATGTGTTGTGTTGCTAGTTTACAGTTTGACTGCGATATTTGCACCTTTTGGTCTGACACATCCATCTTTAGCAGAAGATGTGACTACAATTCGACCCAAGCACGACAAACTCTGCAGCCCGTGAGGCACACGTGAACGTCTGTGGTTTAGCTGTCTTGCATTGTTCTTTCATGGAGCTTGTTTTTATTGCACTGCCACAATGACTCTCCTATCGGAAACCAGTATAAAGACGTTAAGTTAAGTTAAATCAAGATCACTCATCTCTTTTTGTTGAAGCACAGGTCCAGCATTGTATTTGACTTACCATAACCAGCTTTTAGGAAAGACTTATTCTAGTTATTTGCAGTACGGTAGCGATAATTTGTACATTTTGAGATTGCCACATCCATGGACAACTATTAGTCCTCGCGTTCAACATGGAATGAATGTTTTGGCCACTTAGGAGAAATACATACATCGCTCACCTTAAGATTGTTTGCCTTTACCTGGTGTGATGGCAGTGTGCCAGGTTGAGCTGTTCGGTGTAAGCAGCTCACAGGAAGCAAGATCAATCAGAAAAATATGAAGAAACACTTTCTGAGAATCGTTGCATCGTTCATTGTCCTCCTCCCAAACCAGACGAGTGCTTGCTTGTTCTGTGCTCACAGTGCAACATCTGGTTAGAGAGGCACTCATCGGGCATGTGAGCCCAGCCTATATAATCTGGGCTCTCTAAAGCAGCGTATAGATGTCTGAGATCCCAGTCCTGTAGAGGATTTCAGAGTTAGGCACTAGATCCTGAGGATCCAGCTCACAGGGTCATGGTTGAGTTTCCTCATGTCTAGACTATCCATGTTTCGCATGCGTATAGAAAGGTGGCTAGATCCACTACACAACATGCCTTATTTTGGTGACATAGAGATACCAATCCGATATCAAACATTCTTTCGTAGTCTTGTTTTTCCACTACTACAGAAGATGTGATCAAATAAGGACTTGTTATGAACGGATCAAGTGGACAATAAAAGGAGCATCCTGAATGTATGTATCAAGATGCTGAGTAGTGCATGAGATGTCGCGGTCAGCGACCCAAGCCTGATTGTAAGCCTTAGAGTCCCGCGACCCAGAGCTGCCAAGACCCTTCTCCACCTCCACGCTGTGATCCCGGATAACAGGATGCAACAAAGCCGACTGGCTAAGGAAAAGGGGTAATAAAGGAGAGGCTAACCCATTACCAAAAAATACCTGCTGAAGGTGGATGTATCAGACCGAAAGGTGCAAATATTGCAGTCGAGCTGTAAACTACAACACAAAGAATTCCGTTCTTTGGACATCCTCCTGCTTCTTTGCAAAACCGTTTTCAAGGCTTGATAGCGGGAGTTTGAGAAAGAACGACGAAGAAGAAGAATGTATGCAGTATACAACCAAACTTGTTGTTTTGTGTTAGGATTTCAATCTTTTTAGATAAGTACGTTGCTTTCAATCACAGAAACAGTCCTCATGATTATATCAGGGCAAATGGAAATTAAAGTGCAACCAGCACAAGATAGGGAAAACTAAATTTGTTGCACCGGTTGAAATAAAAATATGAAACGGGCTTTAACTTTTAAAACAAATGTTTGCTTTTAAGATAAATGGTGAACCGATTGTAAATATAATTATTCAAAAATTAGCTTCAATTATATGTGCATATATTTTATGTATTAAATATTCAATAAACACTGTCCGGGACATAAACTGTACTCGAATTCTGCACTCGAGTTTGTTCCGTCTATAAAATGTATTTTCTTAAAGCCAACAGAAATAAATGGCTGCGCCCAGGCCGTCATTTGTTCGTTGTTTGGATATTGTTAATAAAGTTTAAAAAAAAGTTTACCGGTATATGTATGTCATCTGTTCTCCAACAGTAGTAGATAACAGTTACTCTACTGAAAGCCAGAAGCTCTCCTGGAAACTGATAGTAACAGTGTTAGTGTTCACATCGGTAGGTGTAAATTGTAATCTTTGACTCGCCGACGTTGTCAGTAAGTAGTTGAGTAAGACGGCCTATTCTCCAGTTGGAGCAAAATATGAGGAAGTGTTGGAAGCAGATAAATTAAATTGCCGTTGTTTATCATTATTTTTATGCAGATATTTCATTTGAGATATAAAGTTGAAATGTAGGTAGACTAATGCCACTAACGAGTAACGTTTGTGAATTTCAATTTGTCGTTTGTAAACAGTAAACACTAAAAAAAAAACAACCAGAAACTGAAACACAAAGTCAAAGTTGACAAAGTAAATTGACAAAGTTTAACCAAAGCAACACCAAGACATTATTGAAAATTAGTTCAAAGTAAGCATTAGATCTACAGTATAGTTAATAAATATAATTCAGCCTGGAGGTTGATATTAATCAGGCTCTAATTATTAACTGGTTCACTCCACAGAGCCTATGCCCTATATATATATATATATATAATATATATATTGATTGCCTTGTAAACTCTTACAATGCTACGAAGCCTATTAACTATAATTATTAATACTGTAAACCTTCTTACAATGTTACAAAACTGATATATTGGCTTGTAAACTTTCTTACAATGTTACAAAACTGATATATTGGCTTGTAAACTTTCTTACAATGTTACAAAACTGATATATTGGCTTGTAAACTTTCTTACAATGTTACAGAGCCTATATTTTGGCTTGAGCTATTACCATACTTTTGTTCTGTTCCATACTTATATTTGAAAGTTTCTCAATAAAGCTTTCATGAAGTCCAAATATTCCTGAAAGGATGTCAGAAAAGCAATAAACAAGTTTATAGTACAGCTCAGGACTTACCACTTTCATTCTCAAATAACAGATAAATGATACAATTAAATTATTGTAAGTTGTAAACAATAGCAATTCACACTTAAAATACAATTTTTTTTTATTAAAACACCTTTTTATTAGGGTTTCTTTTTTTTCTCATGGAGCATTGGTATTCATGGGCAAATATATAGATAGTTGTTCCATGTGTAAAAGGTGATTCATTCAAATAAAAGTTGTATTATTTTCTAAAACTTTTCTGGCAGTTGTGAACAGAGACTGGGCAGTTCTGTGTGCAATTAATAGGTTATATTCTCTATTGATTTCTTAGTTGACTTGTACTTCTACAGGTGCAGATGCCACTGTGCAGGTCCCAGCTCTGGTATGAGCTGGATTTAGCCGGGAGAAGGATTTCCTGCTTAGCGGGCTAGGCTTGAGCAGCTTAATACTCCGCTGCGTTGGGTGGTTAACAAATGTGCAAGTTCATCTTAATAAACTCAAACAGTAGAGCAAAGTAGACCCACAGCCTGTTAGGCGCCATCTATGGTGTTCTAAACAAATCACCTGCCCATGGCCGGCATTATGCCCATATCAAACAGTTAGTCGCCTCTTATGACATGCTCTCTGTGGGGCAGTGGTACTATTCTTGTCCTTGTCATACACAAAGACTCCTGCAGACCACTCAGGTGTCTCTATTGATTTTGTTCAAATCGTTGGCTGTTTGCAGCACAAGCCTTGCTGATGGGAGGGCGCGTTGTCTTGAAGTAAAGGGAGAATTTGAGTGTGCGCTATCCCTCATTTTCTGGTCATCACAGTCTTTCTTAGTTTGCTAAGGAGATCTGCATAATATTGCCCATTAACTGTGTTGCCATGAGGCAGGTAATCTTTCAATATGATCTTTTTGACGTCCCAAAAAACAGTCAGCAGATTTCTCTTGACATGTGTTGGTGAGCCCGGGGTTTTCCACTGAATGCTGGAAATTTTGGATTTTGGGTCATAATGGTGAACCCAAGTCTCATCTACTGTCACCATGGTCGGCAACATGTTTTTCGATCAACACATTTTGGCCACAGCAATCAACCCTCGTTTGTTTCTGTTCACTTGTCAGCAGACGCGGGACCGAGAAGGCCCACACTTTTCTCATGTTCAGTCTGTTGTGTAAAATTCTAAAAACTGTACTTTCATTCAGTTTTGCTGACCTAGATATCTCTAAAATTGTCATTTTCCTATCCTGGTCAAGGAATTTCTTCACTCTTGCAGCATTTTCATCGCTGCACTCTGAGGATGGTCTTCCTGATCTTGGAAGATCAGCAACATAGGAACAGCCACAGTTAAACTGCCTACACCAGTTTTTTACAGAAGCATATAAAGGACAAATTCCTCAAACACTGGTTCCATCTCCCTGTGTATTTCTGTAGGTGTTTTTCCCTGCAACATCAATAATTTTATCACAGTTCTGGCCTCTGATTTCTCCATTGTTCTGACAAACCTCTAGAGTAGCAGATCCGGTCAATAAGGTGTGTTGCGCCATGCACCATGCCGGGCAAACCTGTCGAGGAGGGAAATTCATACTTCTCAAGTCCAGTACAAAATGAATCAGTCACATATGTGCCAAATTTCAACTTTCTCCTCCTACTCCTTCATAATCAGGGTAAAGACTTATGACAAGCCCCTTGTATGTAGGTCATGGTTTTAGATTTAACAGGTAGCATATGTTCTGAAAATGTGTTGAAGGCCTATGCTCATTTGGAAGTTACAAAGTTATTGAATGATTGATTGTTTGATTTATAACTTATCGATCAAGCCAATGGGTTGTGAGCTGTAGAAATGTTCACTGGGATTTAATGAGACTTGAAAACTATTTCTAGAGCTCCTAAAGTAACCCATAGCATTACAGCCGTAGGAATGTGTGAGGTGTTAGCGATCTCACATTTAAAAGGCTCGGCTATGTCATGGCGGTAGCCATCTCCTCTCCCTCACCGCTTTTATGTCCTGGACTGAACCGGTATCCATGTAAGGGCCATTGCGGTCTGAAAAAACATTTCCGCATCAAATGGGGAATGAACCCAGGACCAGTCAGATTTGAAGTCGGCTTACTAACCACTGCGCTGCACAGCTCCCTACATGATAAAAAAGGTTGAACAAGGTTGACTAATTACTAGTTTTGGAAGTACAGAAATGAAACACAATCTAATGAACCTCAATAGTTACTCTCCAGTGGCTGCCCCCTCATTGTGGAATCACAGGAAACATAAGCTGATGCCTTGTTCAAAGAGTGTGGCAGGATTGAGCAATCTCTCCACCCGTTGACATATAAAGAGGCAGAAACTGTCATCCACTGTCAGTAAAGAAGCTCAAGATGGAGGAGGGAAGTGGGTTGTGAACCTGACCCAAGCCACCATCTCCACGGACACCAACAGACCAAATCTTGCCTGAGAATAGGCCACTGCAGACTATTGGACCACATATACCAGCTCAAGATGTCACACACACGTGGATGCTTATGTAGAGCCAGAATTCAGACCCTACAGGACTGCCCAGCATACAGAGACATACTATGCAAGACCTGGCCAGAGGAAGTGGAAATGACACATAAGCTGTGGGGCTGGAGAGGATTGGACTTCATCCTAGCAATGGGACTGCAGATTTAGAATGACCAAAAAAGCCTGAATGAAGAAGAAACACAGGTTATAATTGCTTTAGCGGCAGTTTAAATAAATAAGGTTAACAAAAATGTAATTAAGTTATGGTCAAATTCCACGCTGAGACGAAAACACAAACGCAACAACCAATATGCCTTTATCACGGCCATCGGACAGCAACAATAACGAGCTAGGGAATCATATAAAAAGGGACGAGTACACAAATGTAGAATATGACCTCATCATTGAGTAAGAAAGATACTTATCTGGATAATAAGAAATCGTCGCATGGCTCCTCTCGAGTCGAAAGCCGAAGAAAGAATAAAAAAGGAAACTGCGGAACTGAAGATCCATTTTTATATAAAAAAATTTTAAAAAAAATTCTTCAACTATGTCTTTATGTTTTCTGTTTTACCTTTTTTTTTAAAATTTAACAAACGCAGAATCGTCACGATGTCAGACGATGAACAAGGACCCAATTTTACGAAACGTCAGAAGATTCTTCATTACGGTAGTTTGGAGGATGCAGAAAAGCTGCGATTGGGAGCGGATAAAGCTGCTCCTGCAGCACTTAACAGCGCCATTGAGGCTGGAAAAGAAGCAGGACATATAAACATCACTGATGGTGAGTAATGTGTTCGCTAACTATGCCAAGTTGTGACTCCATGCTTCTGTCGGAGCCAGAATGAATGTCGATGATAATGGTGTTTCCAGAAATATCTTTCATACCTTTTCTTAAGATCTCATACTAGCCGCCATCTATTTGCCTTCCTCTGGCCCCCATCCATTTGCCTTCCTTTGGACCCCCCCTGTCCCCCTGTTATATCAGTCTTTCTTTCCTGGCTCACTATTTATTTACGACATCTTAATTTAATCAGTGTATTTCATTTATTATGAATCTCTTAGAATTTGTTATGGATCTCTTAGAAATTGTTTTGGATCTCTTAGAAATTGTTATGGGTTATGTTATTGTTCTTCGTTGTTCGTTCTCAAACTCTCGCTACCAAGTCCTGAAAAGGGCTATGCAAGTAGCAGGGTGTAGTACAGAGAACGGAATGTGTTGTGTCATAGTTTACAGCTTGACTGTGATATCTGCACCTTTCGGTCCAGATGTGTATCTGACTTCAGCATGGGATTTTTGGGTAATGGGTTAGCCTTCCTTCTTCGATCCCTTCTCCTTAGCCAGTCGGCCCTTTTGCAGCTTGTTATCCCGGAGGTGGAGGTGAAGAAGGGTCTTGGCCCCCCTGACGCTAGTAGTCAGCTTTCGGTCACTGACTGATACAGCTCATGCACCGTAGTATTGTAATTTTGTATATATTTTAAAATGTGAAGCAGCGTGGGTTCGAATCCCACTGTGGTCTGTTTGTCAGACATGGGCTTTTTTCTCGGGACTATCCATCCTCCATGTAGGAAAGTAATGGTAACCTGCTGCACTGCACACTTGCCAAGAAACTTATAACAGCCAAATTGGTTGGCATTTGTAAGAAGTGACGTTCTGCAAAGGACATGTTACTTACATATTTAAATGTATGTTGTTTTTTTTTGTTTTTGTAGCTTTGTGGGCACTGGCAAATGATAAATAGTGTGATATTTAAGTTTTTCTGCATGTTGCTTGCATTCTCATCATGTAAAACAAATTGCTATAGGAACAACCTCTGCAAGAGCACGAAAAGGTCTTTAGTGCAGGTTTTCTGAAAGAGGCCAACTGTAGTGGTAGCCCTGTGTTCCGACTGGAGTCTTCTTTTATGTTCGCTCTCAATCTTCCGCTACCAAACCCTGAACAGGGCTTTGTAAGTAGAAGGATGTAGTCCGAAGAACGGAATGCTTACAGCTTGACTGCAATATTTGCACCATTTGGTCCGAAACATCTGTCTTCGGCAGCTGGCTGGAGTGAAATTGGGACAAGAAGAAGATGGAATTTTTCCGTTGGTCAAAATGCATGGGTAAGCTAAATATTTGCTATGCAATGCGATTCGTCGATATTTTGAGATAAGCAACTGTTCTGAACTCAAACCTGATGAATTAGATGTACATGTTAACTTTCAGACAGGAAATCACATGTCGGAGAATGCCACCAGTGGCGTAAGACATGGTGACATTATATCACCATACTTCATGCTATGCAGAGTCTGGTCCCAGTGAATGCTCTCCCTGGAGACCAGGCTTTGTATGTACTCCTCCTGTATAGCTCCGAGACCTGGACACTACTAAAATGGGTCTGGAAGCGTCTTGATGCCTTCCACTTGTGCAATCACCTGAATCCACTGGAATGATCTAATTTCCAACAGTGAAGTAGTTCGACGTACTCAACTTGCAGACATTGCCCCAGCGATTGATCGCCATCGTCTCTCCCTCTTCAGTCACGTTGTTCACCTCTCTCGGGTAGTTCCAGCACACTACATGCTCCAGCAGGATGTGTGGGTGAGGGATGATAAGAAAAGGCCATGCTCTTCCTGGAGACGTCCTTGGGGCCACATCTGTCTTAACCTCCCAAACAGAACTGCAGGCCGCCTGGGACGTGGCCATTAAACATGGTCATTTAATGCAACTGACCCCAGTTGTCTAAGCATACTATAGTCGTTGTCATGCTGCTCATGGATGATGTCGTCAAAGAGGCTTGTAAGAAGTGGACATGGGGTACTCAGCAGATCTCCCATCATACGTGCTAGTGGTTTGTTTGGGCATGTCGTGAGGTGTCTGGACGGCACCACATTTCCAAGAATCCCCATCTCATTAATTAAAAAAAAATTTTTTTTTTCATTTAACCTCATCCAAAGTCTGTTTAAGGTTCTCCACATTGGATATGGGAGGCAACTGACAGTGTACAAAGAAGAAGAGGATATGGGAGTTTGGGGACTGCGTGGGCTAGTGGTTAAGTGACACTCCTCACAATCCGAAGGTGCTGGGTTCGCTCCCATAAAATGCATGCTGAAGTCGGATGCACTGGGCAGACAAGTGCAAAATAAAAACATTGTGCAATGTACAGCGCTGGGGTATAGAAAATTAAGACGAATGCGCACACACACACACACACACACATAAAATTGGATATGGGAGGATTTAATTGAAAACCAAGATACGGATTTTCATGACCTATGTCATCCCCATCCTGCTGCACGGTTCAGAAACCTGGACTATTGTGCAGAGTGATAACGCATTGAAGACTTCCAAATACGTAGCCAGAGGCTCATTCTTGTGATCCACTGGTATGACTGGGTCTCAAATGACATGCCAACCAATAGACGAACCTCGGAAACACATTCACCATGCTAAACCACGAAGCACTTTTTGAATGCATGACCTGCCTTGCTGAGGATGTTCCTGCCCATCAGCTTTTATAGCTGGCTATGGACATCAATAAGGGGAAACAACCCACTCCATCATGATCTAACCTCCGCAGAAATAGAAAAAAACATCGTCCTCATTGCAGATTATCTATATTAATATATTGTGCCAGTTTGTCTTATTGTTAAAGACTTATCTCTAATGTAAATCTTTCTGACCAGGAGGCCACATGGATCTTGAGGCTAGTGAGTCAGCAATGCATGCTGAAGCAATGGCAGAATTTGAGAAACGAAAGAGGGTGAGTTTGACAAATGTGATCAGATAAGGCTCCGTGCGACTGTAGGCACCCTACATCTTGAATCATCTTCTGATTCGGGTAGAAATTAGTTATAAACTTTTTTATTTCTTTAAAAAAAATATATATCGTCAATCACATCAAGACCTTTTCAGCCCCACATGGAGCATATGTCTGTAACAAATACATGCCAATCCTTCAAATGCTGACATGGGGACAAAAAGGCGAATGGTAATGAAGGAGAGGACTGCAGTCAGCTACTCATAGCTGGCTGCTTGCGTCAATGTCAGCGAACCAGATCTGACCAACACCTTATTTCGCCTTCTGTGCTGTCGCAGTCTGACTGAAAGAATAGGGATTGAAGAGGGAAATCTCGGTCCCCCAAATGTGCAGTGCTGAAACAGGATGTGTCGGACCAAAAGGTGCAGACGTCGCAGCCTATAAATTACATCACAAAATAACAAACATCTTTTTCAGTATGAAAGCAGCAGAACAAGAAGACCTGTCTATTTCTATTTTTAACTTTTTCTAGTCCGGCTTAAGTTTATTAGATTTGTGTCTCAAGACACTAATTAGTTAGGCCCGCTGCCGAAGACGGATGTGTCAGACCGAAACGTGAAACAGGGCAGACTGGCTAAGGAGAAGGGATCGAAGAGGGAATGCTAACCCGGTACTAAAAAATTGCTTGCTGAAGTCGGATGTGTTGGACCGAAAGGTGCAAATATCGCAGCCAAGCTGTAAACAATGACACAACGCATTCCGTTCTCTGGACTACATTCTGCTACTTACCCTTTCAGGGTTTGATAGTGGGAGATTGAGAACGAACGAAGAAGAAGAAGAAGACCAGACTGTAAAAGGGCTAAGACACGAATAAAATCAATTTATCTGGACTGTAAAAGGTTTTTGCAGTCAACAAAAAAATGAATTTCTCTAAATGTGTATCGCAGTTTTAAAAAAAATGGATTTCTTGCAGTTTAAAAAAACCCAAAAAACTATGAATTTCTTAAAAAGAATATTGTTGGTTAAAAAAACTGCAGGCTATTGACTTTCAGTAGGGAAAGGATCGTCAGAATAATTTTAAATCACTATGATATAAATGTAACAATCTTTTACTTTATATTAGATGGCCACCATGTAATATTAAACACAGGTTCTATGGTAATAAGTATGACATCAACCAGTATGGTGGCTGGAGATGTGGAGGGGTGGTGCAAGTATAGACAGTCTCGAAAAAATCGTGACAATATTAGCACCAGATGCTTTTGATTAGGGTCCACAGGCACAGGGGAAGATGGGTGCGGAAAGGCCAAAGAACGTCTGGTGAGTTGCAGTGGAAGAGAAAGCCAATGGTATTTGAACCTCGTGGTCTGACCTCAATAAGATGGCACAAAATATGAATCGGTGGAGAGCTACTCTGTTTTTAAGGGCAATGGAGGAATAATTAATTGAATGAAAAAAATGTTTTACTCTGTTGATGTGTATTTAAAAACTTTTTTCAGACAGTCAGCAAATTTTATATATTTATATTTCATAACTTTTAAACTTTTAGGCCAGAACAATTCAAGTTTCCACTGATGACTCTGAGGTCAAGGCCAACCTAAGACAGCTAGGAGAACCAATTTGTGAGTATTATTTTTTCTCTGGGCACAATGTACCCCAGTAAGATGTGGTTTCTTGTTACGGCAATTTGGAAGACCAAAACAAAACCCTCTTCTGAACGCTGGTATCTAATTCCACTGTTCAGCGTCTTGATCTCAGTACAATTCAAAATGGAAGAAACACATGGATGGGACCATTAGACCTGACCTAATCCACCAGCTCCACAGACACCAACAAACCACCATCTTTCACTCAAGAAGAGGCCACTGTAGACTATTGGGCCACCACTAAAGATGGTGGCGCCCCCCCACCCCCCAACACACCCTACTACAGGGCTGCCCAGCATACAGAGGCCTACGATGAAAAGCCTGACCAGATGGAGCTGAGCTGATGCAGAAGTCGTGTGGCTGCCACTCGGACCTGGAGAGAACTGTGGAATTCGTCCTAGCGGCAGGACTACAGATCTGTCATGATAAAAAAACCTGAATGCAGAAGAAGAAACATTTTATCTATAAAAACAATGTGCCCCCAGTGAGATTCGGTTTCTTGTTACGGCCATTTGAAGATCGAAACAAAACCTTCCTCTGAATGTTAACCCTTACAAGACTGCTTTAAAAAATTGACTTAATTTTCCGTGCAGCTGCATTAATTTTCAGCATATCATCTGTTACTATGGTTGTTGACTTTGAGAGCATGAAACCTTTCTATTAGTTAGTCTTTTGATATGATTTTCTTGTGTGTAGAGACACAAATGAGTAAAGGACTTGTTGGTGTTATTGTTTTTGTTGTGTGTTTGTTAGTTTCTGAGATACAAGAAGATGGAGGTGTTGTTGTAGGTAGGTTTACTCTTTTGTGCGGCCTGAAAAGGATGTTGAGTGGCGGGTTTCTGTAGCTTTCCTAACATCCTGAGTGTGCTGTTGAAGGGGGTTGGGGTCCTCCAGGCGGTTATACTATGCTTGGCTTCTTCTGCATGTCACTCACTACTACGGGGATCATGTCAATCTCTCACCCCGTTAGCCTGCCATGAAAACAGCCCATTTTCAGGGAGGGCTATGAGGAAGCCGATGTAAGGGTCTTGGTCAGTAAATTTTGCCGGACCCTGGCTAACATGTCTGATCACTATGTTGTGCCTAACCAAACATTAGTCTTCCTCCCCAAGATGGAGGTGAAAATTTATAAAAACTGCACAAAAATTTAGACAGCGATAAGGGAACGTTGCTCCTCATATAATCCATTGAAATTACAACAAAACACTTCCTATTCCGTTTTAAGATAGGCCTATGTGTTAGTTTTCACTTCCAACGTGATTTATTAAATATATATGAACAAACTAAGCATATCTACCTCACAAAGATCTTTTACAACATCTTACTTCACCATCTCTAATAATGGGCCGAGTCCGCACTGATTGTAAAAGAAGAATATAACCTTTCAAAACTCTTTTTATCAAAATCAATCTACACTTTCCCAGCTAAAATTGGTCAAGAAGAAAGTGACGGTATGGTAGAATCAAATCAGCTTCATTTTCGCAGTTTTCTATAGCACACTTATTGTTTATAAATTAAAAAAATTCCCAGGGCAATCTGTAATTGCCTTAGGATAATCGTGTTTTTGTTTGGGCAATTATAAATTGCCAGTGGTGATAATTTCTCTGTTCTGCTGTTGTGCCTTTTCAATATCAGCAGTTCATTTCAAGTGCCATCTCCACAGTGATGGTATTCTACAATAGATCTCCAACGTACTATGTCTCTTGCCTTGATGGTGCAACCTTCCACTCTTTTCCTTATCCATCTTTTGATGTTATCCTTCTATTTATAGTGATGTTTCCCTCTGGTACATTTCTTCTTCTTCTTCTTCTTCTTCTTCGTTCGTTCTCAATCTCCCACTACCCAACCCTGAAATGGTTAGTAGCAGAATGTAGTCCAGAAAACGGAATGCGTTGTGTTGTAGTTTACAGCTTGGCTGCGATATTTGCACCTTTCGGTCCAACACATCCGACTTCAGCAAGCATTTTTTGAGTACCGGGTTAGCATTCCCTCTTCGATCCCTTCTCCTTAGCCAGTCTGCCCTGCTGCAGCCTGTTATCCAGGATCACCGCGTGGAGGTGTAGAAGGGTCTTGGCAGCTATGGTTCGCTGGCCCTGACGCTAGCAGTCGGCTATGGGTCGATGACCACTGCAGCTCATGCGCTGCTCAGCATCTTGATCCCCCTCTGGTACATTTGCCTCCCACCTTCCCTTTCCGTATTGTTTTCAGCAAAATGTTATGCCTTTTGATCCGACAAAAACATTTTATCATTGGATTGCCTTTTGATCTGACCAAAACATCTTATCATTTGAATGCCTTTTGATCTGACCTAAACATCTTATCGGATTGCCTTTAGATGGGACCAATATATTTCATTGGATTATAATTTTGTTCATAAATTCTCTTTGCAGTCCTAATTTTCCAAGGCTTCCTTTATCTGTTTTCGTTTCTTTCCACGAGATGCGCCCTATTCTTCTACGAGGGGACTTCAAATGAAAACCTTAAAAGTTGGATAGAAATTAGAAAAACCATGCCTTTGTATTGTAGCTTGTTTATGTGGTTGCTAAGGATGTCAAGTATGTCCTGCGCATGCCGTTATGGTGTAGACGAACTACACAGCATCATAATTGCAGTTAAAAGAAATACCAAGTTGGCTTCTTAAAAATCGACATCTTCTGTAATGAAGACATATTGTACTGTATGACCTGTGCTTGACCTTTCCGCAGGTCTGTTTGGTGAGGGCCCCGCTGAGAGGCGAGAGAGGTTACGAAAGCTGCTTGCCGAACTTGGGGAGAGTGCACTCAAACAGAGAAAAGAAGAAAAACAGAAGGAACAGAAAAAGAAAGAAGAGGTATTTCTATTTTCATGGTTAAGGTTTAATTAACACAATGTCAGCATAAATTTACAGTGGGTGGTGAGGAAATAGATCAGGTCACACATTTTGAATATCTGGACTCCAGAATTGACAAAAATGGCGACTGCTCGAAAGAAATCAGAAGAAGACTAGCTATGGCAATGCAGAAACTGAACAGCCTGAAGAAATTATGGCAGAGCACCAACAAAATGATAAAAGTAAAAGTCTTGAGAGCCTGTGTTTTTCCTGTGGCAGCTTATGGCTGTGAATCATGGATGATTACCAAAACTTCTAGACAAAGAATCGATTCCTTAGAGAGTCAAAATGTTACAGAAAGATCCTCAGAATACCCTGGACAGAGAAAAAGACAAATATAGAAATTTGGCAAGAGTTGAGCATAGAGGAGAACTGGTTTATCAAATCCATTTTGGCCAGAAAATGCAAAATAGCAAGAGACACAACGGTCTTGAGGGAACAGTGATGGAAGGTATGGTGCCAGGCAAAAGAGGAAGGGGTAGACCAAGAAGACGATGGCACCAAGATATCCAGGAATGCCTGGGTATGACTGTTGCGGAGGCAGGAGTTTTGGCAAGAGAACGAGTTTCTTTCAGACAGACTGTGATGGGAGCGACATTCTATAAAGGACATGCTACGTGATGATGATGAAGTTTTAATTATAAATATGCTCTATGGATGGTACAGAGCACGAACCAACAAAGTCGATACAGACAAGCCCTAAAAGCCGCAGTAGCGCGATACGGCACAAATTGATGCTTGTCCCAGAGATGGAACTTTAGAATCTACTATAGACAACACGGAAGTCGCTGAACAGACTCCGAACTGGTGTATCACAGTGCAAGAGGAATATGTAACGATGGGGATACACAGATGATGATACATGTGATTGTGGCGCAATTCAGGACCAAGACCACCTGATGACCTGCCCCCAACCTCCAGAAAACAAGCAATAGGTGCGACATGCTGGAGGCAAATGGCAAGGCAATCCAAGTCGCTGAATACTGGATGCATGCTGTATAACGTGGTTCTTGGACACGGAAAGTAAAGTGTAAGTATGAATGAGAATCATGGACAATTATTATACAACGTGCAGAACATCTGCCCGTCAATCAAACAGTACGATATGAGAGAAACAACAGCCGTTTAACAATTAAATGTTCTCCCCCTTCCCGCACCCATCCCCTGCCTCACATCCCCATTGTATTTCCTCGCTCATTTCACCATTTTCCTCAACCCGCCTATCTCTCCATCCATGGCCCGCCCATCTGTTCTCCCCTCCTCCCTCCTTTTATCATTTTGTTGGTGCTCTCCCGTAATTTCTTCAGGCTGTTCAGTCTCTGCATTGCCATAGCTAGTCTTCTTCTGATTTCTTTTGAGCAGTCGCCATTTTTGTCAATTCTGGAGTCCAGATATTCAAAATGTGTGACCTGATCTATTTCCTCACCACCCACTGTAAATTTATGCTGACATTGTGTTTTATCGGTGGTCATTATCTTTGTTTTGTTTATGTTTATTAACAGGTTTTGATCTTTACTGTGTCCATTAACGGCTGAAAGTAGCTGCTCTAGCCGTTCCGCACTTCTTGATAGTATCACTGTGTCATCTGCGTATTGTATCGTAACTCTGGAATCTCGTACCCCCCAATCGTAAATGGGTCGAAACTTTCAATGTTCTCATCTTCTTTAATATTTCTCATTATATATTCCGCATATATGTTGTACAGATAAGGTGAGAGGATACATCCCTGTCTTACTCCATTTTGTAATGCAAACCAATCTGATGTTTGCCCAGATACTCAGACAGTGGCTCGTTGATCTTGGTATAATTTTTGAATGAGATGAATAATATGCACAGGAAACCCCATTTCCTTCATGATTCTCCATATATTTTGATGTTTTACCATATCGAAGGCCTTGGTGTAATCAATGAAACACGTGTACATGTCTACATTAAACTCTCAACATTGCAGATATAGACATTATATTTTCAAGCGAAAGAAAGAAGAAGAAGAAGCTCTTGTTCATTGACGCGGATGTAAGTGGCCAGTTATAAGTCGCTGGCTGCTGTCAGCTCATTCACTGACCTGCATATTTTGTTCCTTTTTCATAATTTTACATCGTCACTTTATGTATCACATATTTCCAGGATAGCTTGGTGTGGTACCATGCACCTGTTGGTTTGCCTGGAAGACAGTAATATCTATTTTGCATAATTTAACATCGTCAATTAATGTATCAAATATTCCAGGACAATGTGACATGGTACCATGAAGGCCCTAAAGCTCTGAAAAATGCCAGGTACTGGATAGCCCAGTATTCAATCCCAAGGTGAGAAATGATGTATTTGTTGATGGTGCCAGTTAGTTTACCTTTGGGGGAGGAGCCTGTCCTTCTGTGTCAGCTGGGTGATGGATAGCTGAATGGCTTTTATATTTGGAGGTTAGCTGTCAGTATTCAATAAACAGCTATTGGGTGACCTGCATTGAGACCAAATGCAGGTAGCTTCTTTGGAGTATGTTCTGGTTGGATTCTGTTTGTCTTCTTCTGCTTCTTCGTTCGTTCTCAATCTCCTGCTACCAAGCCCTGAAAAGGGCTTTGCAGTAGCAGGATGTAGTCTGGAGAAAGGAATGCATTGTGTTGTAGTTTACAGCTTGACTGCGGTATTTGCATCTCTTGGTCTGACACATCCGACTTCAGTAGGCGATTTTAAGTACCAGGCTGCCTGCCTTCCCTCTTTGATCCTTTCTACTTAGCCAGTCTACTCTGTTGCAACCAGTTATCCAGGATCACCGCATGGAGGTGTACAAGGGTCTTGGCAGCTCTGGTTCGCTGGCCCTAATGCTAGCAGTCAGCTATGGGTCGCTGACTGCTGCTGCTCATACGCTGCTCAGTGTCTTGATCCCTCTGTTTAAGTGACTGTTAAGTTGTATGTGTTGTGCGAGGTCGGAAAATGGTGCTTTGATCTCTCCTTTTCAGTAGGTTGATATTGTCATTGGGATCTGGGATGACCATATGTTTGTATATTTCTCTCTCAGTATTCCCCATTGCCCATCTATCCAGCCAGGCCTTTTTGTTTGCAATCTCCAGTAGTTGTTTGGCTCTCTGTAGGGTTGTTGATGTGTATTGTTCTTCTTGACTTGATCCCTTCTTAGCCACCCTGTCTGCCTTGTCATTGTCAGGTGTATTTGAGTGATCAGGGATCCATTAACTTAACTTAACGTTTTTATACTGGTTTTGAAGACCCTGCAGAGTCTGTATAGAACCATTTACATTTACATCACCTTGCTCTAAAAGCTATGCGCATCCAGTTTATTCTTAAATGCATTAACTGTCCCTGCCTCCACTACCTCCTCTGGCAATGCATTCCAAGCAGACACCACTCTCTGACTAAAAAAATATTTCCTAATATCTAACCTGGACCTCTCTTTAGTCAGCTTGTAGCTATGCCCTCGTGTTATTGTAGGTGGCTGTATTTTAAAAAACTTGTTATAGTCTAATTTATCGATTCCTCTGATCATCTTATAAACCTGTATTAAGTCACCACGAATTCTTCTCTCTTCGAGACACTGTAGGCCGGTTTTTCTCAGTCGTTCCTCATAACTGTAATTCTGGAATCCCACTATCATCTTTGTCGCTTTTTTTTGTATTCTTTCCAGCATGTTTATGTCCCCTCTATGATAAGGACTCCACACCTGTACACAGTACTCCAATCTAGGTCTAACTAAAGTTTATACAGTTTGACGATCACTTCCTTGCTCCTATGTTTAATATTTCTTTTTATCATACCTAACATTGCATTTGCCTTTTTCACTGCTACCTTAACTTGCTCACTCACCTTTCCTGTATGATCTATTATAACCCCTAGGTCCCTTTCCTTATCTATTATATAACTATTCTGACTTCATGGTATGTGAGAAGTTGGTTGGCATATATGGACATTTGGATAAGTTCAGGCTTACAGTGACCACCATCTTCCAGAGCTTGAAGGGCAGTCTGTAAAGATTATGATGCTTTGGGCTTTTTATGGGAAAGCATCAAATACAGTCCTCAAGTGGTACAGAGCTACTTCCAGTGCTATTATTTATTCCTCATATTTTGAACATCGTCCAGTAAGATCTCTTGAAGTGTTTTTTGTCTGAACATTCTGCTGAAGTGCTTTCCATGTATTCCTCCTCAATGTTTACCACTCACTGGGTTCCCAGATGAGCCTAATAAAAAAAAATATGTTTCCCTGCAGAAGGCGCTGTGTGCTACCAAATGACAGTGACCGGTAGTATCATGTACAAACATCCAGGTTAATGCTATGGAAACGGCTTAACATGCGTATTTGAATGTAAATTGACATCACTTCCTTTTTGTTCACTTTTCAAATGGGAGATGTGCTTGTGGATTTTTATTAAAAAATTTTTGAACAATATATTCTCTTTTTCACTCAATTATTTCATTATTGAGGGGGATGAAGTTAAGTTGTTGAAACTGATGTTTCTGATGTAGATCTGTTTGTTTTTTTTTGTTTATGTAAATATAATGAATATGTTTGTAGTGGGAAGGAGGCTGCGTGGCCTAGGGGTGAAACTCGCTCGATTTTTACAATCCCAACACACAGGGTTCGATTCGCACCGTGTCCAGTTTGACAGACACTGGGTTTTTTTTCTGGCGCGATTTTCCTCTACGTACGGAAAGTAATGGCAACTTACGGTACCGCACACTTGCCAAGAAACATATAACAGCCAAATAGGTGGTGGTTGTACAAAGCGACGTTCTGCGAAGGACAAGCTATTTACTTTTTGTAGGGGAAACTAACAGATATGTCAATGTTGTTAAGAACACTATCAGTGCTTTGTGGCACTTTCATGGATTTACTAGACAAGTGGCGCCCCCCTCAAAAATAGGTAAGTCTGAATGTTAGTGCTGTTTTTCAACATTTTGACCTTCATCTTCTTGAATCTCAGAAACTAACACACAACAAAAACAATAACACCAACAAGTTCTTTATTCATTTATGTCTATACACACAAACAAATCATTTCTATAGACCTAGAAATAAAATTGTGACAGGCTCTCAAAGTCAACAATCATAGTTAAACGTGATGTGCTGAATAATAATGCCATCATAGATGAAATTCATGTTAATTTTTGCTGCCGAAAACGGATGTGTCGGACCGAAAGGTGCAAATATCGCAGTCAAGCTGTAAACTAGCGATACAATGCATTCCGTTTTTCAAACTACATTCTGCTGCTTGCAAAGCCCTGTTCAGGGCTTAGTAGCGAAAGATTGAGAACGAACGCAGAAGTTAATTTTTAATGGAGGGTAGCTAAGGTTAAAACATTTCTGTCCCCAGTTTTGTTAAGTTTTGCTTCTGGTATTTTTCAGGGCAAAGCAAAGAATCAGAAAACAAAAAGAGGAGAAACTGCTTCCTGCCACAAAGAAGAATGCAGAAATACAACACTTACAGAAACGAATCAGGGTAAGGGAGATCAGTATTTCCATATTACAATGTTTGTGTACTGTCAAGCATGCAGCCTAGTCGACAGTGAGCTGGCTTGCTAGACTTGGATTACAGCATGCCAGGGTTTGAGATCATGGACGGACAGAAAGAAAATCAAGAATATGGTTCGTCTCTGGTACAACCGCTACTCCAGTCAACCCAGCTGTAAATGGGTACCTGTCGTATGAGTTGGGGAAGGTAAAAACAGTAATGAAGGGAATTGACCTCCCCACCTCACATAGGCTGCAGCTTAGTTGTTGCCATGGGACTAATCTTTACTTTTGCTGCACATGGTGTGTCAATATGGCTTTTAACACCTTTCTGGTAGCTTAGCTTCTGCAACTTCGACTATTTTAGATATAATACCATCTTCCTCGTCGTTCGCCCTGAAAATGAAGTTTTGTCACGTTGTGTCGTAGGTAACACCTATTTGCGTTGTGGTTTTTACATGAAGAATTTGCCAGCCCCATTCACAATCTTTTTTAGTCACCTCTTACAATAGGCTGGGATGGAAACAATGATACTGTTCTATTTGCCCTTGAAACCACTCATATGACTACCTCACCTTATTTTCCCTGTTTCTACCTCAGCGTGGTGTTGCGGATTTAGTCATAGATTGTCTTTCCTTCTGCAATCTCACACAGCACAGCTCTGGATCTTATTCTTGTGTGTTTCTAGTAAGGACCAAGACGGACATTGGTACCACACTGTAGGAATAAACAGTGTATTTATCAGCCGCCTCTTAGTTGAAAAAAGTACTCTAGGGTGTTTGAATAGCAATAAGGGATCAAACTGAACGAAACTTATATAATCCAACAATATTATAACAAGACAAACATGGAAAGCACCACTACCAAATTTGCTCATGCATACGACAATGTCATCTGACAGACACCAGACAGCGTTATTTTGACTTTGATTGTACAATGCATCTCAATTTTAGAGATGTTTCAACTGGTTAAAAAAGCGCGTTTTAGAATAAAAGAAATAGCAGTAATTCATTTGCAAAGAAAGAATATAATAATTCATTTGTAAACATATAATAAAGGAATTCATTTGTAAAGATAGAATATAGTAATTCATTTGTAAAGATAGAATATAATAATTCATTTGTAAAGATAGAATATAGTAATTTATTTTTCTATCGTTTTTGTTATCTTTCTCTCAGTCAATTACCAATGACTGCAGTCAGATTGGAGACAGCCGTCCCATATCATATTGCTCTTTCAGTCCAAACTCCAAAATACTAGCAACAGCGTCATGGTAAGTATCATGTTGTAAGTTTTATGAAGTAAACATTGCAAAATAAAGAATGCGCTACAGATAATGCAGACGCTTCAATCTTCTTCTTCGTACGCAGTCAGACAGTAACTATTATTTTTTCGAAAAAAGCGGCGGTCATCCTGAGGCTGTCGACACTGCCATAGAGCTTGTCTTGCAGTTCCACTGGTGATGGCCACATCTGCTCTCTCTGATCCTCGTATGTCGGGCAGTTCTGCAGCAGATGTTCAGCGGTCATTTTACCGGTACCGCACGGGCATTCGTCGGTACCACCTATCTTTAATTTGTTGAATAGGTGGTACCTCAGTCTATTGTGGCCAGTGCGAAGTCTGAAGACAACGACCTGCTCTCTTCTGTTCAACTGGTAATAGGCATCGTTTTTGGTGTAACCAGTATGTTCGGTTTCCCATTTGGTCATGTATCTGGCTTTGATAAGCCGTTTTGACTCTTCATACGTCATACTAGTATCTGTTTGTGGTAGTCTTGCACCTTCTTTTGCCAGTCTGTCTGCCTCCTCGTTGCCTTGGATGTTGCAGTGTGATGGGACCCACTGTACCACTACCCTTTTTGGTGCGGACTGCTGGCACAGTTTACAGAGTGCTGCGCTTAAGTCATTAAGCTCAGTGTTTTTCTGGCTTTTTAGCGCTGTGACTACGGCGAGAGCATCTGTAAGCAGGACTATATGGCTTTCATTTTCCTTGTGTGTCACCATTTCTTCCACTGCCGCCCTCAGTGTCTCTGCCTCCGCTCTGAAATTGCTTGTGTACTTACCAGTAGCGAATGACTGTTATTTTTCTGCCATTTGGTAGGTTCAGGAATGCTCGTGCCCCTCCGTTCTGTGTAGTGTTTGTTATATAACAGACGCTTCAATCAACTTCAAATTGCTGACATCGTAGTGCTCATCACATCATAGAGTCAGCAGCAGAAGCCAACCAATTGATGCAGCTACTCGATTGTGAGGGTAAGAAAGCGGGACTGGAAATGAATGTCTCGAAGACCAAAGTGTTGCGCAATCATTTCGCCAATTGCAATCCAGACTTCCTTGGCGGAGCGCAACTAGAGGATGTCATTGAGTACATCTATCTTGGGCGCCTCCTCAAAATGGAGAATAACTTGGAGCTTGAATTAACACTTGGTACGGTCACATATCGAGATCAAATGGTCTTGCAAACACAATCCTCCACGGAAAGGTGCATGGCAGACGATGAAGAGGCCGGCCCAAAAAGAGATGGGAGGACAACATAAAAGAATGGACCAGTCTCCGACAAGAAGAGTCACGGGCAGCGGCATCTGACAGAGAGGGATGGCGTGGAGTTGTGAGGATGTCTTCATGTGTGCCCCAACGACCTCACCGGTTACGGGATGACCTGACCTGACCTGAATTAACAAGACGTTGCAGTATAGGCTGGACAGCCTTCTCGTCCATTAACACCGTCCTGGACGGTTGCCAAGACCAGAATCTCTTCAATTCCACAATGACTCCATGCGATGTGCTACAGTACTGAGACGTGGACACTAACAAAATCACTGGAGGTTAAATATAAAGTGACCCAGGCCTCTTTTGATATATGCTTGTCTGGAATCACCCTCCGAAACCAGTGTATGCAAAATCTACAGAAATCTGACATACGACGATTGTCCTTGGTGAAGGATGCGGTAATCACAAGGTGAAACATAGATGGGCACGTCACATGTTGTGGCGAAAAGATGGTCGATGGAGCACAGCGACAGCAGTCTGGTAAAAGTAAAGTAAAGTAACCCATAGCATTACTGCTGTAGGGGTGTGAGGTGTTAGTGATCTCACATTTCAAAGGCTCGGCTATATGAGGGCGGTAGCCATCTCCTCTCCCTCACCGCTTTTACTTCTCGGACTGAACCAGTACCCATTTAAGGCTGGGTCGACCCGGGAGCCATTGCGGTCTGAAAAAAAAAAATTACCGCCTCAACTGGGGAATGAACCGAGGATCACTCAGATGCGAAGCCAGCGCGCTAAGCACTGCGCTACGTTGCTCCCTGGTACCCCTGCATTAAAAAGATACCGCAGTGAAGACCTCCAATGCGTTGGTCAGACTCCCTTGCTGTACACAACAACATCCGAGACGCCTCTGAAGGAGGGCTTACCATGCATTTTACTTATATGGCACAAGACAGGGTCCATTGGAGACGAAGTTAGGACCCGCAACTACACCGAGGAACAGGTCATCAAGATTAAGATAGGTTTCAGCTACCTGGCAGCAGGCATAACTTGCCTGTTTGAATACCAGGATTTAAAATAAATATCACATTCACATTATCCTCGGCATCAGTCCGGCCGATGTGTCGTATGCGAGGAAGCGAACAATATTCTATATGCGTCCTGATCTTTTGCAGCGCTGTACCAATGTGAGCCCAGGTCTTTGGTCAGTCCATCTTGCCATCACATCGTTGGACGACCTTGTGGACATGTATAGGCATATGGCCACCAAAACGTTCTACGTGTCCATCTGTTGCCACTAATGCGTACCACATCTCCAGCCCAATAATGTGTGTGTGAAATAACTGCTTCCACAACGCCCTGAAACAGTTTGATGTTGAATTTCTTCTTCCGGAACCTATCCTGTATCCAAATTTTTAGTACGCGCTGTTCCATTGCTGTTTGAGCGACTCTGAGCTTCTCGGCATCTGTTTTGAGCAAGTTCCACACTTCGCATCTGTAAATCATTGCTGGAATGACAATGTAATTGAAAGTGTGTGCTCTTGCTGTGGTGTCTTTCATTTCTTGGAGTATTGGCTTAATGGAGTTGGAGGAACACCAAGCTGCTTTTCGTCATCTAGAGATTTCGGGGTCTATATATAGTATATACGAGGTGGGTTCAAATGAAACAGGACCTAACTACATCAAGTGAATATGCGAGCTCATGAGCTGCAGTGGTCAGCGACCCATAGCTGCTTGCTAGCGTCAGGGCCAGCAAACTAGAGCTGCTAAGACCCATCTACACCTCCAAGCGGTGATCCTGGATAACAGGCTGCAGCAGGCAGACTGGCTAAGGAGAAGGGATCGAAGAGGGAATGCTAACCTGGTACTAAAAAAATGCTTGCTGAAGTCGGATGTGTTGGATTGAAAGGTGCAAATATCGCAGTCAAGCTTTAAACTATGACACAACACATTCCGTTCTCTGGGCTACATTCTGCTACTTAAGCCCTATCAGGGTTTGGTAGTGGGAGATTGAGAACGAACGAAGCCAAGCCAAGTGAAAATACGTACAATGCACATGATGACGTCACTTCTGGTGTAAACAGCACATACCAACCGTCAAGTTTGCAACATTTCATTATCCTCCTACTCAGTTTCCTCAGCAGACCGTTGAAAACATGGTGGGTGTGATTCTAAATCCATCCAAAGTTGATCAGCGAGCGGTGATTCAGTTTCTAATAGCTGAAGGATGTCGAACAGTTGACATTCATCGCAGAATGCAGGCAATGTATGATGACAAAAGTGTGTCGAAGACAACAGTGAAGAACTGGACAGCGATGTTTAAAGAAGGACGTGAGTTAATGAAAGATCTTCCGAGACCAGGTCAGGCTCATATTGTTGATCCACTTGGAGAAGGATGAAGTGTAAAGTCTGAATTTTTGTGTGTCATCACAGAACAGATTTAAGTTAACAGCCTTGTCCTTGTTTTGTTCTAACAGGTCAGGATTGTGTAAACTGTGGTCTGTGCCAGATTGCAACCTCATACGCAATCTGAGAGGTAAGCTGCTTGTTGTTATTGTTTGTGTTCATTGTTTTTGCTTGTTGCTCATTGTAGTTGTTTTTGCCTGTTGCTCATTGTAGTTGTTTTTGCCTGTTGCTCATTGTTGTTTTTGCTTGTTGCCCATTTTTGTTGTTTTTGCTTGTTGTTAATTTTTGTTGTTTTTGCTTGTTGCTCATTTTTGTTGGTTTTGCTTGTTGTTGCTCATTTTTGTTGTTTTTGCTTGTTGCCCATTTTTGTTGTTTTTGCTTGTTGCCCATTTTTGTTGTTTTTGCTTGTTGCTCATTTTTGTTGTTTTTTGCTTGTTGCTAATTTTTGTTGTTTTTGCTAATTTTTGTTGTTGTTTTAGCTCATTGTTGTTTTTGCCATTTGTTGCTGCTCATCATCATTGTTGTTACTATTTGTTATTGTTATTCAAAGCTATGTATGCTGTGTTCTTCCTCTTGATGTTTCTCTAATAGCAGGTTAGTTGCCCCTTTTTATATCCAGAGATGGGCTGAAGATGCAGCCAGTGTCTCCTAGCTGACTGCTTGCATTAAGGTCGGCAAATAATAATTGACCAAGGCCCTGTTCCAACTCCAAGTAGTGGCCTTGAAAACAGGCTGAGCTTTTGTAGTTTGGCTAAAAGAATTGGGATTGAAGAGAGTTTTGGTTAATCTCCAATATGACTAGATGCTAGTCCCACCTCCCTTGAGACCAGAGGACAATGGAAGCTTGTGGAATTCAAAACCACACCGTTTCACACATTCATTTCTGGAATGCCAAGGCCTTTGCCTCTCTGCTATAACAACTTATCTTAACGTCTTTATACTGGTTAGGAAGACTCTGCAGAGTCTGTATACAACCAGTTTCTTTTAGTTCACTTGATCTTACAATAACTATGTGCATCCAATTTATTCTTCAATCCATTAACTGACCCTGCCTCCACTATTTTCCGTGGCAATGCATTCCAAGCATTTACCACTCTCTGGCCCCAAAAAATATTTTGTATCTAATTTGTACCTATCTTTAATTAATTTGTGGCTGTGCCCTCTTGTTCTTGTAGGCAGCTGTACTTTGAAAAACTTGTTATAGTCCAATTTATCCTTTTCGTTGATCATCTTACAAACCTGCTTTAAATCACCCAGAATTCTTCTTTTTTCTAGACACTGAATGCCGGTTTTTCTGAGTCTTTCCTCATAACTAATTCTGGAATCCCACTATAAGTTTAGTTGCTCTTATTTTTCATGTTTACATCCCCTCTAAGATAAGGACTCCACACCTGAACACAGTACTCCAATCTAGGTCTAACTAATGCTTTATACAATTTGACTATCACTTCCTTGCTCCTATATTTAATATTTCTTTTTATCATACCTAACATTGCATTTGCCTTTTTCACTGCTATCTGGACTGGCTCACTCACTCACTTTACCTGTATGATCTATTACAAATCCAAGCAGTCAGAGTAAAAAATGTAATGATCTCTTCTGTTTTATAGATAGCCCTGAATAGACAGGAGACATAATTTTTGGAAAACAATTTGTTTCCAATAGGTCATAATGGTAATGTTGGAGCTATAGTCTTCCATCCCGAAGCAACCTTGAGCTTAGAGAACAGTTTGTGTTGTATGGCTTCATGTGGACAGGATGGTACTGTGAAGTTGTGGAGTCTTGACAGGTAAGGTGTAGAGTACACTGGCGATGAAGTTGTTGTATTTTTCATTAGAGGAGAGCGGCACTATAAGTTGGAGAACAACATCGAGAGATGGACTAATAAAAGTCTGTCGGAGTGTACCATCAAGGGAAGACACAGAGGATGCGGGAGATTCACATGTGGGAATGCCACTTGACATTATCATCACCATAAGCTTAATTTTCTTTTATTATTTTCATCTTCTTCTTTAACGATTTTCCTGGAAAGAACGTTGGGACATTGTGCCATAGTTTACTTCTTTTTCTTCAGTGTTCGTTCCGAAGAGAACGTTGTGTTGTAGTTGACAGCCAAGCCGCGATGTTTGTGTCTTTCGGCCAGACACATCCGATTTCAGCGGACTTTTTTAGCCGTGGGTTTGCCTTCCTGCTACGAATCTGTAATTCCTTGGTCAAACTACACTAGTGACTAGGGCAGCGTGTTTTCAGGGCCGCCACATGGAGGTGGATTAGGGTCTTGGTCAGCTATGTTTCGCTGACTCTGATGCAAGCAGTCAGCTATAAATCGTTGGGTGCTGTCAGTTCATTCAATGTTTGTAGTTTACAGTGAGGTTACGATATCTTCATATTTCGGCCTGAAACATCCGATTTCTGCAGATTTTGTGTGTACTGGGTTCGTCTTTCCACTGTGATCCGTAATTCCTTGGTCAGACTACACTAGTGACTAGTTTAGCCTGTTTCCAGGACCGACACTTGTAGGTGGAAAAGGATCTTGAGCGCATTCGATAACCCTGATCCAAGCAGTCAGCTAGGAGTCACTGGCTGCTGTCAACTCATTCACTGTGCTGCTATCAGCTCATTCACTGGCTGCTGTCAGCTCATTCACTTTACTGCTATCAGCTCATTCACTGGCTGCTGTCAGCTCATTCACTGGCTGCTGTCAGCTCATTCACTGGCTGCTGTCAGTTCATTCACTGTGCTGCTGTCAGCTCATTCACTGGCTGCTGTCAGCTCATTCACTGTGCTGCTATCAGCTCATTCACTGTGCTGCTGTCAGATCATTCACTGTGCTGCTGTCAGCTCATTCACTGGCTGCTGTCAGCTCATTCACTGTGCTGCTGTCAGCTCATTCACTTTGCTACTGTCAGCTCATTCACTGGCTGCTGTCAGCTCATTCACTGTGCTGCTGTCAGCTCATTCACTTTGCTGCTGTCAGCTCATTCACGGTACTGTTGTCAGCTCATTCACTGTGCTGCTTTCAGCTCATTCACTTTGCTGCTATCAGCTCATTCACTGTGCTGCTGTCAGCTCATTCACTGGCTGCTGTCAGCTCATTCACTGGCTGCTGTCAGCTCATTCACTGTACTGCTGTCAGTTCATTCACTGTACTGTTGTCAGTTCATTCACTGTACTGTTGTCAGCTCATTCACTATGCTGCTGTCAGCTCATTCACTGTACTGCTGTCAGTTCATTCACTTTGCTGCTATCAGCTCATTCACTGGCTGCTGTCAGCTCATTCACTGGCTGCTGTCAGCTCATTCACTGGCTGCTATCAGCTCATTCACTGGCTGCTGTCAGTTCATTCACTTTGCTGCTATCAGCTCATTCACTGGCTGCTGTCAGCTCATTCACTGGCTGCTGTCAGCTCATTCACTGGCTGCTGTCAGCTCATTCACTGGCTGCTATCAGCTCATTCACTTTGCTGCTGTCAGCTCATTCACTGTGCTGTTGTCAGCTCATTCACTGTACTGTTGTCAGCTCATTCACTGTGCTGCTTTCAGCTCATTCACTGGCTGCTGTCAGCTCATTCACTGGCTGCTGTCAGTTCATTCACTGTGCTGCATTCTCAGCCCCTTTTATGATTTTAAGTTGAATACATTAGAAATTGCCCACTGTGGCACAGAGCCACCCCAGCACTAAGACTAGAATAGCGATAAAACAATTGGAAAAATGTAAACAAAAATGGATTCTTACTTAGTTGGAATTTCATGACATTGGAAAAGTAAGATGGCCACCCCTTAACGGCTGCCCTCTTGACTCTCTGGTGTTTGTGTTGAGTTTTCTGAAGTTTGGTGGTTCTTGTCCGGATTATATTTCACAACTCCTTCACCAGGTGGTATCAGGGACTTTATTCTGTGGATTTGATGTGCTTTATATCGGTTATCCTGTTTGTTGTGCTGCATTTCATACCCGGCTTAAGCCGTGGGAGACCAGTACATGCTGGAATTCAATGTTCCGCTTAACTGCACACCAGAATTCAGTCCAGATTATCACTACTCAAGAACATTTCTGCTCGGACTGAAGCCGACTTCCTCCTGCCCGCCCCTCCTTCCAGTGGAGGTTATACTCCAGATTATCACTACTCAAGAACATTTCTGCTCGGACTGAAGCCGACTTCCTCCTGCCCGCCCCTCCTTCCAGTGGAGGTTATACGATACCTCTCCCAACCTCGTATTCTCAGCACAGCAACGGTCACGCTGACCAACAGGTGGACACAATCAGAAGCCTTAGCGACGGGAGACGTGGAAACAGCGAGTTTGACACGGACCGATACGGAATGCTTGACACAAAAATTGGTCTACCACACTCTTCATGGCCCTCACCCCAAGGCTGGGGAGTCTGTAGGGATTTTGGACAACACACTACCGCATGGACATAGCCTCAGCAGTTGGACATGGTAGTGGTCAATCGACGTAACAGGTCTTTGACGCCTACGCGAACATTATTATTATTATTAGTTGGAATTCTGGTGTTCAAACAGGCACGTGTATGCTTGCTGCCAGGTAGCTGAACGCTATCCATAGTAAGTTCTTTGTGAGATATTACTTGTTGCAACTTACTAGGGCTGGGGTATGCAGACGGGAAGGATGGCGTTACAAAGACATTGGGGCTATTGAAAAGAAGCAGACCGATATGAGCGGAATATGATGTTCGTCGTCGTTGTTTGTCCTAATCTCTAGCTACCAAGCCCTGAAAACAGCTTTGCAAGTGGCATAATGTTGTCCGGAGAATGGGATGTGTTGTAGCTGGCATTTTTGGGTACCGGATTAACCTTCCCTCTTTGATCCCTTCTTCTTAGCCAGTCTGCTGTGTTGCAGCCTGTTATCCAGGATCACTGCCTGGAGGTGTAGAAGGGTCTTGGCAGCTGTTTCGCTGGCATTGATGCTAGCTATCAGCATTGGGTTCGCTGACTGCTGCAGCTCATGCACTGCTCGTCATCTTGATCCCCGAACAGGATGTGATGAGAGGACCCTGGCATTGGATAGGACACACATTAAGGAAACAGCTAATAGCATTACTCACAAGATGGTCTCTATTCTGGAATCCCCAGGACAAGAGAAGTCGAGATGTACCAAAAGACACATAGAGAAAAGTCCAAGACATACATAAATGAAATAAGAAAGACATGAACAGAGTTGGGAAAGATGGTCCAAGACAGGATAACTTGGTATGTATTTGTGGAAGACCTGTCATTTAGAAATTGTGCACTTCCCATACTTTCGGCATTGTCGGCCTGTCAAGTAGTTGGATTTTGTTCCAAGATACTGAAGCTAAGATAGTGTTCACTGTGCTCATTCCTAGCCACCAATTGTCTACTGGTTAGGTCGACTTACTTCCTCTAGTTCGTTACCTTGAAATAGTGAGGGAGCTTGCATGTCTCAGTGATCCCAGGAGCTAAACCACCGAAAGTGAAAGCTTTCAAAAGGGTCGCCCAAGTTGGATAGGTCGTAGGGGAGGGAATAGACAACACAGACAACTCGCCTAGAGTATAATAGGTTAGGTTAGGGCCGACCACAAAAATCTAAAAAAACTATGGTGGTTACATAAACATTGACAACAAATCAAAAACAAACGGACTTGGGAAAGGAAGGGTTCTCGGAAACAAAAAGAATGTGGCATGAAAAGTCGCAAGGATGCTCCACGGCTGACTACCCTTCTGTATACCAAGATGTTAACATTAAATGATTACGAGAGAAGTGACCGGCTTTGATTGATTTGATAGTCTGACTTCTCCTAAGCTCTAATCATGTGACCAAAAGTTCAAGATGATTGGGTCACCACGTCACTGTTGGCCTCAATTGTCATGGTGCGGCAAATGCTGGCTCTCTTTTCTCAGGTCTGTTCAGCATAGTGCTGGCTCCTTCCTAACCACAGATGGTATATACAGTGCTGGTTGCATCAGGCGTCTTTAGCCCGAGAGTTTGCACTCCCAGTTGTCAGGTCTATGTTGAAGAAGATGTGGTTCTACACCTCACACAATGGTCTGAGTATGAGAGGTTACCCAGACCAGGAGATTGACACCGCGATGGTTGCTCCTTTTGTGAAGAAAAACCTCACTACGTCTAGGGTGTGGCATGGTCGCCACGACCTGCACATCATACCCACCATAGTAGCACAGACTTGGTCTCGGCTGGTGTGAGCTGCAGTGGTCAGCGACCAAAAGCCGACTGCTAGCATCAGGGCCAATGATCCTGAGCTGCCAAGACCCTTCTCGACCTCAAATTCCTCAATAAGGGGCTGCAACAGGGCAGACTGGCTAAGGAGAAGGGATCGAAGAGGGTAGGCTGGCTAAGGAGAAGGGATCGAAGAGGGAAGGCTGGCTAAGGAGAAGGGATCGAAGAGGGAAGGCTAACCCAATACTAAAAAAAAATGGTATTCGGAAGTCGGATGCGTCATACCCAAAGGTGCAAATATTGCAGTCAAGTTGTAAAATACGACACAATGGTTCCGTTCTCCGGACTACATCTTGCTATTTGTAAAAAAAATTTCAGGGCTTGGTAGTGGGAGCTTGAGAACAAAGAAGATCCTGCCTCAATAACATTTCATGTATTTTTATTTTCTACAGCGAGGAACCATTGGCTGACATTGAAGGTCATTCTCCATATCGAGTGTCTCGAGTCAAGTACCATCCGTCTGGACGATTTCTTGCAACTTGCTGGTACAATATAAATATATGTGTATGTCTGAACTCATGAACAGAAAGACATATCGAGATGAAATTTTCATGATTGATTTGTAGATCAGCGCAATTTATTTCAAACCGCTATGTGATTCCCTTCATGAATTATGTGCATATGATTATATGTTGAAGAATTTTGTGCACCAGCAAATGGTGACCTCATAACCCAAATTGCTTGACTGAATACGCATGTGTGAGATACCATATGACCTTTAAATTTGTCAACATTCCAGTACCAAAAGGGTACATGTGTAAATGTATCGTTCTTCGACCGTAGCACATACGTTTTTTATTGATTTTCAAGACACAATTTTGATTTTAAATATTGCAGACTTATTAGTTAGGGGTTATTGAGGAGACATGAATGGGAGGGTGGGGTTAGTGGAGCAGGTTGAATTATTAGGATGGGTGTGAGAGGGCAGGTTGGTAGTGCAGTTAGTTAGTTGCCCAGTGCAAACGATGGCACATGCTCTACTATTTTTTTACAACTGTTTAACTATTCTTTGACAATTGTTAAACTATTCTTTGACAACTGTTCAACTATTCTTTGATAACTGTTCAACTATTCTTTGACAACTGTTCAACTATTCTTTGACAACTGTTCAACTATTTTTTGACAACAGTTCAACTATTCTTTGACAACAGTTCAACTATTCTTTGATAACTGTTTAACTATTCTTTGACAACTGTTTAACTATTCTTTGACAATTGTTCAACTATTCTTTGATAACTGTTCAACTATTCTTTGACAACAGTTCAACTATTCTTTGACAACAGTTCAACTATTCTTTGATAACTGTTTAACTATTCTTTGACAACAGTTCAACTATTCTTTGACAACAGTTCAACTATTCTTTGACAACAGTTCAACTATTCTTTGACAACTGTTCAACTATTCTTTGACAATTGTTCAACTATTCTTTGATAATTGTTCAACTATTCTTTGACAACTGTTCAACTATTCTTTGACAACAGTTCAACTATTCTTTGATAACTGTTCAACTATTCTTTGACAACTGTTCAACTATTCTTTGACAACAGTTCAATTATTCTTTGACAACTGTTCAACTATTCTTTGACAACAGTTCAACTATTCTTTGACAACTGTTCAACTATTCTTTGACAACAGTTCAACTATTATTTGACAACTGCTCAGCTATTCTTTGACAACTGTTCAACTATTCTTTGACAACAGTTCAATTATTCTTTGACAACTGTTCAACTATTCTTTGACAACAGTTCAACTATTCTTTGACAACTGTTCAACTATTCTTTGACAACTGTTCAACTATTCTTTGACAACTGTTCAACTATTCTTTGACAACAGTTCAACTATTCTTTGATAACTGTTCAACTATTCTTTGACAACTGTTCAACTATTCTTTGACAACAGTTCAATTATTCTTTGACAACTGTTCAACTATTCTTTGACAACAGTTCAACTATTCTTTGACAACTGTTCAACTATTCTTTGACAACAGTTCAACTATTATTTGACAACTGCTCAGCTATTCTTTGACAACTGTTCAACTATTCTTTGACAACAGTTCAATTATTCTTTGACAACTGTTCAACTATTCTTTGACAACAGTTCAACTATTCTTTGACAACTGTTCAACTATTCTTTGACAACTGTTCAACTATTCTTTGATAACTGTTCAACTATTCTTTGACAACAGTTCAACTATTCTTTGACAACAGTTCAACTATTCTTTGACAACAGTTCAACTATTCTTTGACAACTGTTCAACTATTCTTTGACAACAGTTCAATTATTCTTTGACAACTGTTCAACTATTCTTTGACAACAGTTCAACTATTCTTTGACAACTGTTCAACTATTCTTTGACAACTGTTCAACTATTCTTTGATAACTGTTCAACTATTCTTTGACAACAGTTCAACTATTCTTTGACAACAGTTCAACTATTCTTTGACAACAGTTCAACTATTCTTTGACAACAGTTCAACTATTCTTTGACAACAGTTCAACTATTCTTTGACAACAGTTCAACTATTCTTTGACAACAGTTCAACTATTCTTTGACAACTGCTCAACTATTCTTTGACAACTGCTCAACTATTCTTTGACAACTGCTCAGCTATTCTTTGACAACTGCTCAACTATTCTTTGACAACTGCTCAGCTATTCTTTGACAAATGATTGTCAGAATGGTATAACTAAAACATCTCAACTATTCTTTGTGAACTGATCATAAGTTGGTATAGCTATATTCGTATAACTTTCCTCTCTCGCTCTCTCTCTATTGTCTTTCAGCTATGATCACTCTTGGCGGCTGTGGGACCTAGAGGCACAAGAGGAGGTACTCCATCAGGAAGGTCACAGTGGTCCTGTCTATGACATAGCTTTCCAGTCAGATGGTGCTCTCATTGTTACTGGGTGAGTTTGTTACTTCGCAGTCAACTAAGGAGAGTTGTTCATGGGACTGGCAACTTCATGATGCAAAATAAATGGCAGTAGAAACCATGACTGCAAAAGTGCATAAATAAGAGGCGTAGAAGGGTTTTGGCAGCTCTACGTTGCTGGCCCCGATGCTAGCAGTGAGCTTTGTATCAATGACCTCTGCAGCTCATGCACTGCACATCTCAGCATCTCAATCCCTCCGTCAATCTGAAACATAGAGAACAACAACCAAAAAGATACAGACTCTGGTATCCCCAGGGTAGAAGAATTAGAGGTAGACCAAAACACACACAAAGAAGAGAGCTTGAGACAAACACAAAGTAGGTTAGTAAGATATGGACAGAGCTGGAAGTGGTAGCTCCGAACTGGAGATCTAGGCTTGTGTTTGTTGAAGTTCTGTACTCTACAGGAAACTGAAAGGTTTTGACTGATTTGGCTTAAAGTCCTGAGTGATTGATTTGACTTGAAGTCTTGAGTGATTGATTTAACTTAAAGTCTTGAGTTATTGATTTGGCTTGAAGTCTTGAGTGATTGATTTGGCTTAAAGTCCTGAGTGATTGATTTGACTTGAAGTCTTGAGTGATTGATTTAACTTAAAGTCTTGAGTTATTGATTTGGCTTGAAGTCTTGAGTGATTGATTTGGCTTAAAGTCTTGAGTTATTGATTTGGCTTGAAGTTTTGAGTGATTGATTTGACTTGAAGTCCTGAGTGATTGATTTGGCTTAAAGTCTTGAGTGATTCATTTGGCTTAAAGTCTTGAGTTATTGATTTGGCTTGAAGTCTTGAGTGATTGATTTGACTTAAAGTCTTGAGTTATTGATTTGGCTTGAAGTCTTGAGTGATTGATTTGGCTTAAAGTCTTGAGTTATTGATTTGGCTTGAAGTTTTGAGTGATTGATTTGGCTTAAAGTCTTGAGTGATTGATTTGACTTGAAATTGAGTTTGATCTCATCCACAGAGGGCTGGATGCCTATGGTAGAGTCTGGGATCTGAGGTCTGGTCGATGTGTCATGTTCTTGGAGGGTCACCTCAAGTCTGTCCTAGCTGTGGACTTCAGTGACGATGGGTAAACATCTACATTTATAATTTTCTAAACAAAATTTGTCTGTCAGTGAGAAATTTCCATTGAATTGGTACTTTCGACCAGGTTGACAGATATGTCTTCTCTTTCAAAGATATCGCTACAGCTGTTATTGATGTACAGTTATTATTAATTTGTACAACGTCATTGACCTCGTCTTCTAGTTGACCCAGCTGTAAATGGGTACCTGATGAAGTCGGGGGAAAAGTTCAGAGCTTCTGTGGGAGCAACGCAGTTTGTGCTCTGTCGTCTGGACTTTCAGCAATGAAAGGGACCGAGCACATACGGTGGCGCCAGGTGCAATGAAGTCGGTTCTATGAACCATTTTCATTGAAGCTGTTCTGGCGGCCAGTGAAAAAGGAAGCGTATCCACTTTCAAGGATATCCCTGCGGCAATTATTAGCTTGTACGACATTGAAGAGGTTCTAACCTTTACCGCGTCAGAGTCGTACGTGAGCCACGCATTCACCTTTCACCTTTTATTTATGAATAATTAAGCACGGAGACTCTACAAATAGCCATTATTTTACTGCTGAATACACCACGTACATCTACACAGGTTTTTTCTGGTTGAAAAATTATATGTTCAATTACAAATGGATTTTGGACGATTTATCTTCTAATTACGCGGATTGGGGCAAGCTGATTTTTTTGGGAAGGGGAAAGTAGGTTGTTGTAAAAGATTTTGTACGGTAGATCTGTTTATTTTGTTTATTAAGATGTAATAAATAAATAAACACACTTGAATTGGATACTGACAGTTGATATTATAAACAGTATCGATACGTTGTGGTTTCCATGGATTTCTAGCGGATCCACTAGGCCTAGCGGATCCACTAGGCCTAGCGGTCGATTCCAAATTATTTTTAAACAAAAATAAATTGTCACCTCCATCTTCTTGTATCTCAGAAACTAACAAACACACACCAATAGCAATAACACCAACAAGTTCTTAACCTTTAGCACGCTACATAATGTATGGAAAAAATTTGACCTAATTAATTTTCTTAATTAGTCGCTGTGGTAGTCGTCTTTCAAAATTTGTAACTTTTATGTTTGTTTGTCAATAAATATGATTTTCTGGCGTGTAGATACACAATAGCATAACGAACATGTGGGTGTTATTGTTTTTGTTGTATGTTTGTTAGTTTTTGAGATTTAAAAAGATGAAGTTGAAAATTTATGAAAATCTCGGGAAAAATTTGGACGCGACCACTAGGCCTAGTCGCTCCGATAGAAAACCATGGAAACCACAACAACGTATCGATACTGTGTTTACAATATCGCCAGAACTGTTAGTTTCAATTCAAACGTAGTTCTTTCATTTAAACAAACAAAATAAACAGATCTACGCGATAAAAATCTTTCTCAACAACCTACTTCCCCTTTCGCAAAAGTCGGCTTGCTCCAAACGGCGTATACAAAATTAAAACTGTTCAAAAGCCATTTGTAATCGAACACACGATACTTTAACCGGCAAAATATCGTGTATATATGGAGGGCGTATTCAGCAGTAAAAAATGGCTGTTGGGAGTGACTCCGTTCCAAAAAAAAAAATTTTTTTCCGCACACCGTTTTTGTAGGCCGAGCTGGTTAGAAGAGACAGGCCATTGGAGTGCTAAAGGTTAATTCAATTGTGTCTCTACACACAACAAAATCATATTTAATTAACCTTTAGCACTCCAATGTCCGATCTCTTCTAACCAGCTCGGCCTGCAAAAACGGTGTGAGGAAAAAATTTTTTTTTTTTTTTGAACGGAGTCACTCCTGACAGCCATTTTTTACTGCTGACTACGCCCTCCATATATACACGATATTTTGCCGGTTAAAGTATCGTATGTGCGATTACAAATGGCTTTTGAACAGTTTTAATTTTGTATACGCCGTTTGGAGCAAGCCGACTTTTTGCGAAAGGGGAAGTAGGTTGTTGAGAAAGATTTTTATCGCGTAGATCTGTTTATTTTGTTTGTTTAAATGAAAGAACTACGTTTGAATTGGAAACTAACAGTTGTGGCGATATTGTAAACACAGTATCGATACGTTGTTGTGGTTTCCATGGTTTTCTATCGAAGCGACTAGGCCTAGTGGTCGAGTCCAAATTTTTCCCGAGATTTTCATAAATTGTCAACTTCATCTTTTTAAATCTCAAAAACTAACAAACATACAACAAAAACAATAACACCCACATGTTCGTTATGCTATTGTGTATCTACACACCAGAAAATCATATTTATTGACAAACAAACATAAAAGTTACAAATTTTGAAAGACGACTACCACAGCGACTAATTAAGAAAATTAATTAGGTCAAATTTTGTCACTAATTATGTAGCGTGCCTAAGGTTAATTCAATTGTGTCTCTACACACAACAAAATCATATTTAACCTTACCAGACCTGAGGCACTGAACCTAACTGTCCCCCATACCTGGGCTCCTGAGCATTAAAGAGAAAAAAACCAACATGATATAGAAAAATGTTAGTTACATGCAAACAAGTGGTTAGAATAAGATGTAACTTGGAGACATTGTAGAAAATAGGTTTACCTTTCATCTAGCGTCAATATTCCACCTTTGTGTGCCAATCCACCCAGCAAAAGGCCAAGAACCTGTCTCGAGTCATAACATTTTGAAATCTGGGAGTAAACCCAACAAAGAGCCCTCATTTGTCCAATAATCCCGATAACTGGGCTTTATACATAAGTATTCCATATAGATCTTCAGTCCAAGAAAAGCCTTCATTTCTTCCACTGTGGCATCCTTGAAATTTTTGGCATTGTAGGAGTTGGGCTTTGCTATATGCAATTGGTGTGCCCGGAGGTTGGTTTTCTCTGTCAAATTTTGCCAGAAAGTATCATCCAAAAACAAGGATGAAAAGTCAATCGGTTCACTCTCCTCTGTGATATATCCAGGAATGTTTACTGGGCCTTTTCCATCCTCATTGAAATTCAGATCTGTATTTGGTGATACAAAATTCCTTGTCCAACCTTCATCACCACCTAGATCTCCCCCATCAGCTGTTTGAGGGACACGACCCCCTTCTCTTACTATCGATCTAGCTCTAGATCTACAAGGTTCAAGCTTCTCCTCATCAATCGAACTCTCCTCACTGTCTGTTTCACTTGAACTGGAAAAGTATTCTTGATTAAATTCTCTCCTCAGAGTATGAATCAACCAAAGTATCGATCACCGGTTGGACTGTCATAAGCCTAGACTTACTTTGCTTTCCTGTTGAAGTGCTTGGTTCATCAGCTGCTCGTTTCATTGTCAATTTTCCTAATTTGTTCATGTTAAACCCCACAAAATCAATTCAAACATGGGGGCAGACATTTGCAATGACTAACCATGAGGTTTGACCACGATTGGTTGGTTATTTTTAGGTTCTGACGCATTTTATTCACATACTACCCAAAGTACAGTAAATTCGGTCCAGTTGTATAGCGGCAATTATACCGGAAAAAGGGTACAGCGGTCTGGTGAGTTTAACGACCAACAAAAAGAAAGATTACATGTGCTCAAAGTGACCAACCATCGGAACATTTGAAATATTTGAAAAAAAATAATGCAGTGTCGTAAAGGGAGATAATAAGAAGTCATTAATAATTAATATAGAGCATGTACGAGGGTAAGTCTGTCAGTAGGTCACAAACTGATATACGATAGCCGCAAATTGTAATAGGTAGTTTCTGAAGGTGTCATTAGGTGACAGAAAAATCCAGATTTGTGATTACTGTAGGTAGCAGACACTAGGTTTGCGACAAACAGGGGAGATGATTTGAGCTGACAGGCGAGTAATGATAAACGGTGTAGCACAATTACAATAGGGTGTTCACATGGTTTAGCCTTCAGGATTATGCTGAGGAGGTTGATCGTGAAGGGCACATATAGCTGAGACAGCAGACCAAAGACTTCCATGCTGCAGGTTTTGGTTGACTTATAAAGCAATGGGATAAGTGTATCGATGTTAGTGGAGATTATGTTGAGAAATAAGAAACAATGTCAGTTGAAAAATAAATAGTTTTCAAGTTCGGTTCCCATTAAGTTTTAAAAAATAGCCATTTGTGACGAATTCATTGACTTACCCTTGTAAGTAAGTAAGTAAGCTGCCCATCGCAAGCGAAGATGGCGACATCAATCAGACAGTCCTCGTCCTGAAGATGTAATTTGCGCTGAATTTGGATTATAGTGAGAAAGAAGCTGCACTGGACATCAATCTCACTGTCTCGTCCTGAGTTACCAGGAACCAGTGGCAAGACATACAATCAAGATGACTGGACATCAATCTCACTCTCTCGTCCTGAGTTACCAGGAACCAGTGGCAAGACATACAATCAAGATGATTGGACATCAATCTCACTCTCTCGTCCTGAGTTACCAGGAACCAGTGGCAAGACATACAATCAAGATGATTGGACATCAATCTCACTCTCTTGTCCTGAGTTACCAGGAACCAGTGGCAAGACATACAATCAAGATGATTGGACATCAATCTCACTCTCTTGTCCTGAGTTACCGGGAACCAGTGGCAAGACATACAATCAAGACGACTGGAAGTAGCTCAAGATGCAGACATTCAGGTCGTAAAATCCGTGAGACCAGGGGTCGCTTGAAACTTGTGGGAGTCGATCGTCCACCGTTTCCTTGACGATTTGAGAGGCGATGTCGTACCTCTCGGCAGCAGCAGCCCCCACACATAGATTAGAAGACAATGCTGCTGACCAGCGCTCATATCTGTAGGTCTAGGTAAAGGACCATTAACCCATCGCTGAGGGGAGATTCCGGTCGTGACATGCAATGAAAATGGACGCAATTTTCAAGTAGGTCGTGCACACCAACCAAGGACGGTACGCAATCTGTAGTGACGTCCTATCAAACAATGTGTATTCTATAACACATGAAGAACAGATCATATTTTCTCAGAATTCCGAGGAAAATTATACACATAGGCTTCCTGTGAATAGCGTACAACGTGCTAGAAAATGATCGCCACTGCGCTCCATACATCAATTGGAACGAACAAACCACACGAAAATCGCAAACCATGAGAGCAGCTGTTGCTTGGTCTTCATCTTACCGGAACCTTGTAGTTTTGTCTGAGTAACTATCTTTGCTTACATGTGGCCGTCTTGTACGTATTCTACTTAGAGGCACAGAATAATGGGGTTTTATGGACTGGGCAACCAGAGCTCAAAGGGTTAAAGACGACATCAAGCGTGGTGGTCACTGATGGCTTTGCCAGTTACTGTCCACGGTTCCGAGAAGACATGTGACAGTAAGAATAACGGAAGCAAAAATTGTCTTCTCTTTCATCCCAGGTACCATATGGCAACAGGCAGTGAGGATAACGGAACTAAAATCTGGGACCTGCGACAGAGGAAATGTGTCTACACTGTTCCGTCACACACAAATCTTGTGTCTGCTGTTAAATTTCAGCGTGAGTATCTCTGTTTTTCCTGTTTTCTTTTGTACTTTAAAGAGTTGTGGAGTTGTGGACTTCATTGTTGTGTTTGTGTGCAGGACGGGGAGGGGGCATTTACTTTTACTGCGCCCTTGAGAATTGAAATTAGACGTCAGAGATTCTAATTTTTGTTTCTTGGTAATTAAAATTAGATGCTAGAAATTTTAATTTTGTTCTTTAATAATAGAAATTAGATGTTGGAGATTTTAATTTTGTTTCTTGGGAATTTAAATTAGATGTTGGAGATTTTAATTTTGTTTCTTGGGAATTGAAATTAGATGTTGGAGATTTTAATTTTGTTTCTTGGGAATTTGAATTAGGCATCACCAATTCCAATTTTGGACAGTCTTCTTGAGTTCCCACTCATGTATGACCTTAACTGACTCGAAAGGGGAGCAAAGAACAGTAAAACTAAAACCTGCCAGGCATGTCGTAAGAGGATTGGACATGAGGGCCCACTTCCCCATTCCGTAAAAGCTATTATGAGTCACAGAATATGGAAAATGGCTTGTAGAACCGATCTACAGTGGTTCACAGAACCGACTTAATGATTCACAGAACTGACTTCAATGGTTCGCAGAACTGATCTTCAATGGTTCGCAGAACCGATCTTCAATGGTTCACAAAGCTGATCTTCAATGGTCCACATAACTGATCTTCAATGGTTCACATAACTGATCTTCAATGGTTCACATAACTGATCTTCAATGGTTCACATAACTGATCTTCAATGGTTCATAGAACTGATCTTCAATGGTTCACCGAACTGATCTTTAATGGTTCACAGAACCAACTTCAATGGTTCACAGAACTGATATTAAATGGTTCACAGAACCAACATCAGTGGTTCACAGAACTGATCTTCAATGGTTCACAGAACTGGTTCACAGAACTGAACTTCAATGGTTCACAGAACTGATCTTCAATGGTTCACGGAACTGATCTTCAATGGTTCACAGAACCATTTTCATCATTTCATTTCTCCGTGTTGCAAGAACTTTTTTTTCACTAAGCGTGAGGTGGCCCTTCAGTGTACATCTCCGCCTGGATCGATCTACAGCTTCATCTTCCAAGGATGTCAGACTCATGTCCAGGCCCTTCAGTGTACATCTCCGCCTGGATCGGTCTGCACCTTCATCTTCCAAGGATGTCAGACTCATGTCCAGGCCCTTCAGTGTACATCTCTGCCTGGACCGGCCTGCACCTTCATCATCTTCCAAGGATGTCAGACTCATGTCCAGGCCCTTCAGTGTACATCTCCGCCTGGACCGGCCTGCACCTTCATCTTCCAAGGATGTCAGACTCATGTCCAGGCCCTTCACATAACGCTTACACACATCTTAGAACCTCAACTGTGGCCGGCCGACTGTTCTCGTGCCATCTGGCAACTGTCCATAGAGAATATCTTTGGGAATGCGACCATTTTCCATGCGACGAACATGACCAATCCATCGTAGTCTTCACTGCCTAAAGAGAGTGTACATGCTTGGGAGACCGGTACGAGAGTGCCCCTTCGAATTTGCAGCTGCCTAGAACTGTGAAATTATTAATGCCCCACTTTGCTTTCTTTCTTGTTGTCTACATGCGTTCAATTTTCAGATTGCTGGGACTATCTTTGGCTGTCTTCTTGTTCTTTGTCTGTTAGCTTGACCACTATGCATGTCTGGACTGAGTGAACAAACTGCAGAGCAGTTGTATAGCCAGTTATATATAAAAAGATTACAATTATATAGCCAGTTATATATAAAAAGATTACAATTATATAGCCAGTTCAAGAAGATTCACTCACCAAGTAGGGGACGACGTGGGCTAGTGGTTAAGTGACATGGCTCACAAGCCGAAGGTGCTGGGTTTGCTCCCCATCACAGCACTGGCCGTTACCTCGGGGCAGCAACAAACCCTTAGAAAATGCAGGAGGAAGCAGACCCTTACATAAAATGCATGCTAAAGTCGGATGCACTGGGCAGACAAGCGCAAAATATAAACATAGTGCAACGCAAACCGCCTTGGGGAATAGAAAAATAAGGCTAACGTACACAAAAAAAACAACTGACCAAATGACTCAATTGGATGGTGTAAAAATCAATGAGCGAACACATGAAGAAAGAAGTCTGTATTATCTTGACACTTTCAGGTCCACCATTGATATCGACAGCGTTAAAATATTATATTCCTGTTTACTTTCAGCGCACACTGGCGGCTATCTAGTGACAGCTTCCTATGATGGGACTGCCAAGGTGAGATTTGTTTTGTTTCTGGGTACATTTGGCTTAGCTTTACATTAATAGGTTGTTTCGATAGTCTCGAGGTAACGTGTCCGTCTCGATAGTCTCGAGGTAACGTGTCCGTCTCGGAGTCCCGATAGAAACCCAGATTTTTTTCACGTGGATCTTCTGGTAAATATTTCCTTGATCTCTGAGAAGTGAGATCGGACTCCTGTGTTCAGTGTAGAGCACATTAAAAATTCCTTGGCAGTTAGAAATGGAAAAGATTAGGCTTAACGGTCGCTGCCCGGGCTAAATTGAAATTAAAAATAAAATTTACCCAAATTATTTCTAATTTTATCCGGGTGGTTTGTTAAGAGCAGCTATAGATGGCTCCTAACTGGCTGCAGGTCTACCTAGCTCTAGTGTTTGAGTCTATTAAGATGGTCTCTCACATCAGTAAAACAGCCCTCCAAGAAACTGGTTGTATACAGACTAAAGAGTCTTCTAAACCAGTATAAAGACGTTAAGTTAAGTTCTGCACTCATACTGAACAAGACATAGTGTTGTAGTTTACAGCGAGAAGGCTGCGGTATCTGCACCTTTTGGCCCGACACACCTTGTTTCAGCTGGTTCTGTTTGTTCTGAGGGAGTACTAGAAGGGATATGTCAGTCATACTGTGAGTTATTAGAAGGGATATGTCAGTCATACTGTGAGTTATTAGAAGGGATATGTCAGTCATACTGTGAGTTATTAGAAGGGATATGTCAGTCATACTGTGAGTTATTAGAAGGGGTATGTCAGTCATACTGTGAGTTATTAGAAGGGATATGTCAGTCATACTGTGAGTTATTAGAAGGGATATGTCAGTCATACTGTGAGTTATTAGAAGGGATATGTCAGTCATACTGTGAGTTATTAGAAGGGATATGTCAGTCATACTCTGAGTTATTATTTTATACCAGTCATAAAGTCCTGAATGGTCTGCTTGGGTCTGTGTATGACAAGGTCAAGAATAGCACCACTGCCCCACAGAGAGCATGTCGTAAAAGGCGACTGACTAACTGTGTGACATAGGGGAGGAAGACTAACGTCTGGTCAGGCAAAATATACTGGCCAAGACCCTCACCTTGGCTTCCTCGTAGTCTTCCCTGGAAACGAGCTATTTTCATGGCTAATGAGGTCAGGGATCGACGTGATCCCCGTAGTAGTGAGTGACATGCAGATGAAGCCAAGCATAGCATAACCGCCTGAAGGATCCTGGTCCACCTTCATCAGCACGCTACTGCAACACGCGCCTAAACATCCTTTTCAGCGCGCAGAAAAAAGTAAACTTACTCATTGTGGGGCATTCGAAACAACAACTGTGTCACATGGCATAACACTAGCCTTAGTTAGGTGTTTTTTTTTAGAGCAGCATAGATGGCACCTAACAGGCTGCGGGTCTAATTTGCTCTAGTATTTGAGTCTGTAAAGATGGACTCACACATCAATTAACCACCCTCCGCGGCACTTGTCCCAACTCAACGGAGTAATACACTGCTCGAGTCTAGCCCGCAAAGCAGGAAATCCTCCTCTCAGCTACATCCAGTTCTTGCCAGAGTTGGGACCTGCACATGGACATCTGCTTCTGGTAGAAGTACAGGTTGACTAAGAACCAGTGATATTTAAACACTTTTGGGGGATCAAGACGCTGAGCAGCGCAAGAGCTGCAGTGGTCAGCGACCCATAGCTGACTGCTAGCGTCAGGGCCAGCGAACCATAGCTGCCAAGACCCTTCTACACCTCCACATGGTGATCCTGGATAACGGGCTGCAGCAGGGCAGACTGGCTAAGGAGAAGGGATCGAAGAGGGAATGCTAACCCGGTACTCAAAAAATGCTTGCTGAAGTTGGATGTGTTGGACCGAAAGGTGCAAATATCGCAGCCAAGCTGTAAACTACGGCACAACGCATTCCGTTCTCTGGACTACATTCTGCTACTTAAGCCCTTTCAGGGTTTGGTAGTGAGAGATTGAGAACGAACGAAGAAGAAGAAGAAACACTTGCGGAAGGATCCTAGACTCCAATCAGGCGCATCTGTAGGGTTGTGAATGGCCCCCTAATTTGAAGACTTGCTGCAAATACTAAATAAGCAGCCTGGAAAAAAGTGGGGCGATGATGTCGTAAGGGGCAGCCCCTCCACCATGCAAAACTCGATATGCTAATTGAGAAGAAACAAAGAGAAAAGATGACGAACTGACAAGAGCTAAGGGCCATGATTTACGGAACATGAAATAAAAGATGTTGTTGTTTCGAATGCCTACAATCTGCGTACGGTGAAGAAGAAGAAGAATGCCTACAATCTGCGTACGGTGAAGAAGAAGAAGAATGCCTACAATCTGCGTACGGTGAAGAAGAAGAAGAATGCCTACAATCTGCGTACGGTGAAGAAGAAGAAGAATGCCTACAATCTGCGTACGATGAAGAAGAAGAAGAATGCCTACAATCTGCGTACGATGAAGAAGAAGAAGAATGCCTACAATGAGTATGTTACTCTTATGTGCGCCCTGAAAAGGGCGTTAAGTGATGGGTTGCAGTAGCTTTCCTCACATCCCTAGTGTGCTGATGAAGGTGGACCGGGATCCTCCAAGCGGTTGTGCTATGCTTGGCCTCATCTGCGTGTCGCTCACTACTACGGAGATCTCGTCGAACCTCTCCTTGTTAGACAGATCATTGTCCTTGACAACAGCCCGTTTCCAGGACGACCAACGAGGAGGTCAGATAAGGTTCTTGGCCAGTATATTTCTCCTGACCCCGGCTAACATTATCTGATCAGTGTGTTTTGCCTGACCAGGCGTTAGCCTCATCGTCCCGAAATATAAGAAGCATAAATAGAAAAGAAGAGGAGATGAGGACAAGATGAGACCTCAGCCTAGACAAAACTATGCCAAAAGGAATAAAAAGGTCTGGCGCTCTTTCTGGCAAATCTCTACAGCCCAGGATAGTAGATGAAACTAAGTAGGTAGGGTAGAAGACTAGACCACAGAGTAGAAGTGGAGCGACTAAATAAGTAAGTAGAAGATAAGTGACTCAGCAAATAAGTAAAATGTTTCAACAACAAAATTATATTTTGTTTTTTATTTGACTTGCATGAAAAGTTTTTTTGGTTTTCATTCTCAGATCTGGGCACATCCAACATGGGCCCCCCTGAAAACTCTGGCTGGACATGAAAGCAGAGTTATGGGTCTTGACATTTCTCCGGATCTCAAGTATTTGGCCACAAGCTCCTATGATCGAACATTCAAGCTGTGGGTGTCTGAGCATACTGGCGGGCTATGAGGGCTGGTTGTACATATATTTAATGTATTAACCTTTAGCACGCTAATGTTAGAAGAAAACCACCCTTCCTGGCCAACAAAAACGGTGTGCGGAAAAAAAATTTTTTGTGGAACGGAGTCACTCCCGACAGCCATTTTTTACTGCTGAGTACGTCCTCCATTTATACACGATATTTTGCCGGTTAAAGTATCGTATGTTCGATTACAAATGGCTTTTGAACAGTTTTAATTTTGTATACGCCGCTTGGAGCAAGCCGACTTTTGCGAAAGGGGAAGTAGATTGTTGGGAAAGATTTTTATCGCGTAGATCTGTTTATTTTGTTTGTTTAAATGAAAGAACTACGTTTGAATTGAAACTAACAGTTGTGGCGATATTGTAAACACAGTATCGATACGTTGTTGTGGTTTCCATGGTTTTCTATCGAAGCGACTAGGCCTAGTGGCTGAGTCCAAATTTTTCCCGAGATTTTCATAAATTTTCAACTTCATCTTTTTGAATCTCAAAAACTAATAAACACACAACAAAAACAATAACACCCACATGTTCGTTATGCTATTGCGTATCTACACGCCAGAAAATCATATTTATTGACAAACAAACAAACGTTACAAATTTTGTAAGACGACTACCAAAGCGACTAATTAAGAAAATTAATTAGGTCACAAAAGACTGACATTTTTTTCAAAAATATATTGGAGTGCTAAAGGTTAAACTTGTTTTTAACTAATTTTCTGCTTCGTCCATTTTGTAATGTTTAGTATGGCATGAAGAAGAAGATAAATAAGCAGACTTCAAATGACTGCAATCTATTGTTTTTGTTTGTTCATTCAGCTAGTTTCATTTTTTGGAAAGCTTATTTCTTCTTCTTTGTTGTTCATTCTCAAACTGCAGCTACCAAACCCTGAAAAAGGCTTTGCAAGTAGCAGGATGTTGTCTGGAAAATAAAATGCGTTGTGTCGTAGTTTACAGCTTGACGGCAATATTTGTACTTCTCGGTTTGATATATCCGAATTCAGCAGGCATTGTTAGGTACTGGGTTAGCTTTCCCTCTTTGATCCTTCTTCTTCTTCTTCTTCGTACGCAGTCAGACGGTAACCATTATTTTTTCGAAAAAAGCGGCGGTCATCCTGAGGCTGTCGCCACTGCCATAGAGCTTTTCTTGCAGTTCCACTGGTGATGGCCACACCTGCTCTCTCTGATCCTCATATGTCGGGCAGTTCTGCAGCAGATGTTCAGCGGTCATTTTACCGGTACCGCACGGGCATTCGTTGGTACCACCTATCTTCAATTTGTTGAATAGGTGGTACCTCAGTCTATTGTGGCCAGTGCGAAGTCTGAAGACAACAACCTGCTCTCTTCGGTTCAACTGGTAATAGGCATCGTTTTTGGTGTAACCAGTATGTTCGGTTTCCCATTTGTTCATGTATCTGGCCCTCTTTGATCCCTTGGGCCGAGGTTTCCTGGTCCAGTTATACAACAAGACAGAACAAAGAAACTCGGAGGTGATCAAGTGTTTCTGAGATTGGGAGGAGGCCTGTTTAAGCGAAGACGTCCGTGTTGCGGATGTTGTTCCGAATGCCCACAATGAGTAGGTTTACTCTTTTGTGTGCCCTGAGTGGCGGGTTGCAGTAGCTTTCTTCACATCCCGAGCGTGCTGATGAAGGTGGCCTGGTATCCTCCAAGCGGCTGTACTATGTTTGGCTTTATCTGCATGCCGCTCATTACTATGGGGATCATGTCGATCCCTCACCTCATTAGCCAAGCTGCCATGAAAACAGCCCGTTTCCAGGGAGGGCTACGAGATAGTCGAGGTGAGGGTCTTGGCAGTATATTTTGCCTGACCCTGACTAACATGTCTGATCAGTATATTTTGCCTGACCCTGACTAACATGTCTGATCAGTATATTTTGCCTGACCCTGACTAACATGTCTGATCAGTATATTTTGCCTGACCCTGACTAACATGTCTGATCAGTATATTTTGCCTGACCCTGACTAACATGTCTGATCAGTATATTTTGCCTGACCAGACGTTAGTCTTCCTCCCCACGTTGCAGATGTAGTCATGCCATCGGATGCCCAGGATAAGTTTCTGGCTGTGCATGTTGAAGGCCTCCAGTCTTGATATGTCATGCTCAGCAATGTCTATGTTTCGGAGCCGTAGAGCAGGACTGGGACAATGCAGGACGGGTAGATCCAGATTTTTGTCTTAAGTGAGATCTTGATGTTAATATACACACGTCGGAGGTCGTGCATAGCAGACACAACTAGTCGGATCCACCTTGATATATCGTACCTCTGTGCCCATCAGATGATATTATGCTACCGAGATAGATGAATTTGTTAATGACCTCTGTGGTGTGACCTTGGGTTTCCAGATTAGATAACAGTAAATGTTTATAAGTCAGGGAGGGGGGGATGCTTGGAATGCATTGCTACAGGAAATAGTGAAGGCAGGGTCAATTAATGCATTCAAGAATACATTGGATACGCAAAAGTATTTTTAGATCAAGTGAATGTAAAAGAAGCTCGTTGTATACAGGTTCTGCAGTCTTCTAAATCAGTACAAAGATGTTAAGTTAACGCCATGTCATTTTCAGGACGAACACCGAAGAAGAAGAACAACAAATTTGATTGTACGGGCTAATGAATCCGAACACAGACAAGTTAGTGTTGTAGCTGTGCCACTAACCACTTAATTCTTACCACCAGGTTTTCTTAAACGATAAACAAAAACAAGGAAAAGTCAAAAAATGTTTATTACAAAATTCACTTCAATCAGTATTACAAATCAAATGGCTACAAATTGATCACAAAAAAGCTATTTTCATAAATTGTGTGCATGGGTTATGGATAAATAATCCAATTTCTTATCAGACTGTATGAGGAGAGGCTAATGTCTGTTCAGACAAAACACACTGACCAAGACACCTATCTCACTGCCACACAGTTCTGCCTGGAAACGGGTTGTCTTATAGCAAACTGGCTAACAAGGTGGGGGATTCTTCATCTTCTTCTTCTTCGTTCGTTCTCAATCTCCCACTACCAAACCCTGAAAGGGTAAGTAGCAGAATGTAGTCCAGAGAACGGAATGTGTTGTGTTGTAGTTTACAGCTTGGCTGCGATATTTGCACCGTTTGGTCCAACACATCCGACTTCAGCAAGCATATTTTGAGTACTGGGTTAGCATTCCCTCTTCGATCCCTTCTCCTTAGCCAGTCTGCCCTGCTGCAGCCTGTTATCCAGGATCACTGCGTAGAGGTGTAGAAGGGTCTTGACAGCTCTGGTTCGCTGGCCCTGACGCTAGCAGTCAGCTATGGGTCGCTGACAACTGCAGCTCATACGCTGCTCAGCATCTTGATCCCGGTGGGGGATTGATGTGATCTCCATAGTAGTGAGCGACACACAGATGATTCCAAACATAGCACAACTGCCTAGAGGATCCCAGTCCACCTTCATCAGCACACTCTAAATGTGAGGAAAGCTACTGTAACCTGCTACTTAACATTCTAAATACTATCATTAGTTAGGGACACTTGTATCCTATTACTGCTAGGTGATCCATTTGCCATGGGCTAGTTACGTGACAGATAAATAAAAATGGCGGACAACACTGTTAGTGCTTGCATGGAACAGCGTGTTGTGATGAAGTTTCTTGTGAAAAAAGGCGTTCAAATTGCGGAAATTTACAGAAGACTGCTATCACAATACGGTGATGAGACACTCAGCCGCAGAAAGACATTTCAATGGTGTGAACATAGAGATGGATGTACATCTGTGAGTGATGATCCCTGCCCTGGTGGCTCTCAACTCACTAGTCATTCCTTCCTGTAAATATCCAGATTGTGGAACGCCTTATCCTGGAAAATTGATGCATAATCTGTTGTGAAATTGCACAAGAGGCAAGTCTTTCTCTGGGCACGGTGAATACTATTATTCACGAACATTTGCATTTTCTGAAGGTTAGTACACGTTGGATTTGATGACAGGGCGTCCTGCCATCATGTGCAGCAACTCAGCTAGAAGCTGCAGACCAATCCAAATGGAGATACAACATGAAGAGTCACCTCAGGCTGGGGGGAGGAAGACTAACGTCTGGTCAGGCAAAACATACTGATCAGACATGTTAGTCATAGTCAGGCAAAACATACTGATCAGACATGTTAGTCAGGGTCAGGCAAAACATACTGGCCAGTCATGTTAGTCAGGGTGAGGCAAAATATACTGATCAGACATGTTAGTCAGGGTGAGGCAATACATACTGATCAGACATGTTAGTCAGGGTCAGGCAAAATATACTGATCAGACATGTTAGTCAGGGTCAGGCAAAATATACTGATCAGACATGTTAGTCAGGGTCAGGTAAAATATACTGATCAGACATGTTAGTCAGGGTCAATCAAAATATATTGGTCAGACATGTTAGTCAGGGTCAGGCAAAATATACTAATCAGACATGTTAGTCAGGGTCAGGTAAAATATACTGATCAGACATGTTAGTCAGGGTCAAGCAAAATATACTGGTCAGACATGTTAGTCAGGGTCAGGCAAAATATACTGATCAGACATGTTAGTCAGGGTCAGGTAAAATATACTGATCAGACATGTTAGTCAGGGTCAAGCAAAATATACTGGTCAGACATGTTAGTCAGGGTTAGGCAAAATATACTGATCAGACATGTTAGTCAGGGTCAGGCAAAATATACTGGTCAGACATGTTAGTCAGGGTCAGGCAAAATATACTGATCAGGCATGTTAGTCAGGGTCAGGCAAAATATACTGATCAGACATGTTAGTCGGGGTCAGGCAAAATATACTAATCAGACATGTTAGTCAGGGTCAGGCAAAATATACTGGTCAGACATGTTAGTCAGGGTCAGGCAAAATATACTGATCAGGCATGTTAGTCAGGGTCAGGTAAAATATACTGATCAGACATGTTAGTCAGGGTCAATCAAAATATATTGGTCAGACATGTTAGTCAGGGTCAGGCAAAATATACTAATCAGACATGTTAGTCAGGGTCAGGTAAAATATACTGATCAGACATGTTAGTCAGGGTCAAGCAAAATATACTGGTCAGACATGTTAGTCAGGGTCAGGCAAAATATACTGATCAGACATGTTAGTAGGGGTCAGGCAAAATATACTGGCCAAGACCCTCACTTTGGCTTCGTAGTAGCCCTTCCTGGAAACGGGCTGTTTTCATGGCAGCCTGGCTAATGAGGTTAGGGATCAATGTGATCCCCATAGTAGGGTCGCTGACCGCTACAACTTGTACACTGCTCATCATCTTCCCGTACATCAGTTTGAGTGCTTGTCCTTCACAGCAAAAGAACTAGGCTTTTGCTTTGGTTTTGGCACACTCAAGACTAGTTAACAGTATTATTGTAAAGGCAGTTACATATCAGACACTGCTGTCAGGGATGAAGTGTTAGAGATTTAATCGTATGAGGCCACAATTTGTTCATGAGGTAAGGAGGCCAGTTCTCTTTTTCGCTGCATTTCTTTCTCTAACAGTAAGCTTGGTACCCATTTACACCTGGGTCAACTGGAGTGTGCTGATAACTTAGCTGTATATGGGTACCTGAATTAACATTGGGGAAGGCAAGGAACTGGTTACTCGATCTCTCCTTCTTAAGTTGTTCTCTTATATTCCATGTTTGTAGATCTTTCTTTCAGAAAAGCAACCACCATAAAAAATAGTTGTCTTCACAAACTGCAGATTTCTAATAGAGGCAATACAGAAAACAAACAACGAACCGCCGTTATCAGAAATCAGAGCAGAACTAGGAAAACTCCAGAGATCCTCAACAATAGCGATCCAATGGCTACCCTTTTGCTGTGGAACCACAGGAAATGAGAGAGCTGACACTCTAGCAAAAGATGGCAGTAAAAAGGCACAAGTTAATCATCGAGTACCATACAGAGAGATCAAGAACATCATCAAAAACCTGTATATACACCAATGGAGAGAAGACATGATCAAAAGCAGTATAACAGACCCAATTCACCAAGTCAAAAGACACCAATAAACTACCATATTTCGCCTGATAACTGGTTACTGCAGACTACTAGAACATCTATACCGACTGAAGATCTCCACACACCGATGAGTGCCCATGTGGAACAGGATGCCAGAACCCTGAGCATATTCTACAGGAATACCCACTTTATAGGGAAATGAGATGCCAGACCTGGCCAGAAGGTGCGGAGCTGAGACAAAAGTTATGTGGCAGCCGCTCCGACCTGGTGAAGACTACAACTTCATCATGGCGACTGGCCTACAGATATAGCATGACCAAAAGATCCTGAACGCAAAGACAGATCTTTCTTTCAATTTCAAAAGACTACTCCACATTCTTAAGGTGTTTGCCGTGTGTGAATGGTACGCAGTTGTGTAAAGTTATGAGTTAGAGACACTTCTACCATAGAGGCATTATAACTTAACTTAACGTTGTTATACTGGTTTAGAAGAGTCTGTAAGGTCTGTAAACAACCAGTTTCATTTACATTTCCTTTCTCTAAAAGCTATGCATATCCAATCTATTCTTAAATGAATTAATTGTCCCTGCCTCCAATACTTCCTGTGGCAATGCACTCCAAGCATTCACCACTCTCTGACTAAAAAAGTATTTCTTAATATCTAATCTGGACCTTTCTTTAGTTAATTTATAGCTGTGCCCTTTTGTTTTTGTTGGTGGTTGTATTTGGAAAAACTTGTTATAGTCTAATTTATCCGTTCCTTTGATTATCTTATAAACCTGTATTAGGTCACCTCCCTGTTAGTTGTTAGAACATACTCTCTTGTACGATTTTTTTCATTGAGTCTTGTTTGAGCAGGGATAAATGGCAAATGTTGAAAATACATACATATAAAGCAAATCATATCAATTGAGACACTACACACAAACACTTCAGGCAAATGAAAAACAATGGAGATCATTGTATTAATTTCAGATTTGAAGCTAAAAAAACAGGTACAAATATCCTAAATACTACATCAATCTAACATAATTATTGCGCGATGCGATTATCTTACATATTTCAGGTCAGGTCAGGTCAGGTCATCCCGTAACCAGTGAGGTCGTTGGGGCACACATGAAGACATCCTCACAACACCACACCACCCTTCTCTGTCAGCGGCCACTGCCTGTGCCTCTTCTGGTCGGAGATTGGTCCATTCTTTTATGTTGTCCTCCCACCTCTTTTTGGGATGGCCTCTTCGTCGTATGCCTTGCACATTTCCATGAAGGATCGTATTTGCAAGTATTTAGTCACTCATATTCTACCTCGTGGGCCCTAGAATCTTCTGCTATCGGGTGTAGAAATCTTCTTGTCTTTTCTTGTCGTTTATAATATCTACAAGAATTTGATTAGGCTGTTTAATGTGAAAGTAAAGTTGGCTCGGCTACATGGCATGTGGCAAATAGTATTACGAGGCATAGTCGAAAAGTTTTGCACGAAGGTATGAAAAGTCAAGGCGCTTGGAAATTGGTGTGAACTTTAGTCCTTATCTGTGTACTCACCCTGCAAGACGATACACATCTCCCCATCTCCTCCGTCTGGGCCCAGATCCACATCTCCAAGTTCTGGACGCCAGAAAAACGTGTGTGGATGAAATCATGTTCCATCCATCATACTTGACACATAGAGACTTCTTTGTTTTCAAACATGACAAATCCACTTTGCGGACATTGTTTTTCTGACGTCAAGGACTTGATTACTGAACTGCAGACGTTGATTTGGACCCAGACAAAGGAGTTCTACAATCAGAACATCTGGAAGATGAAGAATAGATGGGAAAAGTGTATCGTCTTGCCTGCCGAAGACTGATGTATCGGACCGAAAGGTGCAAATATCGCAGTCAAGCTGTAAACGGCGTGGGCTAGTGAAGTAACACTGCTCACAACCAGAAGATCTTGGGTTTTATCCCCAACACAGTACCGGCCGTTACCCCGGGGAAGCAAACCCTTAGAAAATGCAGGAGGAAGCAGACCCTTACATAAAATGCATGCTGAAGTCGGAAGCACTAGGCCAACAGGCGCAAAATAAAAACCACAGTGCAACGCACGCCTTGGGGATTAGAGAAATAAGGTAAGCGCAAAAAAAAACAACTGTAAACTAGCAGCACAACGCATTCCGTTCTCCAGACAACATCCTGCTACTTGCAAAACCCTGTTCAGGGCTTGGTACGGGAGATTGAAAACAAATGCAGAAGAAGAAGTAGTATCACCTTGCACAGTGAATAAACAGAGAGAACTACTGTTCACTCCAATGTCTAGGTAAGTGTCTTGACTCCTTCTTACTAAAGTGTTAAACTTTGCGACTGTCCCTCACACATCCATACCAACATTAACTAGTGTCTTCGTGGCATATTTTGTGTTAGATGACCAGAGATAACGGCAAAGACAGATCTGTGGGATAGAACATGGCAGCAACCAATAGGGCAGGAGATTGGGGAGATGGATAGTACACACTCTCATAAATGAGCCGGTCAGTATAACCAGGCATGCGATGGATTGGAACCCACAGGGAAAGAGATGAGTGGGACGTCCACAACAAATGGTTGAGGCAACAAATGGTTGAGGAGGAAGTCAGTTCCATCTGGGTCTAGTGGGTGGAACTGAAGAAGATGGCACAGAAAAGGGACAGATAGAGAACATCTGCTGTGACCCTTTATTTCATGGGGATCCAGACATACAAATTGATGATAGTTTGGATGGAGTAGACGGCCCCATGTCCAATCATCTTTAGTCACTTCATAGAATATGTGTGGCATGTTACAGTGTAACTATTCTCTGTTCCACTTTCAAGATCTGGTATGACACATAATATGTACTGACAAGACGGAAAATATTTTTATCTGGATCCCTGGCGAGGATTAATGAATCCTGATAGTTCTAGAGGTCATGGTGGGAGATGTCCTGTAGCAATACCTCACATACCTCCTAGGGATAGTGGGAGATGTCCTGTAGCAAGACCTCACATACCACCTAGGGATAGTGGGAGATGTCCTGTAGCAATACCTCACATACCACCTAGGGATGGTGGGAGATGACCTGTAGCAAGACCTCACATACCTCCTAGGGATAGTGGGAGATGACCTGTAGCAAGACCTCACATACCTCCTTGAGGTGATAGTGGGAGATGACCTGTAGCAAGACCTTACATACCTCCTAGAGGTGATAGTGGGAGATGACCTGTAGCAAGACCTTACATACCTCCTAGAGGTGATAGTGGGAGATGACCTGTAGCAAGACCTCACATACCTCCTAGAGGTGATAGTGGGAGATGACCTGTAGCAAGACCTCACATACCTCCTAGGGATGGTGGGAGATGACCTGTAGCAAGACCTCACATACCTCCTAGAGGTGATAGTGGGAGATGACCTGTAGCAAGACCTCACATAACACCTAGAGGTCATGGTGGAAGATGACCTGTAGCAAGACCTTACATACCTCCTAGAGGTGATAGTGGGAGATGACCTGTAGCAAGACCTCACATACCACCTAGAGGTCATGGTGGAAGATGACCTGTAGCAAGACCTCACATACCTCCTAGAGGTGATAGTGGGAGATGACCTGTAGTAAGACCTCACATACCACCTAGAGGTCATGGTGGAAGATGACCTGTAGCAAGACCTTACATACCTCCTAGAGGTGATAGTGGGAGATGACCTGTAGCAAGACCTTACATACCTCCTAGAGGTGATAGTGGGAGATGACCTGTAGCAAGACCTCACATACCACCTAGAGGTCATGGTGGAAGATGACCTGTAGCAAGACCTCACATACCTCCTAGGGATGGTGGGAGATGACCTGTAGCAAGACCTCACATACCACCTAGAGGTCATGGGGGGAGATGATCTATAGCAAGACCTCACATACCACCTAGAGGTCATGATGGGGAACGTCCTGTCGCAAGATTTTACATACCTAGTAGAGGTAATGGTGGAAAACACCCTGTAGGAAGACCTCATACAATCCAGCCTAGCAGTTACCAGTACAACTAATGGCATAGTACATGTTCTATACTGCTGTGCAGGCTAAATGTCAACTTCTCCCCAGAGATGCACTTTTGCCAGGTCTAGTAAGTCATAGAAAGCTGAATTATCATGTCCGGCCAATACAGTAACACATCGAACTTCGGGGTAGTTTTAATTTTGCTGGGGACATTTTGGTGATAACTGGCAACTGGTTCTAATACTTACTTAGAATCCTGGTATTCAAACAGGCAGGTTATAGCTGTTGCCAGGTAGTCAAAGGATGTCTGCAGTACATTTTTTGTTGTTGCAATGATTACTTCCTGCGGCTTACTAGTCCTCGGGGAAGGTAGATTAGGTACAAAATTTCATTCCTTTTAAGAATTTTGTACGGACAGCGGCTAACTTCCTATACTTGTAGATTTTCAACTGCTAGGAGTTCTTTAAACACAGACCTCAACCGAAGATTCTCATTGGTAATGAAGAAATTGAACAGATGCATTACTTTGAATACCTTGGTTCTGTGATTACACACGACAGGGACTGCGCAAGGGAAATAAGGAATAATTGTCCATAGCGATGCAGAAACTGAATAGTATGCAAAATGTTGGCACAATACTAACAAAGAATTACAATTGAAGATCCTCAGAACATGCATACGTGGAGCCGCGTAGCGCAGTGGTTAGCGCGCTGGCTTCGCATTAGAGTGGTCCTGGGTTCATTCCCCAGTTGAGGCGGTAATGTTTTTTTCAGATTGCAATGGCTCCCGGGTCGACCCAGCCTTAAATGGGCACCGGTTCAGTCCGGGAAGTAAAAGCGGCGAGGGAGAGGAGATGGCTACCGCCCTCATATAGCCGAGCCTTTGAAATGTGAGATTGCTAACACCTCACACCCCTACGGCAGTAATGCTATGGGATACTTTACTTTACTTTTTACTAGAACATGCATATTCTCCGTGGCAATGTACGGATACAAGACATGGACCATCGCACAAATATTGAGGAAGATCGGGGCTTTTAAAATAAAATGCTAGATAGTTGGTTAGTTTTAGTTTTCTTTCCACTTGTGCCGTTTAGCGTCGTGGGGAGCTTAAGTCGTCTATCCTGTGCCAAGTGCGTTGCTTCGGTCAATGTGAGCCCTTGTCACTGCACAATCACTCTAATGTCATCTAGCCACCTACCTCGCGGCCGCCCCCTTGCCCTTTAGCCAGATCTACTAGCATTGTAAGCCATCAGTGGAAGATGATGAGTGTGCATTCTCATGAGATGATCAAACCAACTTATTTTTTGCCTGGAAATATATTCGGCACAAGACGTAGTGCCGACCATACTTCGAATGTCGTCATTCCGCATTCTGTCTCTTCTGGTAACACATATGACTTTCCTCAAACACTTCATTTCACAAGTCGAAATTCTGCTCTCGCACGCCCTTGACAGAGGCCATGTTTGGCACTGGTAGCACAAAATCAGCATAAATATACTGATTATCAGCTGTTGCTTTGTTGCCAAACTAATGCTCGAGTGTCTAAGCAATGGGGACAGCTGATAAGTCACTGCAGATGCTTTCTGGCACCTTGTCTCGATTTCCCTGTCGATCCTACCGTCGGCCGAACATAAGAATACCTTGGGTAAAGAAAGTAACAGATAAAGCCATCCTGAGTGTTGAAGAGAACAGGTTTATAAACCACGTTACCTCTTGGAAACTGAGGTTTTCCTGCCACATCAAGTGCCGTAACGGACTGGAGAAAGCAGTTCTGGAGGGCATTGTTCCAGAAAGGCGAGACAGAGGTCGGCCAAGGGGTAGATGGACACAAGGCATCAAGGACACCCTAAACATGAACATGGAGCAGACGGGTAGGCTGATTGCTGATCGAGACATCGAGGGCACCCTAAACATGAACATGGAGCAGACGGGTAGACTGATTGCTGATCGAGATTCATATCAAATAGCTGTGACGATAGCTACGTTCTGCCAAAGACAGGCTACGTGATGGCGACAGAAGGAACGGGTCACAGTATATTTAGCAAAATGTCACAACCAAAAAGTAATGATGACATAAATGAGCTACATAGAAGATATCAAAGTTTCATCTTTCAGTTCCGAACAGGACACACCAGAGTCAATAGCCACTTGAACTGCATCAATCCCGAGCACCTGCCCTTATGCAGACATTGCTTTCACCCTGATGAAACAGTTAGACACCTATTCATTGAGTGCAAGGTGCTTGCAGACATGAGGAAAAGATTCTTACAAGCACTGCCGACAATTACCAACACACTGTATGGAGCAGTGACACAACTGAAGAAGACCTGTATTTATTTAAGAATGGCATTGGGCTGCTAAGAGCAGGCTTGCTAAGCAGCTATGGGATAACAACAACTTCTCAGCTATAGCAGCCATCTTGTTGTAATACCAAAGTGAAGTCTTTCAACTAATGTGAAATCTATGTTGCCTGCATGGCTCGGAAACATTGCAAGCTACAAAGAAGGTGCCAACTTTTATCAATGATTGTCTGCGCTGGATTGAAGTGTTAAGATGGAAGGATAATGCCACTAATACTGATCTATTAACTAGAACTGGGGCAAGTACCAGAAGAACAAGACATTCGAGGTCGTCAGAGGTGTTGAAGTGGTCACACATTAACGTACCCTTCTGATAACTTAACTTATTTATACTGGTTTAGAAGACTCTAGAGTCTGTATACAACCAGTTTCTTTTACTTCACTTGATCTAAAAATAACTATGTGCATCCAATCTTTTCTTTAATGCATTAACTGACCCCGCCTCCACTATTTCATGTGGTAATGCATTTAAATCATTCTCCACTCTCTGACTAAAAAGATATTTCCTAATATCTAATCTGGACCTTTCATTAATTAATTTGTAACTGTGTGCTCTTGTTATTGTAGGTGGCTGCACTTTGAAAAACTTGTTATAGTCTTATTTATCCTTTCCGTTGATTATCTTATAAATATATCTGTATTAAGTCACCTCGAATTCTTCTCTTTTCTAGACACTGTAGACTGGTTTTCAGGAGTCTTTCCTTATAACTAGCATTGTTGTTATTTATTGTCCCTGATGAAAGCCTATTGGTCGTAAAGTAGGTTTTGTTTGTGTTCTCATCTCACTGCGGTATCTGTCCCTACCCATTTTTAATTTGTGATTAAACTTAACTTTAATCAACTTTAACATTTTGTCAATTTATTTTAAATTTTGATTAAACTTAACTTTAATCAAATTTAACATTTTGTAAGTTTATTTTAAATTTTGATTAAACTTAACTTTAATCAAATTTAACATTTTGTAAATTTATTTTAAATTTTGATTAAACTTAACTTTAATATTTTGTAAATGTATTTTAAATGTTGATTAAACTTAACTTTAATCAACTTTAAAATTTTGTAAATTTATTTTTTTCCTTATAACTTTAATTCTGGAATCTCTCTACCGGGTATCAGTATTGTTGCTTTTCTTTGTAGAGAGTAGAAAAAATATTGATTTATTGATTGATTTAGCAGGAAAATTCTCTTTATCTTTATTGGCAAGGCACACACTTGCTGCAGAAAGTTCTTTTGGTGATATCAGTTTCTGTTTCTTGTATCTTCAAGCTGTAAACAATTGACATTACAAACCACATAAGGCACAACAGATGAAACATATTTCCCATACGCGGATTTATGTTTATGCTCTCTGAATTAGTGTCGTAGTGTTCTGGTCACAATAACTACATTACAGTAAATACGAGCAATAATTTAACTTAACTTAACGTTTTTATACTGGTTTAGAAGACCCTGCAGAGTCTGTATACAACCAGTTACATTTACATCATCTTGCTCTAAAAGCTATGCGCATCCAGTTTATTCTTAAATGCATTAACTGTCCCTGCCTCCACTACCTCCCCTGGCAATGCATTCCAAGCATATTTCCTAATATCGAACCTGGACCTCTCTTTAGTCCGCTTGAAGCTATGCCCTCGTGTTATTGTAGGTGGCTGTATTTTAAAAAACTTGTTATAGTCTAATTTATCGATTCCTCTGATCATCTTATAAACCTGTATTGTCACCACGAATTCTTCTCTCTTCGAGACACTGTAGGCCAGTTTTTCTGAGTTGTTCCTCATAACTGTAATTCTGGAATCCCACTATCATCTTTGTCGCTCTTTTTTGTATTCTTTCTAGCATGTTTATGTCCCCTCTATGATAAGGACTCCACACCTGTACACAGTACTCCAATCTAGGTCTAACTAAAGCTTTATACAGTTTGACAATCACTTCCTTGCTCCTATGTTTAATATTTCTTTTTATCATACCTAACAACATTGCATTTGCCTTTTTCACTGCTACCTTAACTTGCTCACTCACCTGTGATTATGTATGATACAATATTATAACAACGTATTCCACAAATGTATCTTGTATTTGTTGATTGAAATGCGTAGTTAGACGTATAAATGCAACTCAAAACAATGCTACAAAAAAGTTAACTTGCACTTAAACATCTAGACTAATTAAAAATATCATTAATCTAAACATTAACGTTAATGAGCAGTTTTATGAAATCACTCAAATGAAGAAGGAAATAAACTGGCAAATAATATATTCATCAGGTAAAAGTAAGTTTAAAAATGGCAAAATAAGGGGAAACAATTATGAAATGATTGCTAGGAGGACCATAACTAGAGATTTATCATATAAAAGGAGATCTTACACATGGCAGACAAACACTGTATTATTGTCATGTTTATATTATTGTCATGTTTATATTATTGTCATGTTTATATTATTGTCATGTTTATATTATTGTCGGGGAGGAAGACTAATGTCTGGTCAGGCACAACATACTGATCGGACATGTTAGTCAGGGTCAGGCAAAATATACTGGCCAAGACCCTCACCTCGGCTTCCGTAGCCCTTCCTGGAAACGGGCTGTTTTCATGGCAGCTTGGCTAACGAGGTGAGGTATCAACATGGTCCCTGTAGTAGTGAACGACACGCAGATGAAACCAAGCATAGCACTACCATCTGGAGGACCCAGGTTCACCTTCATTAGCACGCTCGGGATGTGAGGAAAGCTACTGCAACCCACCACTTAACGTCCTTTTCAGGGAGCACGAAAGAGTAAACATACTGATTGTGGGCATTCAAAACAAACAACATATTATTGTCATGATTATATTATTGTCATGCTTATATTTTTGTCATGTTTATATTATTGTCATGCTTATATTTTTGTCATGATTATATTATTGTCATGCTTATATTTTTGTCATGATTATATTATTGTCATGCTTATATTTTTGTCATGATTATATTATTGTCATGCTTATATTTTTGTCATGATTATATTATTGTCATGATTATATTTTTGTCATGTTTATATTATTGTCATACTTATATTTTTGTCATGATTATATTATTGTCATACTTATATTTTTGTCATGATTATATTATTGTCATGCTTATATTTTTGTCATGATTATATTATTGTCATGCTTATATTTTTGTCATGATTATATTATTGTCATGCTTATATTTTTGTCATGTTTATATTATTGTCATACTTATATTTTTGTCATGATTATATTATTGTCATGCTTATATTATTGTCATGTTTATATTATTGTCATGCTTATATTTTTGTCATGCTTATATTATTGTCATGATTATATTATTGTCATGCTTATATTTTTGTCATGTTTATATTATTGTCATACTTATATTTTTGTCATGATTATATTATTGTCATGCTTATATTATTGTCATGTTTATATTATTGTCATGCTTATATTTTTGTCATGATTATATTATTGTCATGATTATATTATTGTCATGCTTATATTATTGTCATGTTTACATTATGGTCATGGTTTTATTATTGTCATGTTTATATTATTGTCATGCTTATATTATTGTCATGCTTATATTATTGTCATGCTTATATTTTTGTCATGATTATATTATTGTCATGCTTATATTTTTGTCATGTTTATATTATTGTCATACTTATATTATTGTCATGTTTATATTATTGTCATGCTTATATTTTTGTCATGATTATATTATTGTCATGATTATATTATTGTCATGCTTATATTATTGTCATGTTTACATTATGGTCATGGTTTTATTATTGTCATGTTTATATTATTGTCATGCTTATATTATTGTCATGCTTATATTATTGTCATGCTTATATTATTGTCATGTTTATATTATTGTCAATTTACATTATTGTCATGTTTATATTATTGTCATGTTTATATTATTGTCATGCTTATATTATTGTCATGCTTATATTTTGTCATGTTTATATTATTATCATGTTAAATTATTGTCATGTTTATATTATTGTCATGCTTATATTATTGTCATGTTTAAATTATTGTCATGCTTATATTATTGTCATGTTTATATTATTGTCACGTTTATATTATTATCACGCTTATATTATTGTCATTTTTATATTATTTTCATGTTTATATTATTGTCATGTTTATATTATTGTTATTTAATCTTGGGGCTGTGATAGCACAGTGGTTAGTGCACTGGGTTCCCAGCCAAGCAATCGGGGTTCAATCTCCAATTGGTGATTTTTTTTACGATCGCAAACTGGATCCTGTGGTCGACCCAGCCACAGAAATTGGGTACCTGAAAAAATCTTGGAAGTAAAGACGGCCGGCGCTATACCAACTACATCATCCACTATGTGTCATGGGTCACCAAACAATATGGGTCTAACACCATATTTCTTATACGCACATGGCATGAAACGGGATCTTTACTCTTCACATATTTACTTATATTATTGTCATGTTTATATTACTGTCATGTTTATATTTTAAATAAATTATATTATTGTCATCTGTGTTACCAGAAGAGACAGAATGCGGAATGACGACATCAGTTGGTTTGGTCATCTCATGAGAATGCACCCACATCAACTTCCACAGATGGCTTACAATGCTGGTAGATTTGACTACAGGGCAAGTGGGCGACCGCAAGGCAGGTGGATAGATGACCTTAGAGTGATTGTGCAGCGACAGGGGCTCACATTGACCGACGCAACGCACTTGGTGCAGGATAGACGACATAAGCTCCCCACGGCACTTAACGGCACACGTGGAAAGAAAAAACTAACAAACTATTATTGTGTTATTTATATTATAAAGATATTATTGACCCAGATTATTCTTGTACCCAATTCATTGTCATGTTTATATTATAAAGATATTACTGACCCAGATTATTCTTGTACCCAATTCATTGTCATGTTTATATTATAAAGATATTTTTTTATTTTTTTTATTTTATGTGTTTGCCTCACTAGTTTCTACTGGCGGAGGCGCGCCTATTCCACCCCAGACCGTAGTCAATTTGGGCGATATTAAGACGCATAAACCAGTGCTTGGATGCGTGTGTGTATCTGTTTGTACCTAACCTGGTGTTTCCGTGATGTTCCTCCCGTTGTTCCTCGCTTCTAATTATCCTTTCGTTATGTGTTTGCCTCACTAGTTTCTACTGGCGGAGGCGCGCCTATTCCGACCCAGACCGCAGTCAATTTGGACGATATTAAGACGCATAAACCAGTGCTTGGATGCGTGTGTGTATCTGTTTGTACCTAGCCTGGTATTTCCGTGATGTTCCTCCCGTTGTTCCTCGCTTTTGATGTTCCTAGTTGTCCGCCGTAGGTATTTGCATAAATATGCACAATAGTTTTCCTGGGACCATTTTTATTTTCTGTCATACTTGATTCGGATCTCTTTTTTTTGTTTCCTGATTTCTTTGTTTCTTCCCCCCCCCCCTCTTCCCTTCTTTTTTTTTTTTTTTTTTCCTTCTATTTTATAAAAAAAAATATAAAGCCCCCTCATACATTTTATACACAATTGTGAAGATAGCAGTGTAGTGAGGTGTACAACGAGAATGAATGAGATGGAATGATTGGGAAATATAACAAACAATATACTTGATACATAAGGATTAAGAGTACAATATAAATTAATTGAAAAGTGTCTTCCTTCTGTTGTGAGGCCCATCTGTGTTGACTTCCTTCTGTCTGGTCTTGGTGTATCAGGTTTTGCCTGCTCTCATATTTTTCCATCGCATTCATGTACTCCAACTTGTAAGCGATTCACTGATTTGTATGTCACCTTGTAGATCCCTCATCTCACCTGTGCCCTCTAGCTCTCGCAGTCAATTATGTGTTGAATGTGTGGTAGCTCAGGAACAGAAGAACAATAGAAAGGTAGATAATTGATTAAATAATTATAGATAAAAAAGGTTGATGTAGTAGTAGTATAATTATATTAAGTGTGGATATATAGTGGTGAGGATGCCCGCAGAAGGGATATACATATATAAACCTATAAATACATACATAAGTGTAAATTAAAATGTCCACATATATATACTCATACGTACACATCTACACACCTACATATATACACACCTACATATGTGCACATCTACATGTGTGCACACTGTAGCGTTCGTGATTTGTCACACCCACTTGCTACATAACCGATGGGCTAATTGTAGTGTGAGTCCGTTACATCATCAGTCGACGCATCCTCCCACTGAATCCACAAGCATCGACCACCGATCACCATGTGCAAGGCACAGGCGACACAGAAACTGTGGCCAAGCTAGAGCAATCCACCGAGTCTATCGCCACATGGGCACCTGTGTGTTAATTTACCCACGGACAACAATAGGTCAAATTTAGTAGAATGTAACCACACGAAGCACCACATTTTTAAGTCGCGAGGTATACCACTGTCATTTTCAGATCCAACTCCGCACGTGGAAAATGGACCTCCTGCACCGCAGGAGAATAACCCCGTGTGCAGTCATCGCAGGAAAGACGAATCTTACGCATCGTCGGACTGCGCACCAAACAAAGTGTCAAGACCTGCTATGTCTCCAACAGCCCACCAAGAACGCTTAGAGATGGTCGCACATGTCAGCAGGGCATTTCTGCTCGCTCCGGCACATGGCTAGAGAGTACACGTCTGTCCTACAGGGAGACCACTCTCTTCATGTATTGAGCAAAGAGATGAATGGTATTACCTTCCGTAAATCAGAGCCAGGAGCTGCCAATAATGCTGCCATAAAATGGGACATCCACCTCCGCGAGGCTTGTGCAAATTCATCAATTGCCCACAAAACTCACAACTCAGCATCAAGGTCTCTTTTGGGTCAACAACAAACAAAAAAAAACAAACAAAAAACAAAAAAAACTAAGTGACAGCTGTACACACAGTTATTTTGGTATGGAAGACTGTGTGGTCATAGAATTTCAGAAAGGGTGTGCCCTTAGCACGCTCCAGGATGTCTGAGACGCCCAGCTCGTCAAGTTATCAACAAGAAAAAATTTGATATTTTGTTTCTCTAAGTACGGTGACCCTACCAATAGTCATTTTTATACTGCTGGATTCGTCACGTCCATCTACACACGATTTTTGCCGGTAAAAGCACCGCATGCTAGATCACAAATGGCTTTTGAACGATTTATTATTTTTTCCGCCGATTGGGCCAGGCCGACTTTTTGGGGGGAAAGGTGAAGTAGGTTTTTGGGAAAGACCTTTATCTTGTACATCCGCCCATTTTACTTGTTTAGGTGACAGAACTACGCTTGAATTGGAGACCAACAGTTGTGTCGATATTGTAAACACAGTATCGATTCTTTGTTATGGTTTTCCATCGGAGCGCCTAGGCCTTATCCGGGAAGGTCCAAATATTTAAATTTTTCCGAAAAATTCACATTCATCTTCTTGTATCTCAGAAACCAACAAGCACACAACAACAACACCGACACCAACAAGTTCTTCATTCAATTGTGTCTATAAACACAAGAAAATCATACTTATTGACCACCAAATAGAACAGTTATAATTTTTGAAATTTGCAAAATTAAAAAATGTGAGAAATTTTCAAAAACTCAATGCAGTGTGCTAAATTTTTCTATTACTTTCTCTGTTTCTTTTTTAATTGTTTGGTAAGATTTTTGGTTGTCTTCTGTTTTGTATTTCCTGTATTTCTTTAGAGCTTTTTGTCTTTTTTTAATTTGGTTAGTGCATTCCTCATTCCACCAGGGTACAGGTGTTTTGTTGTTTTTACGGTTACCGTAATGGTTTTCTTTTCCTGTGGATTGTATTAAGTTAGCTGGCATGTTTTTGTTGGGAATGTGCTTTATAGCTATCTGCAGGATGTTGGTTGTTAGGTTATGGTTGAATACGTCTACGTTATCTGAGATTAAGTCTTCTCTTTTGAGTCTGAGCAGATCTTCTTGGAATCCGTTCCAGTCTGCCTTATGGTAGTTGAAATAGGGTCTGATTGATCCAGTGTTTCGTATGTATTATTACTGACCCAGATTATTCTTGTACCCAATTCATTGTCATGTTTATATTATAAAGGTGTTATATTATTATCATATTTTAGTGTCTGTATTATGATTGCATTATTTTGTAAGCTTCAAAAGTGAAATATCTGGCTGTTTGTGGCAATTATTCACTTTATAATTAATGGACATTTAAGAATGATTTAACAGCATACACGATGAACAGGCAAACAGATAACATCACTGACTTCTTATCCAGGATAAGAATAATAGTGCTAGATACACGCAGACAAAAGACATTGCATACAAATCAGGCAAAAATAATAAAAAATAATTGCAATTTAGAAAAATAATACTTTTGGTTCCCTAGGATATTAGCAGCAAAGGCTTATTAAAGCAGACTTTAAATGTGGTTGGCATATCTGTCATTCTAGCAAGATTTAAATATGTACGGGGTCAGTAAATACATTACGGAAACAGCAAAATACTCTACGCAAAAAAAGTTGTAATAAATTATACCAGTTAAAAAATGATAAATAATGCATAATAATTAATTTACGCATAAATATAATTATATTTACATATGTTGAAGCCTTGTTTGACTTTTTTGATTAAGAGTGTTCTTTACAATTCTAAGAAATATTCTTAGATCTGTTAGTTGTTCATCGCAAGCATTGTTGGCAACATCATCAGATGGTTTTTTATTTTTGTCATCATGATGTAACTTTAGTTATTTTTGGATTATAGTGAGGAGGAAAATACGCTGATCATCAATTTTACTCTCTCGTCTAGAGCTACTTTGGATCAATGGCAAGACTATTAGTCGAGACGACTGGAGGTAGCTCAGGATGCAGGCACTCGTGTGATTGCACAGAGGAAAAAAAACCTGTGTCTAGCAAATTGGACACTACATGGTTTGAACCCGGTGTGCTGGGATTGTGAAGTGAATACTTCATCCCTAGGCCATGCTGGCAGCAGGATCTGTAGTGCTAATTGTATCCTGTTGGATGTTGCATCAAAGGTGTCCAAGGCAATAGTTACTTACTTTCTGTGTCTGGACCAGAATCAGCTGTCCTGGAAGATCTTTCATTTGCTGCCATGAGCTCCGATAAAGTACGTAGTTCTTGAATTCATAGGCAGATATTCGGGTCTTGGACGGCTCCGCGTTCACAGGAATTTTCGTCCGCATATCTCCATATTTTTCAAGTTCGATCTACACCTGGACACTTCCGTTCATAATCTGTTAAGGACTCTCCATGCATATATATGGTATATTATGCCCTATCGCAAGTACCTCTTTTATCTCCATCCATCCCTCAACACAGATGAAGTCAAGCATAGCACAACCATCTGGAGGATCCCAGTCCTCCTTCATCAGCACGTTTGTGATGTGAGGAAAGCTACGACAACCCACCACTAAATGTAAGTTTTCAGGGCGCACAAAAGAGTAATCCTGCTCATTGTCTGCAGTCAACAACAACAATAACAAAAACAAGAGTTCTGATGAGATATGGTCCCAATCCTAGGTCTGATGAGAAATGGTCCCAATCCTAGGTCTGGTGAGAGTTGGTCCCAATCCTAGGTCTGATGAGATATGGTCCCAATCCTAGGTCTGGTGAGAGTTGGTCCCAATCCTAGGTCTGATGAGATATGGTCCCAATCTTAGGTCTGGTGAGAGTTGGTCCCAATCTTAGGTCTGATGAGAGTTGGTCCCAATCCTAGGTCTGGTGAGAGTTGGTCCCAATCTTAGGTCTGGTGAGAGTTGGTCCCAATCTTAGGTCTGGTGAGAGTTGGTTCCAATCCTAAGCCAGGTGAGAGTTGGTCCCAATCCTAAGCCAGGTAGCAGAAAATGTAATCTTTCTAGTATGTTGTTAAAGAAGACTAAAGAGTGTTGTGCATTGGTCCAGCAACATCATTATGTAAAACCATTGCGATTGAAACTACAACTGCAAATACTCAGATACAGGCTCCCTGTAAAGAGATCACCAATTGTGGGAGTTCCATTTTTCAATCAAAGAATCAATCAAACTTTGTTAGCTCGATGCGGAGCATTGACCCAAAACAAATGCTTGTCAAGTCTTCCTGCTCTATGCCAACCTTTCCAGCTTTGTCTACATCTTCATTTTATTACCTTCATGTTTGCTGCAACCTTTCTTCCTTATGTGTGTTTTGGTCTGCCTCTATTTCTCTTTCCTTTGGGATCCAAGAACATGTTTTACTTGGAACAAAAAGGCAAATCAAATAAGAAATTTTGTAGGGAACAATTGTAACTGTTTCACTACTACAAACCGACATATCAGCTCCTGAAAAAATCCTTTAACATATTCATGATTCCACCGACGTTTTGGGTACAAGAAGTCACAGTTTGGTCAATTATAAGTTTTTAAAAACTTAAGATTGCTGTTTATTACAAACGTGCTGTCATTTTGGTATGCAATGAGCGATCAAGATACTGAGCAGCGCATGACCTGCAGTGGTCAGTGACCCATAGCTAACTGCTAACGTCAGGCTCAATGAACCACAGCTGCCAAGACCCTTCTACACCTACGCGCAGTGATCCTGGATAACAGGCTGCAAAAGAGCAGAGTGGCTAAGAAGAAGGGATTGAAGAGGGAAGGCTAACCCGGTACACAAAAATGTGTGTTGAAGTCGGATGTAACGAACCAAAAGTTGCAAATATCGTAGTCAAGATGTAAACTACGGCACAATGCATTCTGTTTTCCGAACTACAACCTGCTACTTGCAAAGCCCTTTTCAGGGCTTGGTAGATGTAAAACTTGAGGAACATCTTTCAACATGGATTATCTTTGATTGGAAATAATTCTCTTGCTCAGGTTTGGATAAATACCAGTATTTTTGAACGTAAACAATTTTCTTTGAAGGAAAGCTAATCTATGCCACTGTAATCTCTTTCACACTAATCTGTGTCCCCACGTATACAATATCTTTATTGCATGCTATTCGTCTTTCAAATCTGAATCATTTAGCATAGGACAAGTATTTAGTATAGGTCAAGTAATATGTGATACTGGTATGTTATTGAAACATTACTGAAGATAAATTTGTCTCAAGTGAGTGATATTGCATAGTAGTTTTGTGGTAGGGAAAAAAGTTAGGGAGTAACTCCTTGACACCAGAAGAATGCTAAAATCACTAACTGCGCATTGAACTCAATTTGTTTCATTTGATAAGTTTCAGGATTTTAACTAATTGAATAGGATAAGGGAAGTAACTCATTGTATTTTCAAGAGTGTTAAATAACTGGTTAAGAAATTCCAGCTTGTAAGAATTAAAACTTTAAAATAAACACAAAATTATTGTAATTAGCTCAGAATGTTTTAAAGAAAAACAATAACATAATTGTATATGCCGTTTGGGAGGCATATGAAGAAAAAAAAGAAAGACAGTTCACCGGTGTCCAATTGCAGACAACAGACCTAAATTTTGTTTCACAGGATGGATTCCAAAATAACAAACATAATATGTACACAATTTGAGCATCTTGAGGCCATGTTAGAGGAAAAATGAAGAAAATGGAAATAAATGTAATTAAATAAAGTCACTATATATTGGTTAATAGAAAGAGATATTAAATAATGATTATCTTTGAAGATAGAATTCGTTAACAAAATCAATGTTTTACAAATTTGACAGAAATTCGTACATTTTTAGATTAAAATAATTAGGACATTCATAACATCTAGTGCAATGTTCAAGATACACTTTGGACACTCATAACATGTGGTGGAATATCCCAGAAGGATGTAAGATATTTGTAGCATCTGGTGGGATGTCTTAAATAAACGTAGGACACTTCTTCGTCTTTGTTGTTCGCTCTCAAATAATTGCATCTATCTCCCTCATAAATCTGGCGGTCCTTCTCAGGCTTCTCCCATCGCCATACAGTTTATCTGGAGAGGGCCATGTTGTTCCTCTGCTCTTCTCGTGGAGCCGGAAGACCTGTAGAACATGTTCCAATGTTTGTTTGTTCTCCCTACATGAACACATGTCTGTGTGTCCAATTTTTTGTTTACTGAAAAGATGATTTTTCAGTCTGTTGAAATTTTTACTTGTGTTCATGAGTGCCTCAGACAGGCTGTGCAATTCATTGTTTTTATGGTTTCTGAGGGCTATGACGACTGACAGGGACTCTGTAAGGTAATCTTGTCTCTGACATGGTTCTTGTTTTCCAACTTAGGACATTTGTAACATCTGGTTTAATGTCCATAGACAAACTTAGGACATTTGTAACATCTGGGAAAATGTCCATAGACAAACTTTGGACATTTGTAACATCTGGTAGAATGTCCATAGACAAACTTAGGACACTTGTAACATCTGGTAGAATGTCCATAGACAAACTTAGGACATTTGTAACATCTGGTTGAGGGTCCATAGACAAACTTAGGACATTTGTAACATCTGGCTGAATGTCCATAGACAAACTTAGGACATTTGTAACATCTGGTTGAGGGTCCATAGACAAACTTAGGACACTTGTAACATCTGACTGAATGTCCATAGACAAACTTAGGACACTTGTAACAACTGGCTGAATGTCCATAGACAAACTTAGGACACTTGTAACATCTGGCTGAATGTCCATAGACAAACTTAGGACACTTGTAACATCTGGCTGAATGTCCATAGACAAACTTAGGACACTTGTAACATCTGGCTGAATGTCCATAGACACACTTAGGACACTTGTAACATCTGGCTGAATGTCCATAGACAAACTAAGGACACTCACAACACCATGTATTAACAAGATAACTAGTGTTTCCAAAAATGGGTCAGTCTAAATGTTTGTGACATAATAAAAAAAATATGGAAACTAGAAGGTTCAAAAACATGCCATGCAGGAAGTCAGCGAACAACATCAAATTAGGACAATAATCTGAAAGTGACTGGCCAGTTTGTTTTGGACATATCTTACAAGTGGACCTAGCAGGAGAGAAACACCACTGGACAGAGAATAAAAGAGGTCGTGTTTATAAATGTTTTTCTGTTTGTGGTAATAGTATGGAATGTTCGGAGGAATGGAAATTTGAATCACAACTGCCGGGAAAAACCACCGTTTATGGAAAACAAATGGAGAAGAAAAGTGGTAAGCAACTAGTTCCCGTATCATACATGATATACTTGGGGGATATACAAGGACAAAAAGGCTGATTTTGGTCAAGTTAGTTGATGATATACTTGGGCGATATACAAGGATAAGAAGGTTGATTTTGGTCGTTAGTCAATGATATACTTGGGGGATATACAAGGACAAGAAGACTGATTTTGGTCAAGTTAGTCAATGATATACTTGGGGGATATACAAGGACAAGAAGGCTGATTTTGGTCAAGTTAGTCAATGATATACTTGGGGGATATACAAGGACAAGAAGGCTAATATTTGTCAAGTTAGTCTATGATATACTTCAAGATGGACAAGTTTGCTAAATCTTGATTAAGTAAACTTGACTTCTAAATCTTAATTTGTATCTATCGGAGGGTGAAATAAAAACCTACTCCGCACACAGCATCATGACTGCAAGATTGTTGCCTTTATTCCTCAATCTCATATTCCTTCTGGCGGACTCAATAAAAATAGATGCTGTGTTGTAAATTTAAGAACAAATATATAGATGTGAATATCAGAAAGCGAATGAAAGAGAAATCTGGCAATGTACTACTCAAGTGTTGAGAAGAGAGACAGCACTCCGTGGACTAGAAGTTGAGGATAGACATGATCTGACTTACCAGTCACAAATTACACTTGATGATGAAGATCCTGTATAAACTTTAAAAAATATTTAATTTATTCCTGTATGTTTTGTTTGGTAATGGAGCAGTTAGCTGAGCGGTCATCTGACCAAGATGATACGGGTTCAAAACCTTAATAAGCAATAGGTTATTTTTCTATCGTAGGTAAAATAGAAACCTAGTCTGTACACTGTACGGTGACTACTGAGGCAAGCAGCTTTTTTCCCTAAGTACTGTAAATCCTCAAAGTTAGACTCCAGTAATAGTAATAAATGCTGTAAAAACAGTTTTTGTTCGACTGCTTAAAAAAAAAATTTGGTTCATGAAGACCAACAGATTTGAAACACGTAAAAACAGACTAATTCACAAAATACAATTCATCGGACTGTCATAACAATGGCGGAACAAAGGTTATTCTAGGCAAAATATAATTAAAATTCCAAGTCATCTTTCTGGAAAAGACTAGAGTTTTTGTTTTTTGAGTAGAACTGGGAATACCATCGTCTGTGTTTAGAGATTAGTGAGTCTTCCTTGGACTTGACGAACATAGGACGTCCTCTGTACTGTTTATTGTTCCATATCATCACATCTCTTTCCACCTGTTGATAATGTTGATAATTTATAATAATGATGATTTTACTAATGTTGATAATGATGATAATTTATAATAATGATGATTTTACTAATGTTGATAATATTGATAATGATGATATTACTAATGTTGATAATATTGATAATGATTATATTACTAATGTTAATAATGTTGATAATATTAATAATGATGATTTTACTAATGTTGATAATATTGATAATGATGATATTACTAATGTTGATAATATTGATAATGATGATTTTACTAATGTTGATAATATTGATAATGATGATTTTACTAATGTTGATAATATTGATAATGATGATTTTACTAATGTTGATAATATTGATAATGATGATATTACTAATGTTGATAATATTAATAATGATATTACTAATGTTGATAATGTTGATAATATTGATAATGATGATTTTACTAATGTTGATAATATTAATAATGATGATATTACTAATGTTGATAATATTAATAATGATGATATTACTAATGTTGATAGTATTAATAATGATGATATTACTAATGTTGATAATATTGATAATGATGATATTACTAATGTTGATAATATTGATAATGATGATATTACTAATGTTGATAATATTAATAATGATGATATTACTAATGTTGATAATATTAATAATGATGATATTACTAATGTTGATAATATTGATAATGATGATATTACTAATGTTGATAATATTGATAATGTTGATATTACTAATGTTGATAATATTAATAATGATGATATTACTAATGTTGATAATATTGATGAAAATGGTGGTGAACATGTTAGTATGGTTGATAATGTTGACGATATAAATGATATTAATGATGGTGAATATGAATATGGCAAATATATTGATAATTTGAAAATGTTGATAATCTTTATAGTGAATGTGTTGATAATTTGATGATGTGGAGCCGCCGATGACAGATGTGTCGGACCAAAAGGTGGAAATATCGCAGTCAAGCTGTAAACTAGCGACACAATGCTTTCCGTTCTCCGGACTACATTCTGCTACTTGCAAAACCCTGTTCAGGGCTTCGTAGCAGGAGATTACGAACGAACGCAGAAGAAGATGATGTGGATAATATTGATGATAAATTGGTCTGTCTGACTGATAATATTGATGATATTAGTCATGATGAACGTGTTGATGAGGTTGATAATGTTGTGAATATTTATGAGAAATGTGTTGATAATTTGTTTGATAATCTTTATTGTGGATGTGCTAATAATTCTTGTCTAAAGGGTAAAGAATGGTGGCCCTCTAGCACATATATGCCTTTGTAGATTGAGTGTTAAAGACTTTGCTCTATGATGTCTCAGTTTTGGTGAGGAAGTAGGATGATGACCAGTTCACTTCCACGCTGGTTTGTATTAGTATAAGGTTACAGTGGCTCAAACCTCGGCGGATACCGTATTTCTTATTATGGATTGTCCGATAAAAAATTGCCCCTGATCTCTAAGTAGTGAGATCAGACACCCAGATGAAGTGGCGTGCATGTTAAAAAATCCATTGGCAGTTGGAAATTTAAAAAAGTAGGCTTAATGACAGCTGCTTCGAGCAAAATTCAAGTTAAAAATCAGCTCAAGTTATTCAAGAGATTCTCGTCCCCACAGAGAATATGTCGCAAAAACGGGACTGTGTGACTATTCATCAGGTCTTGGTTATGTGGTTAGCGGAGCGGCATAGATGGAGTCTGACAGGCTGCGGGTCTACCTTGCTCTAATGTACGCTTCCACCTCCACCAGTCCCAAAAATATGCGATCGTATATTCCAGGGGCTAACAGGTGCTGGGATTGACCTGACAAGTCACCAGCGGGGTTTCGCCTCTCAAAAAACATGAAACAAAAGATGTCACACCCCCCCCCCCTCCCCCCAACGACGTCTAATAACACAAGTGGATTGAAGATAGATAGATAGATACATAGATAGGTAGGTAGATAGGTAGTTAGGTAGGTAGATAGATAGATGGATGGATGGATGGATAGATAGATAGATAGGTAGGTAGATAGGTAGTTAGGTAGGTAGATAGATAGATAGATAGATGGATGGATAGATGGATGGATGGATGGATAGATAGTGTTTCAATAGCAGATGGAGAGAAGAAATGATTGGCTGAGCAGTTAAGATACTGATATCTTGACGAAAGGGGCACGCGTTAAAAATATCAGTAAAGTACAGTCTCCATCATGTGTACACTTGATCCCAAAACTGTTTGGAAGCCATGAAGAGCTCTCCACTACAGCAACCTTATCCAAGAGAGCTGGACTTCGTGTGTAGACGTCATAGAAAAAAAAAAACAGAAGAAAAAGAAAAAGAAGCAGATTTCTGAAAGTGCCGTAGACATTTCACAAACTTGGCTTTAAAGTTTGCGCATCGCCTACAGGCAGTCCAAATGTTTAAGTGCGCAATTAATGAACTATATTTTCTGTACAAATCAATTTAATCTAATAATTTTATGTAACTTCAATGTTAAACAAGGTGACAATATATTTGTATGTTTTATATAGAATTTATTAAACTCGCTGTTGAGCCAGCAACGTCTTCCATGGATGGGGCATGTTTACAGCATGGAAAATGAGAGGCTGCCAAAAGGGTATTCTCTAAGGATAGCTAGCCAGTGTAGTTGAAAGAGTCAGCTGTTTCATACTGCGATTCAAGAATGTATACAAGAGGGACATGAAGTCATGGACGTATACAAGAGCGACATGAAGTCATGGACATATACAAGAGCGACATGAAGTCATGGACGTATACAAGAGGGACATGAAGTCATGGACGTATGCAAGAGGGACATGAAGTCATGGACGTATGCAAGAGGGACATGAAGTCATGGACGTATACAGGAGGGACATGAAGTCATGAACGTATACAGGAGGGACATGAAGTCATGGACGTAATCAAGAGGGACATGAAGTCATGGACGTATGCAAGAGGGACATGAAGTCATGGACGTATACAGGAGGGACATGAAGTCATGGACGTATACAAGAGGGACATGAAGTCATGGACGTATACAAGAGGGACATGAAGTCATGGACGTATGCAAGAGGGACATGAAGTCATGGACGTATACAAGAGGGACATGAAGTCATGGACGTATACAAGAGGGACATGAAGTCATGGACGTATACAAAAGGGACATGAAGTCATGGACGTATACAAGAGGGACATGAAGTCATGGGCGTATACAAGAGGGACATGAAGTCATGGACGTATACAAGAGGGACATGAAGTCATGGACGTATACAAGAGGGACATGAAGTCATGGACGTATACAAGAGGGACATGAAGTCATGGACGTATACAAGAGGGACATGAAGTCATGGACGTATACAAGAGGGACATGAAGTCATGGACGTATACAAGAGGGACATGAAGTCATGGACGTATACAAGAGGGACATGAAGTCATGGGCGTATGCAAGAGGGACATGAAGTCATGGACATATACAAGAGGGACATGAAGTCATGGACGTATACAAGAGGGACATGAAGTCATGGACGTATACAAGAGGGACATGAAGTCATGGACGTATACAAGAGGGACATGAAGTCATGGACATATGCAAGAGGGACATGAAGTCATGGACGTATACAAGAGGGACATGAAGTCATGGACGTATACAAGAGGGACATGAAGTCATGGACGTATACAAGAGGGACATGAAGTCATGGACGTATACAAGAGGGACATGAAGTCATGGACGTATACAAGAGGGACATGAAGTCATGGACGTATACAAGAGGGACATGAAGTCATGGACGTATACAAGAGGGACATGAAGTCATGGGCGTATGCAAGAGGGACATGAAGTCATGGACATATACAAGAGGGACATGAAGTCATGGACGTATACAAGAGGGACATGAAGTCATGGACGTATACAAGAGGGACATGAAGTCATGGACGTATACAAGAGGGACATGAAGTCATGGACGTATACAAGAGGGACATGAAGTCATGGACGTATACAAGAGGGACATGAAGTCATGGGCGTATGCAAGAGGGACATGAAGTCATGGACATATACAAGAGGGACATGAAGTCATGGACGTATACAAGAGGGACATGAAGTCATGGACGTATACAAGAGGGACATGAAGTCATGGACGTATACAAGAGGGACATGAAGTCATGGACGTATGCAAGAGGGACATGAAGTCATGGACGTATACAAGAGGGACATGAAATCATGGACGTATACAAGAGGGACATGAAGTCATGGACGTATACAAGAGGGACATGAAGTCATGGACGTATACAAGAGGGACATGAAGTCATGGACGTATACAAGAGGGACATGAAGTCATGGACGTATACAAGAGGGACATGAAGTCATGGACGTATACAAGAGGGACATGAAGTCATGGACGTATACAAGAGGGACATGAAGTCATGGACGTATGCAAGAGGGACATGAAGTCATGGACGTATGCAAGAGGGACATGAAGTCATGGACGTATACAAGAGGGACATGAAGTCATGGACGTATACAAGAGGGACATGAAGTCATGGACGTATGCAAGAGGGACATGAAGTCATGGACGTATGCAAGAGGGACATGAAGTCATGGACGTATACAAGAGGGACATGAAGTCATGGACGTATACAAGAGGGACATGAAGTCATGGACGTATACAAGAGGGACATGAAGTCATGGACGTATACAAGAGGGACATGAAGTCATGGACGTATGCAAGAGGGACATGAAGTCATGGACGTATACAAGAGGGACATGAAGTCATGGACGTATACAAGAGGGACATGAAGTCATGGACGTATACAAGAGGGACATGAAGTCATGGACGTATGCAAGAGGGACATGAAGTCATGGACGTATACAAGAGGGACATGAAGTCATGGACGTATACAAGAGGGACATGAAGTCATGGACGTATACAAGAGGGACATGAAGTCATGCGGCAAATTGTTCAGGATCGATCTGTTTGGAGACAATTGAAGGGGACATAGTGACTGCTGACGCTCGTAGAGTCCTTCTGGCTGCAGAGACAAGAGATCGAGGAACAGCCGGCCTCCTCAGCATAGTTGTACGATCTGTGGCATGGACTGTCACTCGCGGATCGGCTTTTACAGTTCATAGGAGACAGTGTCGAAATACAGGAGACAGCTGGGCAAAACTAAAAGGGCGTCACGGGCATGGTCTACAGAGACTGAGACGCCAATGATTGATTAAAGTGAACAAAATGATTACAGCAAATTATTCATACATTCATTCATTCTCCTGTTTGCTGCAGGGTGGAGTATAGGCCATTTGTAAAGAAAACATGTTTCCAAGCATTTGCAATCATTCATAATTTTGCTCCAATATGAAGCAAATGTTACAACTGCCCCCTTACAGGAAGTCTGTATTCAAGATTTTGTAGTGGTTGATTATAGTAGCAATGTTTTTTCAATATGATATGAGGTTGCCCCAGTCCCAAGTACGGCCCTCTTTAGTCACCTTTTATGTTATGTTTGTTATTATAATACTGTGTTTATAGCTTATTGATCACACTAAGTGAAGAGAAAGTCACTCAACTTTTCTCAACCGGTCTCAACCTGTTTCAACCTTTATCAACTTCTCTCAACCTGTTTCAACATTTCTCAGCTTCTCTCAACCTGTTTCAACCTTTCTCAGCTTCTCTCAACCTGTTTCAACCTTTTTCAGCTTCTCTCAACCTGTTTCAACCTTTCTCAGCTTCTCTCAACCTGTTTCAACCTTTCTCAGCTTCTCTCAACCTGTTTTGACCTTTCTCAACTTCTCTCAACCTGTTTCAACCTTTATCAACTTCTCTCAACCTGTTTCAATCTTTCTCAACTTTTCTCAACCTGTTTTGACCTTTCTCAACTTCTCTCAACCTGTTTCTACTTTCTCGACTTCTCTCAACCTGTTCTTGTGATGAGATTCTCCAAACAAAATATGGATGGCCTAGTGGTTAAGTGACGCGGCTCAAAACCCGAAGGTGCTGGGTTCGTTCCCCACCACAGCACCGGCCGTTACCCAACGAAAGCAAGCCCATAGAAAATGCATGCCGAAGTTGGATGCACTGGGCTGACAGGCGCAAAATAAAAACTTAGTGCAACGCACACCACCTTGGGGAATAGAGAAATAAGGCCAACGCAAATAAAAAAAAACAACCAAAAACGTGTGTAATGCCGTTGATTCTTCGACTAAGCTAAACTAAACTAAACTAAATTATAAATATTACTGAAAGAATTAATAAACAAAACATGAAGATTCGTACCTGTAAGGCTTCTGATATCAGGTAGAACTTGGCAATGCAAGTAGGCATCCAGGTATTGACAAAGATATTGTGTACAACTTTCTGCACCAGAGGAGCTTGTGGGAGAACGGTCTGCAGATACATCCCTTTCCCAAAGTAGCTGTCAAACTCCAGATAAACTAAGGCTGGCCCGATCTGTGGATTGAGGAATAATAATAATGTTTGCTTAGGCGTCAAAGGCCAGTTGGGTCGAACAGCCCCTACCATGTCCAACTTGCCTCCTCCTCTTTATTGATGATGTAATTTGTGCTGTATGTGGGTTATAGTGAGGGAGTAACTGCGCAGTTACTACCTCACTCTCTGGTCCCAAACTAACTTGGGCCAGTGGCAAGACTTAAGTAAAGACGACTGGAAGTAATTCAGGATACAGGCACTGTGGTCTGACTTCTTTGAGACCAGGGGTAGTTTGAAACCTGCGGGGCTCGAACCCACGTCGTTTCCGTTCATCGCTTTGAGAGACGAGTGTCTTACCTCTCGACCACAACTCCCACAGCGGATAATACACACAGCACGATACAGTTTTAACTTGGTGGCGATTGAGAATCTTATAAACGTGTTGGGTTTATAGTGCTAATCCCCACCTCAACGACCAGTCTTCTGTGACAGCCTATTCCCAGCCTGTAGTGATAACCTCTCCTGTTGATGGCATTTTTCTTGGCAGAAGCTGAAAAGGAATATTTCCTTTGCAATCCTTCCTTTCTTTCCGTGTCCAAGCACCGCATCATACAGTATCCATCCAGTATCCAGCGACATGGATTGCCTTGTCATTTGCCTCCAGCATGTCGCACCTATTGCATGTTTCCTGGAGGTTGGTGCAGGTCATCAGGTGGTCTGGGTCCTGTATTGCGCCACAGTCACATGTGTCATCATATGTGTATCCCCATCGCTTCATATTCCCCTTGCACCGTGATACACCAGTTCGGAGTCTGTTCAGCGACTTCCATGTTGTGTATGGTAGAGGATGTCCAGGGGCAGGTTCCTCCCGAAGTTCCATCTCTGGGGCCTGCACCAATTCGTTCCACCTCTCGATACGGCGACTTTCAGGGTTTCTCTGTATGAGATTTGTTGTTTTTAGAAAGCTATGTCTAGATTTGAGTCTTGTGTTTTGTACCTGATCTCCAAACATTGGGTGCCTTGGGTCGTGCTCCAGTTTTTCTCGTTCGATTTCTCCTGCGACGCTTCTTCGGATCTCGAGGGGTGCTTTGCCAATTATGGGGTATATTTTATCAATGGGGGTGAGTTTTAGGCACGCTGATACTATCCGACCAGCCTCATTTATTGCTGTATCAACTAGTTTCGCATGCACGCTTTGAAGGAAGCATTTCCTTATGAAGATCATTTACAGAAAATGCTTGTGCCCCCCCAAAAAAAATGAAAAAACGCACAACAGCATGCTGTTCTTTGATTATACACTCTGTGAGCACGGACGCCATTTTTGTATCTGAGCTGCGCATGAGCATGTGCCACCTATCATCTGCTGCCTACAGTGAACACAAAACTGAATGTTGCTGCCACCTAATGACACCTTCAGAAACTCAGTTCATCCCGTGACCTCCTGAGATCATTGGGGCACCCCTGCTGACACCTCCACAAACCTACGCACCCCTCTCTGTCTTTGTGTCTCCGCAGGTTGTAGGTTAGTCAATTTATAAATGGTGTCTTCCCATGTTTTCTTGCCCTGTACTGTGTCCTGAAGTTTCATATTTACAAGTCTCCTGGACCTCGAGACATGGCCATACTAAGTTGAAACTACCAACCATCGACTACCAATCACCAACTACTAACCACCAACCATTAACCACCAACCACCAACAACCAACCACCAACAACCAACCATCAACCACCAACCATCAACTACAATTTTCAGCTATCCATATCAGTTTGTGACCTACTTACTGACTTGACCTTGTTTATGTTTCTGTTTTTAAGAATCGACGTCACTGTACTCCGGGCATACCCATAGGTGCTCAGTCTCTCTCATCAAATGGCGTAAGGTATGGATGCTGATGGTCCCTGTAGCTCGCTGGTTGTACACTCTCCTGCGCCGTCCTCTCATGCGCCCCACTCTGCTCGAACCTCGTGTAATATCGAAACTTTGCAGTCTGTGGATTGATGCTTTATCTATTGCGGTGTCCTCATCCAGCAGGCAGTCATTGATTGATTTTGAAAATGTCACTTCTATCCATCACTAACGTGCCCATGATGGTAGCTTGTGAAGCCAAGATATCAGCTCTTTCATTACCCTGAACCACAGCATGAGCAGGACAGTAGATCCAGGTCAACGCCTGGAGGTTTGAAGCCTCAACAGCAGCTATCCACTCGTACCTAAGCCATCCCTTCTGTACATTCTGAAGTAGGGCTTGCACGTATGTCACGATAACTGACCTTGTAATGGAAGTATCAGATATCCATCTCAGTGCTGAGGTCACTGCTTCCGTCTCCATTCTCATTCTGGAGATTGTTGACATGTATGCCCTACTGCGCTCAGCAACGACCTCTCCTCTCACTCCAGCCGAGAAACCCCAGCCCGATGTCCCACTGATGTCCCCTTGTAATAACAAGGAAGACTATTAACGTGTACACGCCACACACATGCCAGGAAAAACAGAAGTGTACACACAATTAATTACGCTGCATGTTTTTAAATTCAGCAATTGATAGTGAGGAAGTGATAGTCAAACTGTATAAAGCTTTAGTTAGACCTAGATTGGAGTACTGTGTACAGGTGTGGAGTCCTTATCATAGAAGGAATATAAACATGCTGGAAAGAATACAAAAAAGAGCGACAAAGATGATAGTGGGATTCCAGAATTACAGTTATGAGGAAAGAAAAACCGGCCTATCGTGTCTAGAAGAGAGAAGAACTCATGGTGACAATACAGGTTTATAAGATGATCAGAGGAATGGATAAATTAAACTATAACAAGTTCTTTTTAAAATACAGCCACCTACAATAACACGAGGGCATAGCTACAAGCTGACTAAAGAGAGGTCCAAATTAGATATAAGGAAATATTTTTTTAGTCAGAGAGTGGTGAATGCTTGGAATGCATTGCCAGGGGAGGTAGTGGAGGCAGGGACAGTTAATGCATTTAAGAATAAATTGGATGCACATAGCTTTTAGAATAAGGTGATGTAGATGTAACTGGTTGTATACAGACTCTGCGGGGTCTTCTAAACCAGTATAAAGACGTTAAGTTAAGTTAAGTTAATTGATGTGTTGAAAGCTCACCTGTATACATACTCTGCAGGGTCTTCTAAACCAGTATAAAGACGTTAAGTTAAGTTAATTGATGTGTAGAAAGCTCACCTGTTTAGCACACACCTTCAGGTGGAGCATGGGAATTTGGAACCCAAATATGGAAATATCATGTGTCAGCTTAAGACACCCGATGTGTCCGTCTGGCTCAGGAAACTGGTCCCAGGCAGCTGTCCAGTTATGCTCAGCAAAAGCCCATCGCTTGTTCCACATGGTCCTGAGGTCTGCCCCGGCTGTCATGATCGGGCCATGGACTTGTTTCAAATGGACAACATCTGCACCGTTTTCTGGAATTTCCTGGGGAATGGGATAATGAATGATAAACCGAATGGAGAATAAGGCCACTGAGACATGCATATTTATTAAAGATACACTTTGCTACGAAAGGTGTTCGAATGAAACCGGGTCAAACTGCAACAAGTGAACATACGTACGATGCGCATGATGACGTCACGTCTGGTGTAAACAGCACATACCAACAGTCAAGTTTGCAAAATGTTATTATCCCCCGACTCATAGTTTCCTCCGCAGACTGTTGAAAACTGAAAACATGGCGGTGTGATACGAAATCCGTCAGAGTTGACCAGCGAGTGGGGATTCGGTTTCCAACAGCTGAAGAATGTTGATCAATTGACATTTATCGCAGTGTATGGTGACAAAAGTGTGTCGAAGACAACAGTGAAGAACTGGACAGCGATGTTTAAAGAAGGAAGTACAACAATATGTGCCTGACCTGGTCTCGAAAGATCTTTCATTAACTCCCGTCCTTTAAACATCGTTGTCCAGTTCTTCACTGTTGTCTTCGGCCCCCTTTTATCACCATACACTGCCTGCATTCTGCGATGAATGTCAACTGGTCGACATCCTTCAGCTGTTAGAAACCTAATCATCGCTCGCAGATGAACTTTGGACAGATTCCGTATCACACTCGCCATGTTTTCAACGGTCTGCTGAGGAAACTATGAGTTGGAGTATAATGAGATTTTGCAAAATTGATAGTTGGTATGTGCTGTTTACATCAGAGGTGACGTCATCCTGAGCATTGTACGTTTGTTCACTTGGTACAGTTAGGTCGGTTTCATTTGAACACGCCACGTACTAAGAGAATATATCACACTTTTTTGGGTGAAAAGTCTCGCGATAAAGTCAAGCAGTTGAAATACCTCGGAGCTGTAATTAACTGGAAGGGAGGTATTTAAGAAGGTTTGGCTACATGAAGGGCAGTAAATGGTAAACTTTTTCATGCTATAAATAGAGGGTTCCTCGGTAAAGGGAAATATGTCAGAAAGTTCAGATGGCTGTATACCTCTCCACCTATGTACCAGTTTCGGCTTATGGATGTGAATCATGGACAGTGACAACAACCCAGGAAAGTCAGCTTTGAGCGTCAGAAATGAGATATCTATGGAAGATCGTTCAACAAGAACAGACAAGGTCTGCAGTCAGACTCGAACCCCAGTTCCTGCAGAGAGGGATCTCAACTTTGGTAGTTTGGCTGGTCTGCAGAATAGAAGAGGATCGGTTATCACGGGAGTCGTGGGGAGCAAAGGTTCAAGGATCCAGATCCTGAGCACGAGCCAAGGTTCACTGGGATGACGACATTAGGGACTGTGGACTAGACTGGAACCAGGCCAAGAGGAAGGCAGTGGATATAATGGCCAGACGCTCTTTCTGACGAACAACTTCATCTCAGGACAGAAGACTCTACACTCCAAGGTAGGAGCAGCTAAGTAAGTAAGATATAAGACTACACTCAATGGAAGAAGACTCTATTGCTTCTTTATTGAGATACGATATATTTAACAAATAAATTTAACAAGCGCGGATGAATGAATAGATGGATGTGTAGGTGGATGGGTAGATGAGATATATCAATGGATAGATGGGTAGACAAATATACATTCAGACAATTAGACTTGTATAGACACGGTACAACTCGACATACATACATATCTTAACTTAACTTCTTTATACTGGTTTAGAAGACTCTACAGAGTCTGTTACAACCAGTTTCTTGGAGGCTGGTTTTCACCGATGTGCGAGCACATCTTACTAGACTCAAACACTAGAGCTAAGTAGGCCTGCAGCCAGTTAGGCGCCATCTAAAGCTGGTGGAAACTACCTGGGGAAAGGTACACATAAATTGAGTGGATTTTTAACTTGAATTTTGTCGAGGCAGTGCCTGTTAAGCCTACTCTATTTGATTACTAACTGTCAAAAGATTTTAACGTGCTCGACACTGAGTCCGATCTCACTACCCAGAGATCAGGGGTTCCGATCTCACTACCCAGAGATCAGGGGGTCCGATCTCACTACCCAGAGATCAAGGGTCCGATCTCACTACCCAGAGATCAGGGGTCCGATCTCACTACCCAGATATCAGGGGTCTGATCTCACTACCCAGAGATCAGGGGTCCGATCTCAGTACCCAGAGATCAGGGGTCCGATCTCAGTACCCAGAGATCAGGGGTCCGATCTGACTATCCAGAGATCAGGGGTACGATCTCACTACCCAGAGATCAGAGGAATTTTGACCAGAAGAATCACGTGAAAAAATCCCGGTCTCCACCGTGTTTTGAACACGCGACCTGCGGCATCCGAGGCCAACACCTTACCTCGAGACCACTGAGTCCCCTCGATTATAGAGACAAGGTACAACTCGAGAGATACACTTACCTCAATATGAGCATTGATGTAGTGTTCCGTCCGTCCCTTGTACACCCAGGACTTAGCCTCCAACTCATCAACCACTGGGATCGGCCAGTTTGGGTCTATTCCCTCTGCGTGGTGCCAGATGAAGATCCAGCCAGAAACCTCCCTCACTGGCCATGACTTTACTCGGGCTGTGTCTGGAACTAGAAAAAGAAACCCAGGATTGTTGGAGTGACGGTATTGCCGGAGAAGAAAATCTAAAATGAATGTGTCGCCTTTCGCTTTCAAATATTAAGTTATCCGTCCCGAGGTCAGTAACAATATCCAAGGCCAGTCCTGCCTTTGGGAGGCTGCGCAACAGTGTCTGGAATCAGAGGGGTCTTAGGCTTGATACGAAAGTCAAAGTCTACCGAGCCGTAGTGCTCCCCATCCATCTGTATGTCAGTGAGACATGGACTGTGTACAGCAGGCATGGTAGGAAAATAAACCACTTCCATACAAGCTACCTCCGTAGATTGTTCAAAATAAAGTGCCATGATAAGGTACCAGACACCAGACCCCAAGATCGTCATGAAGGCAAAAATGCCAAGCATCCACACACTGTTGCAGAAGACCCAGATCAGTGCGTATGCCAGACAACCACATCCCCAAACAACTAATGTATGGTGAGCTGAAAGATGGCCTGCGTCAAGCTCGTGTCCAAAAGAAGCGTTTCAAAGACTCCCTCAAAGTATCTCTGACACGATCCAGTATTGATGCAAACTCATGGGAATACTTCGCACAGGACCACACGACATTGCGCAGAACCACCACCAGAGGCACCTCCATTGCTGAGGAGCGCCGGACCTTTGAAGCAAAGAAAAAACGCACTTTGCGAAACACAAAACAACTGACATTCACATGTCCAATTCTGACATTAATTGGTAGGTATGTGGAAGGATTTCTCGTGCCAGAATTGGACTATACAGCCACCTCCGGACTCACAGGTGAGGTACAGCACATCATGTCTGACTACTGTTATCATCACTGCTTGCGATGGACAGCTATTATTATTATAAGTTTGCCTTTACCTCTGGTCAGTTGAACATTCTAATCTGACTCTTGGCAGAGAATGCTGTAAAGTTCTATATTGTGTGAAGAGAGTTGAAATCAAATCTGGCCTTGATAATTCATGTCCTCTGTTTTTATCAATGTTATTTCTTAGATAAATAACAGGGGGGGGGGGGGGGGCGTGGCCTAGTGGTTAAGTGACACGGCTCACAACCAGAAGGTGCTGGGTTCGATTCCCCTCACAGCACCGGCCGTTTCCCCGGGGAAGCAATCCCTTAGAGAAGGAAGCAGACCCTTACATAAAATGCATGCTGACGTCTGATGCACTGGGCCGACAGGTGCAAAATAAAAACCACAGCGCAACGCACACCGTCTTGGGAATTAGAGAAATAAGGCGAACGCAAACAAAAAATAAGGAAAAAAAAAGATAAGGAAAAAAAAAGATAAGTAACATTGTGCACTTCTTAAATTACCTGACTGATAATTGTGGTGATGTCTCGTGTCTTGTTATTGATTATGGGTAGTGAGATCGGACTCCCGTGTTCAGTGTTGAGCATGGTAAAAATTCCTTGGCAGTTCGAAATCGAACAGAGTAGGCTAAACAACCGCTGCTCAGGCAAAATTCAAGTTAAAAATCTACTGAAGCTATGTGTACCTTTCCCCGTGTGGTTTGTTAAGAGCAGCTGTAGATGGCGCCTAACTGGCTGCCGGTCTACTTAGCTCTAGTGTTTGAGTCTATTAAGATGAACTCGTACATCGGTAAAAACCACCCTTCAAGAAACTAGTTGTGTACAGACTCTGTAGTCTTTTAAACCAGTATAAAGACGTTAAGTTATTCTAATTTCTTTTGTTTTGTACATATTATGCAACTCCACCTATTCTGCTTCATATGTTAGTCTGTCCATCTTTCCTTGTATCTCCTGCTGGTTATGTGACAGCATACATTACTGCAACATGGAGCGTCTTCCAGCTGTTTATCTAATGTCCTCTGTATTTTGTGCTCTCTGTTGTTTGTCACATTGCCCAGTTGATGGCTATGAGAAAGATGGGTCTGAAAATTTGCCTTTGTAGATTATTCTACATGTGCAGGCTTCAGACAATAAGGGCCCACTACACATGGGCATTGCCCAGAGGGATCCACTGAACAGGGTCAGTGACAAGAGGGATCCACAATACTTGGGAATTGACAAGATGGATCCACTATACTTGGGCATTGACAAGATGGATCCAATATACTTGGGCATTGACAAGAGGGATCCACTATACTTGGGCATTGACAAGAGAGATCAACTGAACAGGGGCATTGACAAGAGGGATCCACTATACTTGGGAATTGACAAGATGGATCCACTATACTTGGGCATTGACAAGAGGGATCCACTATACTTGGGCATTGACAAGAGGGATCCACTATACTTGGGCATTGACAAGAGAGATCCACTATACTTGGGCATTGACAAGAGGGATCCACTACACTTGGGCATTGACAAGAAGGATCCACTATACTTGGGCATTGACAAGAGGAATCCACGGCACGTGGGCATTGTCAAGAGGGATCCACTATACTTAGACATTGATTAGAGGGATCCACTACACTTAGGCATTGACAAGAGGGATCCACTATACTTGGGCATTGACAAGAGGGATCCACTGTACTTTGGCATTGACAAGAGGGATCCACTATACTTGGGCATTGACAAGAGGGATCCACTATACTTGGACATTGACAAGAGGATCCACTGTACTTTGACATTGACAAGAGGGATCCACTATAGTTGGGCATTGACAAGAGGGATCCACTATACTTGGGCATTGACAAGAGGGATCCACTGTACTTTGGCATTGACAAGAGGGATCCACTATACTTGGGCATTGACAAGAGGGATCCACTATACTTGGACATTGACAAGAGGGATCCACTGTACTTTGACATTGACAAGAGGGATCCACTATAGTTGGGCATTGACAAGAGGGATCCACTATACTTGGGCATTGACAAAAAGGATCCACTATACTTGGGCATTGACAAGAGGGACCCACGTCACGTGGGCATTGACAAGAGAGATCCACTATACTTGGGCATTGACAAAAGGGATCCACTGTACTTTGGCATTGACAAGAGGGATCCAATGCACAAGGGTCTTGATAAGAGGGACCCACTACACTTGGGCATTGATAAGAGGGATCCACTATACTTGGGCATTGACAAGAAAGATCCACTATACTTGGGCATTGACAAGAGGGATCCACTATACTTGGGCAGTGACAAGAGAGATCCACTATATTTGGGCATTGACAAGAGAGATCCACTATACTTGGGCATTGACAAGAAGTAGCCACTATACTTCGGCATTAACAAGAGGATCCACTACACAAGGGTCTTGACAAGAGGGACCCACTACACTTGGGCATTGACAAGAGGGACCCACTACACATGGGCATTGACAAGAGGGACCCATTGCACCTGAGCATTTCGGATATCAGGGGTAAAAGAATCAGACGAGTGATATCATTGATGGCACAGGCAGAGACAACGATTGGTCAGGTGACACAAGTAGAGACCATAAACATCGAGGAAGAATAGATCCACACCGGACACAAAATAACAAGACAACCACTGGAACAGTGGCAGGGGGAAAGCGGACCTTGAGGTTATAGAACAATTATGTGCAAATGTCCAGGATTCTGATGCTGTCATATATATCGATGAATTTATGCTATGCAGTAAAAAAGCTGACTGGGGCTTTTCTGCTAGAGTGAGAGGCAGGGTTGTTACCGAGATGAGCGGTGCATACTGGACAACAATGTTTAGTATCAGAATGGAGATTGAGGCAGTGTTATCAGCTCTGATGTGGCTATCTGAGACTTCTTCAATGAGGGCCGTAATAATTTCTGGCTCAATCGTTGCTTCGGAGTGTGCAGAAGGGCTGGCTGTGAGGTGAGTGGATAGGGGATATAGAGGTCTCGAACCTCTATGAACTTGTGTGGATCTACTATCCTGGCTCTGCTGGAGTTTGTGGGAATGAAAGAGCTGGCATCCTGGTCGCCAGGGACATTTACAGTGAAAAGAGGGGACATTTTGAAGTTGATCAACGATCGCCTTTCTGATAAGACACTACAGTCGATGAACCAGCAATCAATCAATCAATCAATATATAAATCAATACAAAAATAAATAAATAGTTCAGTCATTCAATCAATCAATGCAAACAATTGATCAATAGATAAATAAATAAATAGATTAAACAGTCAACCATTCAATCACCCAATCAATCAAGCAATTTCAAGCAACCGATTAATCGAACTGTCAATCAAACTGTCATTCATTCCATCAATCAAACAATGGACCAATCAATCAAACAACAATTAATCAACAAAACAATCAATCAATTGATCAAACAGCCATTCAATCACTCAATCAACTGATAAATAAATCAATCGATCAAACAGTCATTCAGTTAATAAATCAATCCAGAAATCAATTTGAAGCAATCAGGCCATCGAAATTGCAATCAAACTGTCCAATCAATAAATCAATAATTCAACCAATCAGACAACGAACCAATCAATCAAACCACAATTAATCGATCAATCAATCAACAATTAATCAAGAAACATTCAATCGTTCAATTCGTAAGTCAATCAATCCGTCAGACAATCAATAAAATAATAAATCAGTAAATCAACCAATAAAATAATTAGTAAAACAATCAAAGAACAATTATTCAACTAAACAAACAATCTTTGGTCAATCAATTCGTCAGTCAATCAATGAATCAGTCAGTCAGTCAATCAATCAGTTAATCTATCAGTGAACCAATAAGTCAGCAGACCAAACAATCAGTCAACAAATCAAACAATCAGTCAATCAACCCGTCAGCTCGCCAGCCATTCAATCAACCAAACAATCCTTTTTACTTTTATCCGTATAAGGTATGGAGACACATTTCCCGTCATGCCCCCGGAACTTCCAGGCATGGAATGGACATTCAATGCAGTCGTCAAAGACGCGGCCACCTGCCGCCAAATTAGCTCCCATGTGAGGACAATAGGCGTCCAGCACATGCGCAGTCCCCGTCTGGTCCCTGAAGACCGCCATGTTTTGGCCTGGAGATGGAAATGAACATAATAACATGTTAAACGAGTTTGTCTGTCCTAGAAAACTTACTTGACTTTTATTATTAGATTGCTAGCTGTGTACTCGTTACTTGAGTGGTGGCTGGGATGAAAAGAACATGTCAACTGTAACCTTCTTAGCATGATGTAAAAGGGATTAGCGAGGATTGTGCATAGAGCCAGCAGTCTCATCATGAATCAATTATTGCTATTACAATTAACCACATTAAGACAGCGCCAGGCCAGTATCACCAGGTAATCCCTGGGAAGGAGAGGTATAGGTAGACAAAGAAATACATGGAGATGAGATATATAGGTGGAAGTAAAGAAAACATGAAAAAGCTGGAAAGAAGTGGAAAAGTGGCACAGGACTGAGGGTTGGTTGACGGCCTATACGTCATTGGGTGATTAAAGGCGAATGAGACTACAATTAACAACCGGAAAAGATGGGATACATACTTCTTGTGAGGGGCCTAGATGCAGCTGAAAGTATGAGCTGTAGCGATCAGTGACCCAAAGCTGACTGCTAGCGTCAGGGCTAGTTCCACCTCCACGTGATGATCCTTGATTACAGGCTCCACCATGGTAGACTGGCTACGGAGAAGGGATCGGGTAGGGAAGACTAACCCGGTATCTAAAAATGCAGGGGAGGAAGACTAACGTCTGGTCAGTCAGGCAAAATATACTGATCAGACATGTTAGTCAGGGTCAGGCAAAACATACTGATCAGACATGTTAGTCGGGGTCAGGTAAAATATACTGATCAGACATATTAGTCAGGGTCAGGCAAAACATACTGATCAGACATGTTAGTCAGGGTCAGGCAAAACATACTGGTCAGATATGTTAGTCTGGGTCAGGCAAAACATACTGGCCAAGACCCTCACCTCGGCTTGCTCGCAGTCCGTTCTGGAAACGGGCTGTTTTTATGACAGCCGGGTTAACACTTTGAGGGATCAACGTGATCTCCGTAGTAGTTAACGAAACACAGAGGAATCCAAGCATAGCACAACATAAGGGAGGAACCCCCCCCCCCCCCCCTTCTTCATCAGCACATTCAGGATGTAAGAAAATTTACAACCCACCACTTAACGTCTTTTTTAGAGCGCACAAACGAGTAATCCTACACATAGTGGGTATTCAACAACAACAACAACAACAACAGCAAAAACTAACCTAGTAATGCAATGTTGAAGTAGGAAAGTGTAATTATCGCAGTCAATCTGTAAACTACGACACAACATTCTTCGTTCTGTGGTCTTTATTAGGGACAGATAAAAAAAGCTAAAACATCTAACACATTAGAACGCAAATAGAAGACATGGTATCAAGTAAAAGCATGATGGATGAAGAGCAGAGATTAGTGCAACAGGATGTCAAAGCTCGGGGTTAACCAATTGATAAATCAAAACACTCGGAAGTGACGTCATCACATGTACTCAAGGGTTGGTGATACGCGGTAAGATATCTGGTTGAAGTCTCTTTTGTGGAGTCAAAGGTCAAGTTGTCGTGGCCTAGGGGTGAAACGTTCGTTTCAGAATACCAACCGGGTTTGGATCACGCCTTGTCCAGTTTGGCAAGACTTCCTAGGTGCGATCGAGCGAGATCTTGTATCATGAGTTACCTCTAGTCATCTAGAGAGAGAGAGAGAGTCTTGCCACTGGTCCAAGTTAGCTTGGCATGAGAGAGTGAGGTTGATGACCAGCGTATTTTACTTCTCACACTTAATCTTCTATTCACTTAAACTGTTTTCCATTTCAGTGTCAGGATATGAAGAGCCCTACTGTGCGCCTCATGCACAGTGGCATTCACCGCCTCAGATATTCAAGTAAACCACTTTTTTCGTGGTCAGCCTTTGGCCTTGAATCCGTTGTATTTAAATAGCTTGCTTGTTTGCGCACCTATGCTTTAGATCTTTAGATGAGACACTTCTGCATAGTTCTGTGTCATCCACGAATTTTGCAATCATGGATCTGACATCGTCATATATATATATATATATATATATATATATATATATATATATATATATGTGTGTGTGTGTGTGTGTGTGTGTGTACATATATAAGTACATGTACGTGTACGCGTATACGTCTCTATCTCTCTCTCATTCTCTCTGTTTACCATGCGCGTGGCGCCCTGTGAGGTTTGTCCAGCTCTGTCTCCTGTATTTCGACACTGTCCGCTATGGCTGTGAAGGCCGATCCATAAGTGACAGTCCCTGCCACAGATCGTACAACCATACTGAGGAGGCTGGCTTGCCGATGTGTTCCCCGATCTCTTCAGTCTTCTTTATCCTTTTTTTTATTGCAGCCAGAAGGCCTCTATCAGCGTCCGCAGCTACTAAGCCCCTTCCAACTGACTTCAACCAGAAGGCCTCTATCAGCGTCCGCAGCTACTAAACCCCTTCAACTGACTTCATCCAGAAGGCCTCTATCAGCGTCCACAGCTACTAAGCCACTTCCAACTGACTTCAACCAGAAGGCCTCTATCAGCGTCCGCAGCTAATAAACCCATTCAACTGACTTCATCCAGAAGGCCTCTATCAGCGTCCGCAGCTACTAATCCCCTTCCGACTTCAACCAGAAGGCCTCAATCAGCGTCCGTAGCTACTAAGCCCCCTCCAACTGACTTGTCTCCAAACATCTCGATCCTGAGCAATTATTTTCTCAGCCCTTGGATTGGATGCCGCATGACTTCATCTCCATGTTGCCTATGTTCTTGAATCGCAGTGTAGGACGGCCAGTTCTTCTAACTCCAATGGCCTGTTGTTCATAGAGGATATCCTTTGGCAGCCTCTCATCTTTCATGCGGTAAACATGCCCCAATCATCGAAGACGTCGCTGGTTCAACCGCGAGTACATGATGTGAGGGTTTGCTCGCTGTAAGATCACATTATGTGGCACTTTCTCTTGCCACGCAATCCATAATATACGCCGAAGACACCTCACGTGAAAGCTATTGAGCGGTGGTTGCTGTTTAGTTTAAGTGCTCCAAGTCTCGCTTCCATACACGAGAGTGCCAACAGCGCAGGTCTGATAAACCCGGACCTTGGTGTAGTGAGACAGCGCAGTCAGTGTTTTCCCAGACTCAGTTAGTCAGGAGAGCTATGATGGTACTCGCCCTACCAAGGCTATTATCTCTTATCTCTCTCTCTCTCTCTCTCTCTCTCTATATATATATATATATATATATATATATATATATATATATATATATATATATATATAAGGCAAAAGGCAGGGGTAGATCAAGAAGACGATGGCACCAAGATATCCAGGAATGCCTGGGTATGACTGTGGCGGAGGCTGGAGTTTTGGCAAGGGAATGAGTTTCTTTCAGACAGACTGTGCTGGAAGCGACGTTCTATAAAGGACGTGCTACGTGATGATGATGATAATGATGATGATATATATATATATATTATAAATAAATTTACTGTCTATATTTAAAATTGCAATAAAGACAAACACAAAAAAGAACCTCTCGCATATTGTTAACTTAGTGTTTACTCTGTGCTATGAAAATTCCCAACTGTTGTTTAAGTAGCAAAGATTGTTCCGCGACTGTTATCGCATATTTTCATTAGTTTTAAATGTACCGGCATGAAGAAACTGTCGATTTCAGGTTTTATTTGTTTATCAACGTTTGATAACAGCAGTTGACCTGCATTTATTGCGACCCGGTGTTATAACAGAAAACATCTATCAGAAATAAGTTCCGCTTGTAGATAGTCAAATCATAACATAGGATCAAGATGCTGAGCATCACATGAGCTGCAGTGGTCAGCGACCCATAGCTGACTGCTAGCGTCAGGGCCAGCGAACCAGAGCTGTCAATACCCTTCTACACCTCTACGCTGTGATCCTGGATAACAGGCTGCAGCAGGGCAGACTGGCTAAGGAGAAGGGATCGAAGGGGGAATGCTAACCCGGTACTAAAAAAATGCTTGCTGAAGTCGGATGTGTTGGACCGAAAGGTGCAAATATCGCAGTCATGCTGTAAACTACGACACACCGCATACCGTTCTCTGGACTACATTCTGCTACTTAAGCCCTTTCAGGGTTTGGTAGCGGGAGATTGAGAACGAACAAAGCCAAGCCAATCAGAACCAAGCCAAGCGAAACCAAACCAAGCCAAACCAAACCAAGCCAAGCCAAACCAAGCCAAACCAAACCAAGCCAAGCCAAACCAAGCCAAACCAAACCAAGCCAAATCATAACATAAGATGCCCGACCTCAAATAGAAATAAGAGCCAGAATTGTATTAGCAAATAAAGGCATTTAGTGAGAAGCAAACAGTCCTGATATTTGTATTAGGTAGCATTAATATAACCACGGAAAATAATCCTGACTACATCTGGCTGGTCTCTGGCGTTGTTCGGTTCTGAAACATAAACGATAATTAAAAGAGATGAGAAATACTTGGATGGTTTTGACACGTGGTGTTAGCGAAAGACGAATAACGTGAGCTGGACAGAGAGGAAATCAAACGACAGCTTCTTGTCGGAAGTTGGGGTGGAAATAAAGCTGCTACAAAAGAAATAAAAACGACTGGCCTGAATAGGTGACAGCCTACGTCACAAGAACCCAAGGAAGAAAGTATTGATGGACAGAACACAGGGAATGAGAGGAAAAGATACATTTGTGACACAAACATGCAGTGACATTACGGTGAAGACTAATGCTGAGCTGATACGGTCACGGATGATAGACAGAATGGGATCAAGATGCTGAGCATCGCATGAGCTGCAGTGGTCAGCGACCCATAGCTGACTGCTAGCGTCAGGGCTAGTGAACCATAGCTGACTGCTAGAGTCAGGGCCGGTGACCCATAGCTGACTTCTAGCGTCAGGGCCAGTGACAAACAGCTGACTGCTAGCGTCAGGGCCAGTGAACCAGAGCTGACTGCTAGCGTCAGGTGCAGTAAACCATAGCTTACTGCTAGCGTTAGGGCCAGTGAACTATAGCTGACTGCTAGCGTCAGGGCCAGTGAACCATAGCTAACTGCTAGAGTCAGGGCCGGTGACCCATAGCTGACTGCTAGCGTCATGGCCAGTAAACCAGAGCTGACTGCTAGCGTCAGGTGCAGTGAACCATAGCTTACTGCTAGCGTTAGGGCCAGTGAACCATAGCTGACTGCTAGCGTCAGGGCCAGTGAACCATAGCTGACTGCTAGAGTCAGGGCCGGTGACCCATAGCTGACTGCTAGCGTCAGGGCCAGTGAACCAGAGCTGACTGATAGCGTCAGGTGCAGTGAACCATAGCTGACTGCTAGCGTCAGGGCCAGTGAACCAGAGCTGACTGCTAGAGTCAGGGCCGGTGACCCATAGCTGACTTCTAGCATCATGGCCAGTGACCCATAGCTGACTGCTAGCGTCAGGGCCAGTGAACCAGAGCTGACTGATAGCGTCAGGTGCAGTGAACCATAGCTTACTGCTAGCGTTAGGGCCAGTAAACCATAGCTGACTGCTAGCGTCTGGGCCAGTGAACCAGAGCTGCCAAGACCCTTCTACGCCTCCACGCGGTGATCTTCGATAACAGGCTGCAGCAGGACAGACTGGCTATGGAGAAGGGATCGAAGAGGGAAGTCTAGTCCGGTACCAAAAAATCATTGCTGAAGTCGGATGCGCCGGACCGAAAGGTGCAACTATCTCAGTGAAGCTGTAAACTACGACACAACGCATTCCGATCTCCGGACTACATCCTGCTACTTGCAAAACCACTTTGAGGACTTGGTAGCGGGAGATTGAGAACGAACAACGACGACAAAGAAGAAGAAGAAGAAGAAGCACGACATAATCTATAGCTTGCAAACCAGACCCTGGCGACTTGATGATGATGATGATGATGATGATGATGATGATGATGATGATGATAGTATATGACCCATTCATCCGAATTAGGAAGAGAACGATTTTCTTCTTTCAAGCATGTTAGTAAAAGTGACTAAAGAGGGTTGTGAATTGAATCTTAAAATGCCCATGCTGCTAGAAGTCACCTGTACTGAGTCAGCTGAGAACCAACTAACACATACTTCTTCTTCTTCTCTTCTTCTTCTTCTTCTTCTTCTTCTTCGTACGCTGTCAGACGTCAACCTTTATTTTTTCGAAGAAAGCAGCGGTCATCCTGAGGCTGTCGACACTGCCATAGAGCTTGTCTAGTGTTGCCACTGGTGATCGCCACATCTGCTTTCTCTCATCCTCGTATGTCGGGCAGTTTTGCAGCAGATGTTCAGCGCTCATTTTCCCAGTACCGCACATGCATTCGTCAGTGCTACCTATCTTCAATTTATTGAATACAACTAACACATACCACATAAGAGAATGAATATGCTGTCCAATAACAAACCTCTGCTTTCCTTCATGTTGTCTAATGATTATGTATTTAGAGTGCGTGTAATATAGATAGACACATGCCTGTACAAATGTCACAAGGGACGGTGGATGTAGAGTGGTGGTCAGGCTTAAAAACTGGGAAACGGTAACCAAGTCCATATCACCAGTCACGTTCTGAAGCATTTTTAGAGCCGAAACAGAAGAGTAAAGCTCAGCGTGCACGAAGCACATATTAGGGCCCGGTCAAGAAATCTCTTCATAACTTGACGCTGAAAGACACAAGCACTTTTTAGGGCCCGGTCAAGAAATCTCTTCATAACTTGACGCTGAAAGACACAGCTAGTTGCCTCTTCTTGTTTCCCCTAATATATTTCGTAGGCATCTAATTTCTGTTACGATTTGCCGTTTTATATTTGATGTTATTGTCCATTGTTATTGTCCATTGTTAGTGGCATTGGTAGTATAGTGTCGGGACGAATATCGTGTTGAGTAGAGCTCTTTGGGTAGTTATTTTGACGTGCTTGCAATTAAGTTCTTTAAGTAGAATGTCCCTTACAGAGCTTCGCTTCTTTCAACCATCACCTATTTGGCTGTTTTAAGTTTCTTGGCAAGTGTGCAGTATGATAGGTTGCCATTACTGTCCGTACGTGGAGAAGCAATTTCTCGAGAAAGAAACTTGTGTCTGCCAAACTGGATATGGTGGGAATCGAACCCGGTGCGCTGAGATTTGGAAAACCAAGCGAGTTTCAACCCTAGGCCACACAGCCTCCAATTGAGTTAATTGTCCATTTTTCTGATTCGCCTTTTTGAATTTTTGTTGAATTTCGGTTGTGATTCGTCCTTCTGCTGAAAAGGTGGCCTTCACGAATGTCAAAAGGAGATCGTTCCCCGATCATACAAAAAAGATACGACAGACCAGATTACCGTAGTTGATTAATACAAGCAAGGATCTCTAGACCACGTAAGACAGAAGGCCAACTTTCGAAGAGCATTCTCTTATCACCTCTAACTTCTCTTTGACGACCATGACTAGAAGGACATATGCAAGCTACACAAACTGTGAGGTTTCTTACTTTTATTATCAGCGTGTCAGAACATCACTTGACATACATATGTCGCAACACTTATATCAGCAAAACCCGATGTTATCCCTGCCAACAAAGGTCACAAAAAAGTGCAATTTAGCAACCACTTGGCCTCGATTAGGCAGGGGCTATATAAATGTTTAAATGCTAAGTAGCAGATAAAAAACTATATACTTGGGTCGATCCAGGGTATAAGTTGAAGGCAAGGTCTCTCAGGAGTTGCCACTGCCTGGAATATAGTGTTAATCCCCACTTCGCTGACCAAACTGCTGTAAAAAGTTCCATTTCCAGGTGTACTGTATGATCACTATGTTACCCAGAACCCATATTCTAGGTATAGCTGCTACACATAAAGTTTGTAAAGTAAAGTTTTGTCCCATAGTAGTTATACTACTTTCGGGGAATGAAGTTGTTAGAGACTTCAGTATACTAAGTAAAGTTTTGTCCCATAGTAGTTACACTACAGCCAGGGAATGAAGTTGTTAGAGACTTCAGTATACTAAGTCAAGGTTTGTCCAATAGTAGTTACACTACAGCCAGGGAATGAAGACGTTAGAGACTTCAGTATACTAAGTCAAGGTTTTGTCCAATAGTAGTTACACTACTGTCGGGGAATGAAGACGTTAGAGACTTCAGTATACTAAGTCAAGGTTTGTCCAATAGTAGTTACACTACAGCCAGGGAATGAAGACGTTAGAGACTTCAGTATACTAAGTCAAGGTTTGTCCCATAGTAGTTACACTACTGTCAGGGAATAAAGTTGTTAGAGACTTCAGTATACTAAGTTCCAAACTTCATGAAATAGGATGGCCATAAAATTTCGTCGCTGCTTTCTTCTTCCCTGGTTGTAGGCCAGGTACCCATTTACCGCTTGGTCGTTGAGAATGATGTACAATAAAAGTCTTTGCTGTGGTTTATCAATCAATCACTCACTAAACCAATCAATCAAAGCCCATCACTTCTCTCGGCGCATATATCATTGACAACATAGCGCCAGCAAGCAAAGTTCGGTTCTGGTCTTTCTGTCTCTCTCCAGGTGCAATCGTGTAACTGTGGCTCACATCTTCTTCTCTATGTTTTTAAAGGCCTGCATCATTTACTCTTTCCCTGCTGATTCCATGGGAGAGCATGTCAAGCTATATTTTTTGTTGTTTTCTGTTTTTGCGTTCGACTTATTTCTCTATTCCCCAAGTCGTTATGCGTTGCACTGTGATTTTTATTTTGCGCCTGTCGACCCGGTGTATCCAACTTCGGCATGCAATTTATGTAAGGGTCTGCTTCCTCCTGCATTTTCTAAGGATTTGCTTTCCCAGGGTAACGGCTAATGCTGTGATGGGGATCGAATCCAGCACCTTCGGTTTGTGAGCCGTGTCACTTAACCACTAGCTATGTTGAAAGACGCTTTCCTTAGTATATGTCCTGTAAAACTCCATTTTCTTCGCTTAATTTGCTCTTCCAGGGGCTGTTGTTGGCATCTATTCCATAGCTCTTCATTTCTTCCCATGTTCTAACACTTTATGCCCATTGTTCTTCGTATGCATTTGTTAACGAAGAATTGTAATCTGTGTTGTGTGGCCTTGGTCGTTCTCCATGTTACTGCTCCATACAATAGCACCGACTTGACACTGGAGTTATATATTCTAACTTTTGCGTAAATCTTGATTTATCTGGATCTCACTATGTTGTTTAGTGTCAGGAATGCCATTCTTGCCTTTCCAATTCGGATCTTTACATATGTATCCTTCCGCGTGTCAATTTTGCCGCCGAAATAAATAAAGGTCCATCTTCACTTGTCAACTGTCACCCCCCCCCCCCCCCCCCACTTCAACACCCGAACTTCATCTCGATCAGGTCAGGTCAGGTCAGATCAGGTCAGGTCAGGTCATCCCGTGACCGGTGAGGTCGTTGGGGTACACATGAAGACATTCTCACACCACGCCGCCCTTCTCTGTCAGCCGCCGCTGCCTGTGCCTCTTCTAGTCGGAGATTGGTCCATTCTTTTATGTTGTCCTCCTTTTTGGGACGGCCTCTTCGTCGTCTGCCTTGCACCCTCCCGTGGAGGATCGTATTTGAAAGACCATTTGATCTCGATATTTGACAGTACCAAGCAAGTTTTCTTCTTTTGACAGTTGCAAAAGATGTCTTCAAAAGGTCCTATTGCTGTTGTAATTCTATCTCGTATTTCCTCATTTGTAACTCGATCTTTGTACGTGACGTTTAAAAATCTTCGGAAACATATCATCTCCAAGGCATATATCCTTCGTTGAAGGTCAGCTGTAACTGTCCATGTCTCACAAGCATAGAGGAATATTGACGGGACCGGTGTACGCATTAATATGATTTTCGTGCATAGTGCTAATCGTTTATCTTGCCAGATTTTGTTAAGCCGTGCAAGCGCCGCTATTGTCTGTGCTATTCTGGCCAACGCCTCACATTTGGATCCTTCCTCACTGATAATCCACCCCAGATATTTAAAACGGCCAACCACTTCGAGTTCCTGACCATTAGCTTTTATCCTAGTGTTAAAGCCCTCGGCGTTGTTGGTCATTAATTGTGTCTTTCCAGCGTTTATCTCCATCACGATCACACAAAGATAATCAACGCTGCTACCTATGTCAGACTTGGTCCTGAATCAAAGACACAGGACAGAAGAATTACATGGGAAACTAAATGTCTGAGAAGATCCATTAATGTCTTCAGGAGAGATTGATTAATTCATGTTGAATTCCCACAATTGGGAAGTCTCCTTTTCGAAAAAGGACGTTAAGTGGCTGGTTGCAGTAGGTTGATATAGGTGGACCTGGGTCCTCCAGGCGACTGAGTTTTGCTTGGCTTTATCTGTGTGTCGCTCACTACTTCGGGAATCACGTCGATTCCCCAGCTCGTTAGCCAGAATGACAAGAAGGACAGCCCTTTTCCATGAAGGGCTACGGGGAAGTCGAGGTAGGGGTCTTGGCCAGTATATTGACACCCATGTTCGATCCCCCCACCCCCCCCCCCACGATCGTTACCTTTCCCCCCGCAGATGGATATATTACGTAATATAAATACTGCAGCAACCCAGGCTTGCAACAGCCGCCGCAACGCATTTGGGAACCTGCGTTTTAATTCACCCCAAACAAAAGACATATTTACTTTTAGCACCGAATTTGTTTTCAGGTAGTGACGTCACAGAATAGTCAACTTTTAAACTGTTGGGGTGTCAAACATTCTTCGAGAATAGACGAGAATTTATGCTTCGGCTTATTCCTACCGTCTTAGAAATGAATGTCTTGTACCCGTCAACATTAGTCCATGATAAAGAAAGTTGCATCACGTTTCTACAGCAGTATAGCATTATACAAGTAGTCAGAAAATGTAATAACACCCATATAATATAAACCTAACCCTAACCCATATAATATAAACCTAACCCTAACCCATATACTATAAACCTAACCCTAACCATAACCCTAACCCATATAATATAAACCTAACCCTAACCATAATCCTAACCCATATAATTTAAACCTAACCCTAACCCATATAATATAAACCGAGCCCTAACCATAACCATAAGTCTAACCCTAAATATAATTCTAATCATAAATGTAACCCTTTGCAAAACTGAATTTAACCATCTTGTCTACATATGTACACTTTGTCTAAAGTCGTTACTTACTTATATTTTAATATTTATAATAGTTAGATCATACAGGAAAGGGGCGGGAGTACGTCCAGGTGGCAGTGGAAAAGGCTAATGCCATGTTGGGCATGATAGAAACATTTCACAGAAAAGCAAGGAAGTAATAGTCAAGTTATTGGTGGGAAATCATTGGTGGAGTCCACATCATAGAGTGGAAATAAACATGCTGGAAATGGTATGAAGAAGAGCTACAACAATGGTCGCGGGGTTTCAGAATTATAGTTATGAGGAAAGGTCTTCAGTGTCTGGAGCGGTGAATTCTTCTTCTTCTTCTTCTTCTTCTTATTCTTCTTCTTCTTCTTCTTCTTCGTTCGTTCTCAATCTCTCGCTACCAAACCCCGAAAGGGTAAGTAGCAGAATGTAGTCCAGAGAACGGAATGCGTTGTGTTGTATGTTAAAGCTTGGCTGCGATATTTGCACTTTTTGGTCCAACACATCCGACTTCAGGAAGCAATTTTTAGTACCGGGTTAGCATTCCCTTTTCGATCCCTTCTCCTTAGCCAGTCTGCCCTGCTGCAGCCTGTTATCCAGCTCTGGTTCGCTGGCCCTGACGCTAGCAATCAGCTATGGGTCGCTGACCACTGCAGCTCATGTGCTGCTCAGCATCTTGATCCCGGAGAAGAATTCGAGGTGACTTAATACAAGTGTATAAAATAATAAATGGAAAGGATACGTTAGACTATACCAAGTTTTTCAAAGTACAACGGGCTAAAAGAATAAGAGGGTACAGCTACAAATTGTAAGTAAAAGTAAAGTAAAGTATCCCATAGCATTACTGCCGTAGGGGTGTGAGGTGTTAGCGATCTTACATTTCAAAGGCTCGGCTATATGAGGGCGGTAGCCATCTCCTCTCCCTCGCCGCTTTTACTTCCCGGACTGAACCGGTACCCATTTAAGGCTGGGTCGACCCGGGAACCATTGCGGTCTGAAAAAAACATTACCGCCTCAACTGGGGAATGAACCCAGGACCACTCAGATGCGAAGCCAGCGCGCTAACCACTGCGCTACGCGGCTCCAAATTGTAGACAGGTGCATATTAGATATTAGCAAACATTCTTTTAGTCAGAGAGTGGATAATTTTTGGAATGCATTGTCGTAAGGTGTAGTGGAAGCACAGTCAGTTAATGCATTATAGGATTGGATGCTCTCAGTATTTTCGGTATCCGTAGAGTGAAATAAACTGGTTGTATACAGACTCTGTAGAGCCTTCTAAACCAGTATAATGAAGTTAAGTTAAATAAATTAAGTTATTTATTTAAAATAAAATATCCGAAATGGAATGTCCCGTCACGAATGATGGGAACCATGGACCTCTATTTGGGGTGAATTAGGACGGAAGTACCCACACTTGTCCCAGGAAAAGCGACGTGAGCTCCCCACGTCGCTTAAAGACACAAATTGACAGGAAAAGTAAAGAAAACGAATTAAAGGAAAACAAATTCATGTGACGACCCGACCTGTCAATTACGAATAATGAAAGTAGGTCAACGCCTCGTCACGGTAGCGTGTTCGTGGAAATGCTCACGTAGTTCCAACTTTATGACAGCGGCTCAACAATGATATGGTGACGATTAATCTGCAAAAATTATAAATGTGGGCCAACTTCTTCAACTCCACGGGCCTGAAGTCTGTGGGCCATCCGTGTTAACACGCTATTTATATAGCCAAGGTCACGAGGTTTGGTTGTTGTGTTGAAACTAAGGACGCTACCTCCGATGTAGGGCTATAGTTATCAATCCCTGGTCCTCGGAGAGTCCTGTGCAGGGGGGGGGGGGGGCAAGGGGGGGGTGGACGAGGAGAGAGTGTTGTGGGGGCATGAGGAGAGAGTCTTGTGGGGGATGAGGAGAGAGTGATGTGGGGGGGGGGGCGGGAGATGAGGATAGAGTCTTGTTGGGGCATGAGGAGAGAGTCTTGTGGGGGCATGAGGAGAGAGTCTTGTGGGGGCATGAGGAGAGAGTCTTGTGGGGGCATGAGGAGAGAGTCTTGTGGGGGCACGAGGAGAAAGTCTTGTGGGGGCATGAGGAGAGAGTCTTGTGGGGGCACGAGGAGAGTCCTGTGGGGGCATGAGGAGAGAGTCTTGTGGGGGCATGAGGAGTGAGTCTTGTGGGGGCACGAGGAGAGAGTATTGTGGGGGCACGAGGAGAGAGTCTTGTGGGGGCACGAGGAGAGAGTCTTGTGGGGGCACGAGAAGAGAGTCTTGTGGGAGGATGAGGAGAGAGTGTTGTGGGGGGGGGGATGAGGATAGAGTCTTGTGGGGGCATGAGGAGAGAGTCTTGTGGGGGCATGAGGAGAGAGTCTTGTGGGGGCACGAGGAGAGAGTATTGTGGGGGCATGAGGAGAGAGTCTTGTGGGGACATGAGGAGAGAGTCCTGTGGGGGGGGAACGAGGAGAGAGTGTTGTGGGGGCACAAGGAGAGTGTCCTGTGGGGGCATGAGGAGAGAGTCTTGTGAGGGCAGGCGTAGTGAGTTGCGGAGAGTTCGGTGGGGCGGAGGGGGGGGGGCGGGGGGTAAGGAGTGTTCTGGTTGGGGAAGGTGGGGTCTGCGAAGTGTCCTGTGTGGGGGGTCCGTGGAGAGTACTTCTGGTGCACACGGAGAGTACGCAGAAAGGTTTCTCACCTGCCGAGAACATAACACAAAGCACGAACTGCGTACCTCCAGCCATGAACCCAGGGCTCTCCAGCGATGAACCCAGGGATCTCCAGCGATGAACCCAGGGATCTCCAGCGATGAACCCATGGATCTTCAGCGATAAACCCAGGGATCTCCAACGATGAAGCCAGGGATCTGCTGAAAGATTGTCACCATGAACCGACAGTCGTAGCTCGAATTCGAACCCCGACCCTCTGAACACAAGGTAAACGTCTTGACCACTTGACCACAGTGATCCCCTTGTATGAATGTAGACTATACTGTCGTCCAGTATGCCTGAGTGGTCCGCTGGGGTCTTTGTGTGGGACAATGAAAAGAATAGCACCACTGCCCTACAGAGAGCATGTCGTAAGATGCGACTGTGTGACGTGGCATAACACCGGCCACAAATAAGACCGTTTGTTTAGAGCAGATGGCGCCTAACAGGATGTGGGTCTACTTTGCTCTAATGTTTGGGTCTATTAAGATGGTCTCGCACATCGGTTAACCACCCTTCGTAAGCGCTTGTCCCAACTCAGCAGAGTATTAAGCTGCTCGAGCCTAGCCCGCTAAGCAGGAACCCCTTCTCCCGGCTACATCCAGCTCATACCAGAGCTGGGACCTGCACAGTGGCATGTCCTCCTATAGAAGTACAGGTCGACTAAGAACTAAGAACTGTTGTCCAGGCGATAAATCACTATTTGTATCCTAACCTAGCCCTCGAGCCGGATTTAGTTTGCCAACCCTGCCCTAAAGTGAGGGGGGACCTAGATTCTACCTTCCGTAAGCCTGTGATATCTGTTAACTTTCCATAGTGTCAGCAATGTGAGACTAGCGAGTCTGTGGAGTTTCTTCCCACCCTAGACAGAAGCCAGCAATGCACTGTCCTGACATTCAGTAATTGGCAGAATGTATTAGCAACGCTCCAATGTACCCAAGCTAAGTCAGGTTCACCGAGCACATTCCCTGCCGCGAACTGTGTACTGGTTATTCCGAGTTCTCCTGGGTTCTAGACCTGTGACCAAAAGTTAAAGACAATTGGGTAGTCATTTCCTGGGCCACTGTCTCTTTACCATTACGCTTAATTGTCATGCGCTGCAAATGTTTGGTTCTCTTTTCAGCGCGGTGGTAGTTCCTGCCCATCCACAGAGGTGTATACAGTGGGGGTTACACAAGTTCTTTAATTCGAGGTTTGCTTCTAAAGAGATGTGTTTAGCCTGGGAGTTCGCCACTGTTAGTTACCATGGCTTCCTGGGGAGTGCGTGGTTCTTCACCATGGGAGTATGAGAGGTTAGCTACACCAAGAGGCCAATGCCACAATGGTTTCTTCTTTCGGGAAGACAATTATCACTTGGTCTTCTTCGTCTTCGTCGTTCGATCTTAAACTCTCGCTACCAAGCCCTTAAAACGAGCTTTGTAAATAGGATATAGTCCGGAGAAGGAATGCGTTGTGTTGTAGTTCACAGCTTGACTGCGATATTTGCACCTTTTGGTCCGATACATCCGACTTCAGCAGGTATTTTTGGGTAACGGGTTAGCCTTCTCTCTTCGATTCTTTCTCCTTAGTCAGTCTGCCCTGCTGCAGCGTGTTATCCAGGATCGTCGCGTGAAGGTGTAGAACTGTCTTGTCAGCTCTGGGTCCCAGACGTTACCAGTGAGCTTTGGGTCACTGGCTGCTGCAGTTCATTCACTCTTGATCTCATCACTAGGTCTAGGGTGATGTTCATCCATCACATGTGATAAAGACCACTCTCTTTGTTCAACCACGTGGACAGCCTTTTCTCTTGCTGTGTCCGCTGAAGTCGGTGACTTGAGGGGTGATTTGGATTAAAGTGAGAAAGCAACTGCGCCTTTTGTCAACCTCACTCTCTGGTGCTGAGCTAACCTTGGCCAGTGGCAAGATATTTATCGAGACGACTGGAGATAGCATGAATGCAGATTTTTCCTCAGCGTTTACTCCCGAAGCCTTAGAAAATGCAGGACGAAGCAGCCCTTTACATAAATGCATGCTGAAGTCAGATGCACTGGGCCGACAGGTGAAAAATAAAAACCACAGTCCAACGCACACCGCTTTGAGTGAGTAGAGAAATAAGGCGAACGCAAAAAAACAAACAAACACACACACACACACACTTACACTCACACATGCTCACATACACACTCACACTCACAAACACACACACACATACACTCACACAAACACACGCTTACACACACACTCATACACACACTGACACACACACACTCACACACACACACATTCACACACACACACACTCACTCACACACGCACTCATTCACACATACACACTCACACACACACTTACACTCACACAAACACTCACACACGCTCACACACACACACTCACACACACACACGCACACACACACACAACCACGAGAGCACCCATCACGTTGACTATAAACTCATGATCATTAAATTTTGTTAAAACTACTCAGCTAAAAACTGCCCAATTATTAAAACAATTTTGTGACAAGAAAACATCTTTTTTCTAATGTCCTGCCTCAAATGTAAGATTTCTCGCTACAGATGCTACGATTAGCAGGTGGTGGGCGCGCCATACAATTTGTAATTTGCATTCTGCAAAATGGCGTTCACTAAAGAAGAAGAAACTGCGATACGATTCTTTTGATGGTTGTTTGTTGTTGTTGTTAAAGCACATAATGAGTATGTTTACTCTTTTATGCGTCCTGAAAAGCGCGTTAGGTGGTGGGTAGCAGTAGCCTTCCTCACATCCTGAGCGAGCTGGTGATGAGGCTTTTCTCGGACCCTCCAGGTGGTTGTGATATTCTAGTCTTCATCTGTGTGACACCCACTACTACGGGGATCCGAATTCTCGGCCTCACCCTATGTTTATGAGTGTGTATGTATATGTATTTATATTTACAAACACAACTCTCTACCACACCACCACTCTTTGCCGCAGATGTGCTCATCATCAAGTGGCGTGTCCTTTGTAGAACGTCGCTCCCATCACAGCCTGTCTGAAAGAAACTCGTTCCTTTGTAGAACGTCGCTCCCATCACAGCCTGTCTGAAAGAAACTCGTTCCCTTGTAGAACGTCGCTCCCATCACAGCCCGTCTGAAAGAAACTCGTTCCCTTGTAGAACGTCGCTCCCATCACAGCCTGTCTGAAAGAAACTCGTTCCCTTGTAGAACGTCGCTCCCATCACAGCCCGTCTGAAGGAAACTCGTTCCCTTGTAGAACGTCGCTCCCATCACAGCCTGTCTGAAGGAAACTCGTTCCCTTGTAGAACGTCGCTCCCATCACAGCCCGTCTGAAAGAAACTCGTTCCTTTGTAGAACGTCGCTCCCATCACAGCCTGTCTGAAAGAAACTCGTTCCCTTGTAGAACGTCGCTCCCATCACAGCCTGTCTGAAAGAAACTCGTTCCCTTACCAAAACACCAGCTTCCGCCACTGTCATACTCAGGCATTCCTGGATATGTTGGTGCCATCATCTTCTTGGTCTACCCCTTCCTCTTTTGCCTGGCACATTACCTTCCATCATTGTTCTCTCAAGACCTTTGTGGAATTGATAAACCAGTTCTCCTCTATGCTCAACTCTTGCCGAATGTCTACATTTGTTTTTTTCTCTGTCCAGGGTATTCTGAGGATCTTTCTGTAACATTTTGACTCGAAGGATTCGATTCTTTGTCTAGAAGTTTTGGTAATCGTCCATTCTTCACAGCCATAAGCTGCCACAGGAAAAACACAGGCTCTCAAGACTTTTACTTTTATCGTTTTGTTGGTGCCCTGCCATAATTTCTTCAGGCTGTTCAGTCTCTGCATTGCCATAGCTAGTCTTCTTCTGATTTCTTTCGAGCAGTCGCCATTTTTGTCCATTCTGGAGCCCAGATATTCAAAATGTGTGACATGATCTATTTTCTCACCACCCACTGTAAATTTATGCTGACATTGTATTTTATCGTGCTTATGTCCATAAAAGAAGACCGAATGAAATGTATATAGCTGTATTTCAAGTGATTGTATTGTGATTGAACATTATTCTCTTACATGTTTGTTCTAAAACACTACAAACTTCTAGTGAACGCAGTGGATAAAATAGACATTGCAATGTTTGTAGACACACACGTTAACAATAGGACAGTTAATAATTGAAATAAATTTGGAAATAATTGGAAACAGGCTGAGCAGTTAGAGGGGAGAATGGATTTTTGTCAAACTTGCATTGCACTGTGAAAATAAAGAAGAGAAAGTTCGTTTTAAAATTAAGATTGCACAAGTCTAACATGCATTGGCCCAACTTGGGTTTGAAGGATTGAGGGCTAGGTCTGGCCCAGTTAGGATTGAGTGCTAGGTCTGAGTGCTAGGTCTGGTCCAGTTAGGATTAAGTGCTAGGTAGGTGCAGTTATGATTGAGTGCTAGGTCTGGTACAGTTAGGATTGAGTGCTAGGTCTGGTACAGTTAGGATTGAGTGCTAGGTCTGGTAATGATAGAATTTAGTGCTAGGTCTGGTCCAGTTAGGATTGATTGCTAGGTCTGAGTGCTAGGTCTGATCCAGTAAGGATTGAGTGCTAGGTCTGGTCCAGTTAGGATTGAGTGCTAGGTCTGGTCCAGTTA
>JAVGWX010000020.1:5793986-5798986 GCA_036924085.1 Ariolimax columbianus | reverse complement strand
ATGCCTACCACCACACAGGCTACGTGACATGCCTACCACCACACAGGCTACGTGACATGCCTACCACCACACAGCACACCCCCCCCCCCCCCTCCTCCGACAGGAAATTATATTTAGATACAACGGATTCAAGGCCAAAGGCCGATCACGAAAAGCTGGCTTACGGAAATTTCTGAGGCGGTGAATGCCACTGTGCATGAGGCAGACAATAGGGACCGTTCTAGAAATCCCTTCATAACCTGACACTGAAAGGCAAGCCAGGAAAAGCGAAGAGAAGAAGATGAACAGAGTTTTTGACGGCAGGAAATGGATTTAGTAACACAATCAATACTAGAAACCGGAGGTACTCTTCCAGCCTGCTTCTGGGAGCCAGGCATTACAGTACTGAACCCTGGTTTCTAGACAGTCGATTGCTTGACCTTCATAGGCAGTACCCTCACCAGAGAGGCGAATATCGACCAGAACGGCGAATATCGACCAGAAAGGCGAATATCGACCAGAAAGGCGAATATTGACCAGAGAGGCGAATATCGACCAGAAAGGCGAATATTGACCAGAGAGGCGAATATCGACCAGAGAGGCGAATATCAACGCTGGGTTTGGGAGACTGTAAGCAAACGTCCAGAACTGATATTGCATCAGTGTCACCAGCAAGGTAATAGTATGTTGTGCTGTAGTGTTAACCCCTGCGAAACATGGACAGTGTTGCATACACCCCAAACAGCTAAATCGTTGTCCCATGACCTGCCTGCACACGCTAATAAGGATCAGGTGATAAGATTGCCTAAATCTGAAATTTGTAACAAGCCAAACATACAGAGCACACAAACGCACAGTGGTCTCCAAGCAAGGTACCCGCCTCGAGTACCGGAGCTCGCGGGTTTGAACCACGGGGGAGACCGGGATTGTTTCACGAGGATCCTCTGCTAAAAATTATCCTTATTCTGCGAGTAGTGAGATCGGACACCCGTAGTCAGTGTCGAGCACGTTAAAAATACATTGGCAGCTAGAAATCAGAAAGAGAAGGCTTAACGGCAGCTGACCGGACAACTTTTCTAGCTAAAAATCTACCCAAATATCTTCTCACAGGCTTGGTAAGTCGCAGGAAGTTGTTACATGCGTACTACATATAATCGGACCATTTGGCAGCCTGGCAACCTACATAAACATGCCTGTTTGGATACCAGAAGTACAAGTATTCCAAGCACCCGTACGCTTCTCTAAAAAAAAAAATCAAAATGAAGATGGACGAAACATGTTATTCACGTGCCCGATGAGTTCCTCTACAAGCAGCTACAATACGGTGAGCTGAAAACAGGCAGACTCTAGTCAGATGGACTAAACAGACGCCAAGACAAAGGCAAAGGCCGCCGTCCATCGAAGAAGATGATGGCATAATTTATTTTGCTAGCGATATTTTTAGGAAGGATTTACTGCGCTACTTTTTATCCTCACTCTCTCGTCTCGAGCCGCCCGACCCCAGTGGCAAGTCAAGGACAAGACGACTAGGGGGCAACTACGAGATGAAGCACCCGTATCAAGCACCCGTAAAAAAGACGGTGGAGTCCGGAGTCGAACCCATACCACCTGATTACGAGGCCGACGGCTTAACCACTTCGCCACGGAATCCTGGAATAAACGCCAAGGAGACTCCCTAAAAATATATCAAACATGGACGTCATCTCCTGGGAGAGGTTTGCACAGGAACCGTTCCACCTATCATCATACACGGTGCTCAGATTACAGAGCCAAACTTCATCGTTGAGGCTCAGAGAAAGTGAGTCACCCGAAGGAACAGAACGCAGGACGACTCCATAGTCGACTTCTCAAATGTGTGCTCAACTCGCGGCAGAATCTGCCGTGGCAGGATTGACTTTTATAGACTCACGAGATCTCCCAGCATACGTCTGATGATGTCGCCATCTTTGCTTGCGACGAGAAACTATTATTTCCTGATATTATGCCTTGGCTTGGCTTCGTTTGGCTTGGCTTGGCTTGGTTTGGCTTGGCTTGGCTTGGTTTGGCTTGGTTTGGCTTGGCTTGGCTTGGTTTGGCTTGGCTTGGCTTGGCTTGGTTTGGCTTGGCTTGGTTTGGCTTGGCTTGGCTTGGCTTGGTTTGGCTTGGCTTGGTTTGGCTTGGCTTGGTTTGGCTTGGCTTGGCTTGGTTTGGCTTGGCTTGGCTTGGTTTGGCTTGGCTTGGCTTGGCTTGGTTTGGCTTGGCTTGGCTTGGTTTGGCTTGGCTTGGTTTTGGCTTGGCTTTGTTCGTTCTCAATTTCCCACTACCAAACCCTGAAAGGGCTTAAGTAGCAGAATGTAGTCCAGAGAACGGAATGCGTTGTGTCGTAGTTTACAGCTTGACTGTGTCCTCGTGACGTAGGTTGTCACCTATTCAGGCCAGTCGTTTTTATTTCTTTTGTAGCAGCTTTCTTTCCACCACCACTTCCACCAACAACCTGTCGTTTGATTTCCTCTCTGTCCAGCTCACGTTATTCGTCTTTCGATAACACCACATGTCAAAACCATCCAAGTATTTCTCATCTCTATTGGAGATTATCGTTTATGTTTCAGAACCGCACAACGCCAGAGACCAGCCAGATGTAGTCAGGATTATTTTCCGTGGTTATATTAATGCTACCTAATACATATACCAGGACTCTTTGCTTCTTACTAAATGCCTTCTTTGCTAATACAATTCTGGCTCTTATTTCTATTTGAGGTCGGGCATCTTATGTTATGGCTTGGCTTGGTTTGGCTTGGCTTGGCTTGGTTTGGCTTGGCTTGGCTTGGTTTGGCTTGGCTTGGCTTTGTTCGTTCTCAATCTCCCGCTACCAAACCCTGAAAAGGGCTTAAGTAGCAGAATGTAGTCCAGAGAACGGAATGCGTTGTGTCGTAGTTTACAGCTTCACTGCGATATTTGCACCTTTCGGTCCAACACATCCGACTTCAGCAATCATTTTTTTAGTCCCGGGTTAGCATTCCCTCTTCGATCCCTTCTACTTAGCCAGTCTGCCCTGCTGCAGCCTGTTATCCAGGATCACCGCGTGGATGTGTAGAAGGGTCTTGTCAGCTCTGGTTCGCTGGCCCTGACGCTAGCAGTCAGCTATGGGTCGCTGACCACTGCAGCTCATGCGCTGCTCAGCTCTGGTTCGCTCGCCGTGACGCTAGCAGTCAGCTATGGGTTGCTGACTACTGCAGCTCATGCGCTGCTCAGCTCTGGTTCGCTCGCCGTGACGCTAGCAGTCAGCTATGGGTTGCTGACTACTGCAGCTCATGCGCTGCTCAGCTCTGGTTCGCTCGCCCTGACGCTAGCAGTCAGCTATGGGTCGCTGACTACTGCAGTTCATGCGCTGCTCAGCATCTTAATCCCACCTAGTATTTTAAGATTGGGTCATATTTCATGGAAAGAAAATTAAAAAAACAAAAACAAATTCGAAAGTTCTAAAAACGTCGGAAATTAGCAGAGAACTGTTGTCAGAAAAGGTTAGACAATTGAAATATTTTAACTACATAACATGGCATTCCACGTTAGTGAAGGATATTATAGAAGGTAGGGTGGAAGGCAGTCACCCAAGAGGCAGGCAACGTTAATAAGTGGTCGGATACCATCATGAAATCGACTGTAAAGAGTCCAACATATTGCACCATCTGAGCAAGATAGAGAGTACGCTAGAGATCAGTTATAGCTGACCTTCTTTGGGGAGATGGCACCTTAAGGAAAGGTATTACAAGACATGACATTCCACATGAACAGACTGCTTTTATGTTATATTTCAAAAAGAATGCGCAGGATACAGACTATACAAAAACGTTAAGTTAGTGGAGATGCTGAGCAGTGCTTGGGCTGCAGTATTCAGCGACACATAGCTGACTGCTAGCGTCAGGACCAGCGAACCATAGCTGCCAAGACCCTTCTATACCTCCACGCGATGATCCTGGATAACAGGCTGCAACAGGGCAGACTGGCTAAGGGGAAGGGAGGGCACACTGGCTAAAGAGAAGGGAGGGCAGACTGGCTAAGGAGAAGGGATAGCATACTGGCTAAGCGGAAAGGAGGGCAGACTGGCTAAGCGGAAGGGAGGGCAGACTGGCTAAGGAGAAGGGAGGGTAGACTGGCTAAGGAGAAGGGAGAGCAGACTGGCTAAGTAGAAGGGAGGACAGACTGGCTAAGGGAAAGGGAGGGCAGACTGGCTAAGGAGATAGGAGGGTAGATTAGCTAAGGTGAGGGAGGGTAGACTGGCTAAGGAGAAGGGATCGGAGAGGGAAGTCTAACCTGGTACTTAAAAATACTTGCTGAAGTCGGATGTGACGGACTGAAAGGTGCAAATATTACAGTCAAGCTGTAAACGCATTCTGTTACTTGCAAATCTCTTTTCATGACTTGGTAGTGAGAGATTGAGAACGGACGAAGAAGAACACGCAGAAGAAGATGAAGAACGAATGCATTATGACCAGCCTGCAGCGAGAGCATATCGAATGCAGGTCTCCGGTCCACGAGGAAGGGGCAGACCTCAACGTCTGTGGATCGAGGATGTCTCTGACACTCTCAGGAAGTTTCAGCTAACGACAGCACAAGCCACCTACATGGCAATAACAAGACATCTTTGTATTACATCTCTCTGCTTCGTCTCATGGCAAGAGCAGTAGAACAACAGAAGAAAAAGAAGTTTCAATATCTGGCTACATGTTTCAACAGAAGTTTCAATATCTAGCTACATGTTTCGACAGAAGTTTCAATATCTAGCTACATGTTTCAACAGAAGTTTCAATATCTGGCTACATGTTTCGACAGAAGTTTCAATATCTAGCTACATGTTTCAACAGAAGTTTCAATATCTGGCTACATGTTTCGACAGAAGTTTCAATATCTAGCTACATGTTTCAACAGAAGTTTCAATATCTAGCTACATGTTTCAACAGAAGTTTCAATATCTGGCTACATGTTTCGACATCTCCCTTTCATTCTACTCATTTACAATGGGGACGGGGTGGACTAGTGATTAA
>JAVGWX010000020.1:5671486-5786486 GCA_036924085.1 Ariolimax columbianus | reverse complement strand
TCAGGGTTTGGTAGCGGGAGATTGAGAACGAACGAAGCCAAGCCAAATAATAACGGAAGTTGGCAGCTGTGAAAAACAAATCAGAAAGAAGATAGGTATGGCAAAGATGGAATTCAGCAACAGATAAATCAGAATCTTAAAATAAGAATTGTCAGGTGTTATGTATACTGATCACTACTTTATGGCGAGGAAACATGGACACTGAATAACAAGTTGGAAAAGAGTATTAAAGCCTTCAAAATGTGGGTATTTGGAAGATTGGGTCGCATTTCTTGGAAAAATAGGAAAACACATTTGGAGGTATTGGATAATAAATTGCATGCGCATAGCTTTCAGAGCAAGGGGATGTGAATTAAACTGCTTGTATACAGAGTCTTCTAAACCAGTATAAAGACGTTAAGTTAAGTTCAGTTAGCTTTGAAACAATTGTGGGTGAACAGAGAATTAATGACATATCTTCTTCTTGAAGACCTTACTAGAGGGTAGGGTAGAAGGCAGTCGTTCAAGAGACAGGCAACGTTTTAAGTGGTTGGATAACATCAGTAGAAGGATTGGGAAAAGTCTCTCAAATTGCACCATTACGACAAGAGAGAGAGAGAGAGAGAGAGAGAGAGTGAGAGAGAAATCGAGAGAGAGAGAGTACCCTGGAGATCCATTGCAGCCGTCCTTTGATGTGGAGGTGGTACTTGAACTGAACTGAACTTATGCCAAATTCTGAATTTTTTTGCAAGTTCACATCTTCAGTTTGTTAACTGGAATCATGTCTCAGTTTGTTAATTAGAATCATATCTCAGTTTGTTAACTAGAATCATGTCTCAGTTTGTTAATTAGAATCATATCTCAGTTTGTTAACTAGAATCATGTCTCAGTTTGTTAATTAGAATCATGTCTCAGTTTGTTAACTAGAATCACGTCTCAGTTTGTCGTTGCCCAAACGGGGTCTAACAACCCATGCAAATCATCTTATGTCATTAATTGCAGCCTTGCAAATTTTACGTTTTACAAAACTCAATTTACATATTACATCCGGTAGATAATCCATTTCCTGAGTTGAAGCGTTACCGGAGATTATACGAAGATCTGGAACAGGAAGAGCCACGCCCACCCCCAACCACTTGGCTCGCTCTCTCTCCCTCCAAACACAGGCTCAAGAAGTACTGATAGGCATTGATAGCAGCTTGTAAAATACGATGACAACGATGCTTGCATCGGCTAGCAGTCTCGGCATGCGCAATGAGCTGCTACAGAAACCACCACTACAAGTGCTTGATGCAGACGTCCTGTACGTGGGCAAGCTGTTGTGGTGGCCCTTTGCCCCACATGGAGCATAAGCGTGATAAGATGAACAAGTTATAATGACTTCTTCTTGAGTTATGTACCTCTCTCATCGATACAGACCTCTCGTATCCTGATGACATAGTCCTAGTCGGCCCATACAACGCGGCTCTGCAGCACTCTCGAGAAAGTTTAACTCAAAACATCAAACATGGACCTATCAATATCCTAGTCGGCCCATACAATGCGGCTCTGCAGCAGTCTCTGGAGAAACTTGATCTCAAAACATCAAACATGGACCTATCAATATCTTTGGCCAACCAAAAATTCAGAACCTCGGCTTCTACACTGGTCCTTGCAGCATTGTTGCCCATGGTCCCATGGTGGCGTACACCAATAAATCCACATACCTGGGGAGTTCTTGTACATCCTATGGACGAAGTGCGCCTGACATGTTAAGCCGGATCAGGCTTGCTTCCACTATGAACGACCTTCGCCGGGTGTGGAATAATGGCAGACTCTCTGGGATCCAAAATTCGTATTTACCAGACGTGTGTGATTCCTGTCCTCCTGTATGGTTCAGAGACTTGGACCCTACTTAAACAGGACAAATCAAGACGATGTTTTTCATCCGCGCAACCAGCGACGCATCCTCGGTATCCAGTGGTTCGATCCCGTCCGTAATATCGAGGTGTCTGCAAAGACAAGTCTTCCCTCCATTTTGAACACACTCTGGTCCGCCGGCGTCGTTCTGTTTCTAGTCGAGTGGTTCTTCTTATTCTTCGTTCGTTCTCAATCTCCCACTACCAAACCCTGAAAGGGCTTAAGTAGTAGAATGTAGTCCTGAGAACAAAATGCGTTGTGTTGTAGTTTACAGCTTAGCTGCGATATTTGCACCTTTCGGTCCAACACATCCGACTTCAGTAAGCATTTTTTGAGTACCGGGTTAGCATTCCCTCTTCGATCCTTTCTCCTTAGCCAGTCTGCCCTGCTGCAGCCTGTTATCCAGGATCACCGCGTGGAGGTGTAGAACGGTTTTGGCAGCTATGGTTCGCTGGCCCTGACGGTAGCAGTCAACTATGGGTCGCTGACCACTGCAGCTCATGAACTCGCATGTTCACTTGATGTAGTTAGGTCCGGTTTCATTTGAACCCACCTCGTAGAGAGTGTGTTGAATCTGCAAATACCACTGTTTTCAGCAATAAATCCTGGATGAGATACGATCCGTTGGACGGAGCATTGTCGTGATCTATATAAATTCATCAAAATATCCATCCATCCCACCCATCCATCCATCAACCCATCCATCGACCCATCTATCCATCCACCCACCCATCCTTCAACCCATCCATCAACACATCCATCCATTCCACCCATCCATCCATCAACCCATCCATCGATCCATCTATCCATCCACCGACCCATCCATCAACCCATCCATCCATCCCACCGATCCATCCATCAACCCATCCATCAAACCATCCACCCATCCATCTATCCATCCACCCACCCATCCATCAATCTATCCATTCATCCCATCCATCCCTCCATCTATCCATCCATCAACCCATCCATCAACCTATCCATCCATCCCATCCCTCCATCAAATCATCCACCCATCCATGTATCCATCCATCTATCAACCCATCCAGCTCAATCGATTATTTGTTGTTGCGATCTGCTTGTCTATATGTCTGCCACCCTGTCTGTGTCTATCAGTAGCGAAGTGTGATGATAATTTTAGGGTAAGCTGAGTCATGAACATAGAGGGACACACCAATGTCAAAAACAAATGATGAAAAACACTTTTGGTGTTTGTGCTGAATAAGGTAGTTGAAACAATTGCTGTCGACGTACTCCTGCATAGTTGTCTACTTTTTCTTGTCAATCAGTTTTAGGCGTCTTTGTTTCGTTTCGGAAAAAAAATATATATCACCCTCTCCTTTTACACGTGATCAAATGGCAATCACAAAACTGCAATGAAATAACATTTCAAACACACTTCCAGAGCTTGGAATTTAACACTCCCAGTCAGGAAAGATCGGTTTAATTTTTGGCTAGTTGGCTGTGAGGAAAAAGTAGCGCCGTAATGACCGTCTCCTAGCTCCCAATTGACCTGATTCCTATGCTGTGTTAAGCTGGACGCAATCATCTTACCTTTCCAATAGTAACTTATAAATAACTTTGCCATTTTGCACGTTTGCTTACATGTCACTACGCTTAAATAAAAACGATCATTATAATTTCAGTTTCTAATTTATTTCCCATGTTTTATGCAAGTGGCTGTCTTCTCTAATTCTTCAAAACTGTTTGGGATAGCTCAGCCTATCCTGTCTATATTAACTCATCGCTACTGCTGTCTATGTTTCTGTCTGCGATTCTCACACAACATCTCTACTTACCCAGAGCACTAACAGTTACAGCTGTTCCTCTCTTTAATGAAAATCCTTCCATCAAACCAAACCAACCATTCGGGTACGGCGGAGGAATATTTCCAATCTTCCTTCTCTTCTGCACCATATTGGCTGTCTCTTTTAGCGAAAACACTCCCTCTGCTATGTAACCGATATCCCCGAGTTTTCTAACTCTGTTAAGGGGGCGAAACAGAATGACGTAACAGCCGTAGAGAATTCCAATCAACGCAGCCATTTTTACATAAGTCCATGGTGATGTCATATCCGTCACGACGGTGAGTGATGTAAGGACACGTGACGTAAATGTTTCGGCAGCCTTGACCCATAAACCTCCAACTTCAAAGAGTGGAATCTGCAGCATCTTCTCGGAGACGGATGCAGAGACTGCAATGATTAGAAGAACGATGCAGGAAATCACGAGGTAGTTCCTCACTGCCAAGTTGAACAGCTTCTCTTACCTGAATACAACAACAAGAATTAAAATATAGATCAATACAAATAGTTCAGTTCTCCGTGGAACACATTTACTCGTGCAGATATGCCACAAGAACCGTATCAAATATCAAATATTTTATGACTCATAGATGACTGCTAGTGTCAGGGCCAGCGAACCATAGCTGACTGCTACTGTCAGGGCCAGCGAACCATAGCTGACCGCTAGTGTCAGGGCCAGCGAACCATAGCTGCCAAGACTCTTCTACACCTCCACGCGGTGATCCTGGATAACAGGCTGCAGTAGAGCTAAGGAGAAGGGGTCGAAGAGGGACTGCTAACCCGGTACTCAAAATATGCTTGCTGAAGTCGGATGTATTGGACCGAAAGGTGCAAATGGCACAGTCAAGCTGTAAACTACGACACAACGCATTCCGTTCTCTGGACTACATTCTGCTACTTAAGCCCTTTCAGGGTTTGGTAGTGGGAGATTGAGAATGAACGAAGCCAAGCCTAGCCAAATATCCTATAATCCACCATATCAATGTAATGGTTGATTCGAGCTATCTCCTTCATACGCTTCCAATATATATACGAGGTAGCTACAAAAAGTTCACGGAATAGTCGACTCGTGTTTGAATGAAATATGATGTTATGGAGAATATGTATTTAGACGTTGGTAGTGACCTTGACGAAAGGACATGGCAGACGTGACTTTCCCATATACTCTCGAACAAAAGTTACAGAATTGCTTGTGTGTTGTGCTCGCTGCATCGTGGGAGTTGAAGATGTCCTTGAGTGAACAACGTACACATGTCAAATTATGTGTTTTGCTTGAGAAGTCGCCCTTAGAGACACAAACAGGGCTTAGTAAAGCATATGGTGATACCGCAAATAAGAAATCGCAAGTATTTGAGTATAATCAGACAAAACGCCAGTCCTCTGAATGGAAATCTCCCACATTTCACCGTACTCAGAAATTTCGTTTGGACAAGAGCAATGGAAAAATAATGTTGAAAGTTTTTTTAATTCCCAGGGTATTGTTTACCATGATTTCATTCTTGAAAGGCCGAACGGTTAACAAGGAAATGTACGTTGATATCCTCCGTCGTCTAAGAGATGCAATCAGAAAAAAACGACCAGAAAAATGGAGAACAAACAGTTGGATTATGCTGGACGGCAATGCGCCAGCACATTGATCTCTACTGGTGAAGCAGTTCCTAGCAAAGCACAATGTGATTAATTTGGACCATCCTCCATTTTCTCCCTACCTGGTACCGGCTGATCTTTTCTTATTCCCTCGACTGAAACCGGCCCTGAAAGGACAGCGATTCAAGGATGCTGAGGACGTTATCACCGATACGACAAGACAGCTGAGAGGTGTCAAAGAATGGGTTCCATGAATGTTTCCAGCAGCTGTATGCACGTTGCCAAAAGTGTGTAGTTGCCAAAGAGAACTACTTTGAAGGAAATGTAGTGTAGATAATTCTATTGTAACTGATTTCTATATAATCCACTAATTCCGGGAACTTTTTGAAGCTACCTCGAATATATGGCTTAAAAAAAGCGATCGTCTCCTTGTTTGTGACGAGTCAAATATTAAGCTTGACGAATAAAACAATCCGTTTTGGATCGTCAAGTAGGTATTTGGCTTGGCTTGGCTTAGCTTAGCTTGGCTTGCCTTGGCTTTGTTCATTCTCAATCTCCCGCCACCAAACCCTTAAAGGGCTTAAGTACCTTAATGTAGTCCAGAGAACGGAATGCCTTGTATCGAAGTTTACAGCTTGACTGCGATATTTGCACCTTTCGGTCCAACACATCCGACTTCAGCAAGCAATGTTTCTTCTTCTTCTTCGTACGCTGTCAGACGTCAACTTGAATTTGTTCGAAGAAACCAGCATTCCCTCTTCGATCCCTTCTCCTTAGCCAGTCTGCCTTGCTGCAGTCTGTTATCCAGGATCACCGCGTGGAGGTGTAGAAGGGTCTCGGCAGCTCTCGTTCGCTGGACCTGACGCTAACAGTCAGCTATGGGTCGCTGACCACTGCAGCTCATGCGCTGCTCAGCATCTTGATCCCAAGTAAGTATTTAATCGTTACTACATAATGACTCTGGCACGATTAATAATATATTCCGATTGAAATAGATTGTACATAAGCTAGTTTATGATGGTGAATCTAACTGGACCTCGGCTACCATAATTTAAACCTACTAAAGCCATCGATAAGTGGTACGTCAGTGCTAAAACTACAACTAAGTTCAAGGACACAAACACATGTCTCTGACAGCAGTGTTTGTTTTCTTAAGAAGAAATCGGCTAATACTGTGGAAGTAATACAATATATGTTGGTTGGTACGCATTGTTATGTGGAAATAAAAGTGAATGGGTGTCTAGTTTAAATTTGTTAACATAAATTGCATGACTGTAGTTCGACTATGCTGATTATGACAATTTTCAAGCCCTGTAGATATATATGATAAGACATGCGCGTTACAGTCAGGTGAAACATACTGATCAAGATAACCAGCTCAAGTACAAGAAACATGCTGTGTTATAGCAGTCTGGTCAATGAGGTGGTGATTAATACTTTGACCCCCGCAGTAGAAGAAATGCTGCGAAGACTTGCATGGCACTACAATGAGGAGGGTGGGCGAACGGACGGACAGACGGACAGACGGACAGAACAGGACAGACCGGACAGGACAGACAGGACAGGACAGAACAGACAGGACAGACAGGACAGGACAGGACAGACAGGACAGGACAGGACAGACAGGACAGGACAGAACAGACAGGAAAGAACAGGTCAGGACAGGACAAGACAGGAAAGATAGGACAGGACAGAACAGGACCGACAGGACAGGACAGGACAGGACAGGACAGGACAGGACAGGACAGGACAGGACAGGACAGGACAGGACAGGACAGGACAGGACAGGACAGGACAGGACAGGCCAGGACAGGACAGGACAGGCCAGGCCAGGACAGGACAGGACAGGACAGGACAGGACAGGACAGGACAGGACAGGACAGGACAGGACAGGACAGGACAGGACAGGACAGGACAGGACAGGACAGGCCAGGCCAGGCCCAGACAGACAGACAGGCCAGGCCAGGCCCAGACAGACAGACAGACAGACAGACAGACAGACAGACAGACAGACAGACAGACAGACAGACAGACAGACAGACAGACAGACAGACAGACAGACAGACAGACAGACAGACAGACAGACAGACAGACAGACAGACAGACAGACAGACAGACAGACAGACAGACAGACAGACAGACAGACAGACAGACAGACAGACAGACAGACAGACAGACAGACAGACAGACAGACAGACAGACAGACAGACAGACAGACAGACAGACAGACAGACAGACAGACAGACAGACAGACAGACAGACAGACAGACAGACAGACAGACAGACAGACAGACAGACAGACAGACAGACAGACAGACAGACAGACAGACAGACAGACAGACAGACAGACAGACAGACAGACAGACAGACAGACAGACAGACAGACAGACAGACAGACAGACAGACAGACAGACAGACAGACAGACAGACAGACAGACAGACAGACAGACAGACAGACAGACAGACAGACAGACAGACAGACAGACAGACAGACAGACAGACAGACAGACAGACAGACAGACAGACAGACAGACAGACAGACAGACAGACAGACAGACAGACAGACAGACAGACAGACAGACAGACAGACAGACAGACAGACAGACAGACAGACAGACAGACAGACAGACAGACAGACAGACAGACAGACAGACAGACAGACAGACAGACAGACAGACAGACAGACAGACAGACAGACAGACAGACAGACAGACAGACAGACAGACAGACAGACAGACAGACAGACAGACAGACAGACAGACAGACAGACAGACAGACAGACAGACAGACAGACAGACAGACAGACAGACAGACAGACAGACAGACAGACAGACAGACAGACAGACAGACAGACAGACAGACAGACAGACAGACAGACAGACAGACAGACAGACAGACAGACAGACAGACAGACAGACAGACAGACAGACAGACAGACAGACAGACAGACAGACAGACAGACAGACAGACAGACAGACAGACAGACAGACAGACAGACAGACAGACAGACAGACAGACAGACAGACAGACAGACAGACAGACAGACAGACAGACAGACAGACAGACAGACAGACAGACAGACAGACAGACAGACAGACAGACAGACAGACAGACAGACAGACAGACAGACAGACAGACAGACAGACAGACAGACAGACAGACAGACAGACAGACAGACAGACAGACAGACAGACAGACAGACAGACAGACAGACAGACAGACAGACAGACAGACAGACAGACAGACAGACAGACAGACAGACAGACAGACAGACAGACAGACAGACAGACAGACAGACAGACAGACAGACAGACAGACAGACAGACAGACAGACAGACAGACAGACAGACAGACAGACAGACAGACAGACAGACAGACAGACAGACAGACAGACAGACAGACAGACAGACAGACAGACAGACAGACAGACAGACAGACAGACAGACAGACAGACAGACAGACAGACAGACAGACAGACAGACAGACAGACAGACAGACAGACAGACAGACAGACAGACAGACAGACAGACAGACAGACAGACAGACAGACAGACAGACAGACAGACAGACAGACAGACAGACAGACAGACAGACAGACAGACAGACAGACAGACAGACAGACAGACAGACAGACAGACAGACAGACAGACAGACAGACAGACAGACAGACAGACAGATAGACAGATAGACAGATAGACAGATAGACAGATAGACAGATAGACAGATAGACAGATAGACAGATAGATAGATAGATAGATAGATAGTGATCCCGTTGCACGTAAACTATAGAATAAAAAACGTGAAATAAATATTTGGATGCTCGTAAAGGTTGTACACCTTGAATGGACGATTCGGAGAAGTCAAGCCTAGGTACGTTGGCCATTTAAAACAGCGAACATAAAAAAACAGAAGCTTTTGTCAATAGCGCATACATGTTTAGCTCATGTAGCATCATGGCGGGTGGAAGGGTTGGAGGGGGGGGGGGGGGGGGGAGGTAGTTCGCTTATCACGAAAAAGGGACAGGTTTCTTCGTCAGTTATCGATATGATCTGATCGATATAGCTGTAAACGTAGACCTGGCTTACTATTAGGAAAAAGAATGGCGACTTGTTTGAGATAAAGTCAGTAAAAGAAGTCTGTGTCACTTCATCCGTGAAAGCAATGTTTACTCTGGGACTACATTTAATCAATCAAATCAGTCAATCAATCAATACCTATTGCTCCTTTCGGGGCATAGGTCATTGACAATCTTCATAAAGGAAAGTTCGATCTTCATCTGCCCTTTCTGCCTCTCTCCAGTTGAATTCAAGTGATCGAAGTTCCTTTTTACAGTCCATGTGATTTTTGGTCTACCTCTCGTCCTCTTCCCCTGTGGATTTAATGACAAGGCCTGTCTGGTTCCGTTTGATAATGATTCCCGTACCTTGTGTCCTATCTAACCCCATTTCCCATGTTTGATCTATTGTTCGATAGATCTTCGATCCTGACCATATCGTACCAGCCAGTACCAATGAACCCCAGTAGACATTTTTGAAGTACACTTGGAGTTTCCTCTGTATTGCGTTTAGCATTTTCTCCAAGTTTCTTCTCAATACAGGAGTACTGACTTGATATTGAAATTAAACTGAGAATTGATAACAAAATTAGGACAACAAAAAAGTAAAGAGATCTAGGTTATAATAGATCAAGCAGGAAAGGTTAGAGAGTAAGTCCAGGTGGCAGGGAAAAAGGCTAATGCCATGTTGGGCATGATATAAACAGTTCACATAAAAGCAAGGACGTAATAGTCAAAGTATATCTTCTTCTTCTTCGTCGTACGCTGTCAGACGTCAACTTGAATTTGTTCGAAGAAAGTAGCTGTCATCCTGAGGCTGTCGACACTGCCATAGAGCTTGTCTAGTGTTGCCACTGGTGATAGCCACATGTGCTTTCTCTGGTCCTCGTATGTCGGGCGATTTTGCAGCAGATGTTCAGTGGTCATTTTCCCTGTGCCACAGGTGCATTCGTCAGTGCCACCTATCTTCAGTTTATTGAATAGCTGGTACCTCAGTCTGTTGTGGCCAGTGCGGAGTCTGAAGACCACGACCTGCTCTCTTCTGTTCAGCTGGTAGTAGGCATCATTTTTGTGTGTAGCCAGTATGTTCTGTTTCCCATTTGGCCATGTATCTGGCCCTAAAAGACATTTTGGACTCTTCGTAGGTCACACTAGAATCTGGTTGTGGTAGTCTTGCACCTTCTTTTGCCAGTCTGTCTGCCTCCTCTTTGCCTTGGATGTTACAGTGGGAAGGAACCAACTGTACCACTACTCTTTTTTGTACGGACTGCTGGCATAGTTGACAGAGTACTGCTCTTAAATCATTAAGTTCAGTATTTTTCTGGCTTTTTAGTGCTGTAACCAAGGCCAGGGCATCTGTAAACAGGACTATCAGTCAAACTATATAAATCATAGGTGATACTTAAATTGGAGTAATGCGTTCAGGTGTGGAGCCAATATCATAGAGTGGATATAAATAAACATGTGGACAGGAGAAAACAGAAGAGCTACACAAATTATCGCAAGGTTTCAGAATTATGGTTATGAGGAAAGACTAAAAAAAACTGGTCTTCAGTGGCTAGAACAAAGAAGAATTCGAGGTGACTTAATACAAGTGTATAAATGGAAAGGATAAATTAGATTATACCAAGTTTTTTCAAAGTACAAACGGCTACAAAAACAAGAGGGCTCAGCTACAAATTCTTCAAAGACAGGCCTAGATTATATTAAAAAAAATATCTTTGTTAGTCAGAGTGTGGGAATGCATTGTCGCAGGGTGTAGTCGAAGCACCGTCAATTAATGTATTCAAAAATAGATTTGATGCTAACAGTATTTTCAGTATCGTTGGAGTGAAATAAACTGATTGTGTACTAACTCTTTAGAGCCTTCTAAACCAGTATAATAAAGTAGAGTCGAGTCGAGTTGAGTTGAGTTGAATTGAGTTAAGTTAAACAATTATAACTTTGTATAAGTCTTGATTTCCTTGGATTTTCCGTACATTATCCAGTAACAGGAATGATGTTCTTGCCTGTCAAATTCAAGCCCTTACATCCGCTTCTATGCCTCCTGAAGTATCAATTGTGCTGTCCAAATATGTGAATGTGTACACCTTTACCAATGCCTCACCTCCAACCATGGCTGGCTCTTTGCTTTAGGTATTGATTGTAAACACATTGTTAATCTAATTGTTAAATATTCATTTTCTCCCAACTGCCAGTGGACTAATTGCATTCCTAGTCGCTTGTCGTTACTCGGTCTTCCTCTTTATCATGCGAGTTTCGGACATTCAATCCATGCCTCGGAAGTTACAAAAGGGCTGGATATGGCATGAGCGGATAAAGGATATTATTGTTCTTCTTCTGTGTTCGTCTTGAAAAGAATGTTATTTTACGTTCTGTTAAAGTTCACAGTGAGGCTGTGGCATGTGCGCCTTTTGTCCCGACACATCCGTTTCTCAGAACATTTTAACAACTGGAGTTGCATTCCATTTTCGATCCATATTTTCTCAGTGAACCTGCCCGGGTGCAGTCGGTTTCCAGTGTCGTCACTTGGAGGCGAAATAGGGTATCAGTCGGCTTTGATACACATGGGATCGCATGGGCTAGTGGTAAATTGACACGGCTTGCAGCAGTGAAGGTGCTGTGTTCGCTCCCCAATCCCAGCACCGACCGGCTACACTGGGGAAGCAAACCCTTTAAAAATGCAGGAGACAGCCGACCCTTACATAAAATGTATGCCGAGTTCTGATGCACTGGGCTGACAGGCGCAAAATAAAAACACCGCCTTCTGGAATAGAGAAATAAAGCAAACTCAAGAGGGACAAAAATAACTGAGGAAATTCAAAATGGTTATAATATTTATATTCAACATTTTACTAAGAATTGTATTCCTGATTTTAATCAGGATTTTCTTCAGGATTTTATTAAAGATATAAAATAGGATTTTCTTCAGAATTTTAGTTGTGGATTTCTTTTCCGATTTCTGAAAAAAAATTTGCAAGGAATTTCTTTAGGAATTTTTTTCAAAATTATTTTTATAGTTTTCTTTATAAATTTTTAAGGATTTTATTTAGGATTTTTTACAAGATTTTGTACACAACTTTCTATAGAAATTTCTGAAGATTTTATTTTGGATTTTTATTCAAGATTTTATTCATAATTTATTCAAGATTTGCTCATATCTAGTGTTCTAGATTATGTTTAGAAATATTTTAAATATTTTTTCAAGATTTTAGTCTACATTTTATTCACAACTTTATTCACGATTTTAATCAGAATTTTATAAAAAAATATATATTCAGGATATTTTATCGAATTTTATTAAGGATTAGATTCAATGTTCTATTTAGGATTTTGTTAAAGAAATTTTTCAATACTTTATTCAGAATTTTATTCGTAATTGTCTTCATAATTTTTTTTCCGGATTTCAGTCAGAATGTTTTATTCACAATTGTATTTAAAGGAGTTTATTCATGACTTTACTTCGGATTTTATTCACGTGTTATTCAGTAATTAATAAATTTATTCCAGATTTTACTCAGGATGTAAATTAGATTTTTATTTGTGATTTTAATCATAATTTGGTTGAAAATTGTATCAATAATTTGATTCTGGCTAGAACTATTACAGGATTAGCATTCTTTTTTCTTCCTCTTCATCATTCATCTTTTCTGTTTTACTGTCTTTGTACTTGTCATACTTGCTGTTTCTGTTCTTTTGATTCGTGTTCTTTCATTTTATCTGTGTTTTTCTTCTTCTTCTTCGTTTTTTCGTCTTCTTTCTTTTTTGTTTTTCTTTCTTTCTGTCTTACTTCTTCTTCCTCTTCCTTTTCTTCTTCTTTCTTTATGTTTCTCTTCTTCTTCTTTTTTCTTTCTTGTGCTGTTCTTCTTCTTCATTTTCTTCTTCTACAACTACTTCTTTCTCTTCCTCCCATTTGTCATTGTATTCCTTTCCTTGTTTCTCTTCTTTTCTTTTTCTGCTTTCTTTCTTTCTTTTCTTTCTATTCTTCTTTCCTTCTTTTTTGTTTTTCTGCTTGTTTCTTTCTTTTTTTTTTCTTCTTCTTTTTTTCTTTTTCTACTTATTTCTTTCCTTTCCTTCTTCTTTCCTTCTTTTTACTTTTCCTTCTTTCTTTTTTTCTTTCTTTCCTTTCCTTTCCTTCTTCTTTCCTCCTTTGCTCTTTTTCTGCTTCTTTCTTTCCTTTCTTTCTTATTTTTTTTCTTCCTCTTTCTGTCTTGCTGCTTTTTTTTGTGAGTGTTTATTTCTTCATCCTCGTATTTCTTTCTTGTTCTGTTTTTCTTCCTTTCTATCTTTGCTCCTCTTTTTTCTTTCTTTTTTTCTTCTTTTTTTTCTTCCTCTGAGTTGAGGCTCATTTCTTAAGTTAGATCTGCAAACTCGTCTTCAAGAACAAAAGCGTTTTGAGGAATACTTGGTCGATAGACTAGAATACCAGCCTCATTTTCCAAAGACATGAATTTGAAACTCTGTAAGGTCTAAGTCGATTTGTACAATTGTGTACATGATGCTTTTTAATCAGTTACAATTCCCTTTGTCGGTAGTTGTTGTTGTTTATTGCCATTATGAGTATGTTTATTCTTTTAGTTGGTAGGTAACGGAGAAGATAGTTTTCAACGTTTTCTTCCAATTTTAAAATTTAATATTAAAATCATCGAACTTGTCTTTATGTGGTCCTCGGTCCACCAAACGTGTCTTTATGTGGTCCTCGGTCCACCAAACGTGTCTTTATGTGGTCCTCGGTCCACCAAACGTGTCTTTATGTGGTCCTCGGTCCACCAAACGTGTCTTTATGTGGTCCTCGGTCCACCGAACGTGTCTTTATGTGGTCCTCGGTCCACCAAACGTGTCTTTATGTGGTCCTCGGTCCACCAAACGTGTCTTTATGTGGTCCTCGGTCCACCAAACGTGTCTTTATGTGGTCCTCGGTCCACCAAACGTGTCTTTATGTGGTCCTCGGTCCACCAAACGTGTCTTTATGTGGTCCTCGGTCCACCAAACGTGTCTTTATGTGGTCCTCGGTCCATCAAACTTGTGGTCCTCGATCAGTAACAGAAAATGGGAAATGTGAAATAAAAATCTCGAAGAAAATATAAACGACCACATTTGTTTACATCAACATGAGTTACATATTGACATCTTATCACGTCACTCACAAATTAAAAGCAAGTAAACATTTAAGAAAAACTATTTTTTTCGTTACAAACTTTTAATTTATGTTTTTGTAGGACTGACTACAAGAGTGTCATTGAAACAAATAAATTAGTAAATTAGTTTTAAAACAATATTTAATTGTTTTGGCTTTTTATGAAAAGTTGAATGCGTTTATCTGCGCAGTTCATCACTTGATTCACGTGTATTTCTCATTTTCATCACTTGATCGCGTGTATTTCTCATTTTCATCACTTGATCGCGTGTATTTCTCATTTTCATCGCTTGATCACGTGTATTTCTCATTGTCGACTTTATCTTTGACCATATTCATGCCGATTTCTTCTCCTACGCCATCTTCGATGTTTGCCACTGGGGGTTCCTGATTTTCCAACTAGACGAACGCGTATTCCTGTTTGAATGCGACTTGAAGTTGTTGATTTCGCTGTCGATGGAAGAACATGTTTTAAAACTACGTTTTTCGGTTCAAGCTGTCGAATGCCCTGTCCAGGATCCGTCAACAATAGATGGATTAACAGGTCACGCCAGTAGAGGATGTGTATACAATTTCAGCTTTCTAGATAAGAAGTCCACGCAAGATTTCTTCTTTTATCTTAACGACTACGTGTGAGGCTAAGGTTAAGTTAAGGCTAAGGATACGGCTAAAGCTAAGACTACGACTAAAACTACGACTAAGACTATGGCTAAGACTACGACTAAGACTATGGCTAAGACTACGACTAAGACTACGACTAAGACTATGACTATGACTAAGACTACGACTAAAACTACGACTAACACTATGGCTAAAACTACGACTAAGACTACGACTAAGACTACGAATATGACTAAGACTGCGACTAAGACTACGGCTAAGACTACGACTACGACTAAGACTACGACTAAGACTACGGCTAAGACTAAGACTATGGCTAAGACTCCGACTAAGACTACGACTAAGACTATGACTAAGACTAAGACTATGGCTAAGACTACGACTAATACTACGACTAAAACTATGGCTAAGACTCCGACTAAGACTATGACTACGTGTACGTGTACGACTATGGTTAAGACTACGACTACAACTACGACTGACTACGTGTACGATTATGACTAAGACTATGACTACAACTACAACTAAGACTACGACTACGTGTACGACTATGACTACTACAATGGCTATCACTAACACTAAGATTACGACTACCAAGACTGCAACTACTAAAACTACGACTACGTGTACGACTACAACTAAGACTAAGACTTCGACTGAGACTATGACTGCGACAACGACTACTGCTAAGACTACGACTACGACTAAGATGATCCATAAAAGAGGGGATGGTCCACATCCTTGGCCCACTCCGCTCCTCACAGGGAACCAGTTTGTCTGTCCGACACCCGTCCTAGCCGCACCTTCACTGTTGGCGTACATGACTCGTAAATTGCCCAGTAACTGTCCCTAACACTACCTCTAAAACCCATATTTTACTCAGTGTTCAGACGGTCAGGGTTCAAATTCCATCTGCGGAGGTCGGCTCATAATGGCTATTTTTTTTCGCAGTTCATTTTGTTCATCGCTGGAGCTGTGGAGTTCGTGTTTTGTGCGATGCTCTGGGCAGGCGGCATACCGGTCTGCGAAGAGATACTATTGGGACACCCACGGCGATGATCGATGAAGTCCGCATTTAATTATTTATGATACCCGATTGATTTCTCACTGAATTGTCTTAGCAAAGGGGCAAAGGTCATGTCCGGTTGACTCGAAGTTTATACAAATTCGGCAGTGTGCACAATTCTTCTTCTTCGTTGATCAACTGATGCTGTGCGCCTATCCCGGTGAGGTTCACGAAGGAGACTGTGCGTTTTATGTTTTCGCCGGTCCCCTCCCCCTCCCAGATTGCCTCTCTTTGGTCTGTATAGGTAGGGCATTCTTGCAGAATCTGTTCTTGTGTTTGTTTGGGTGCTACACAATCGCACGTGGCAGTGTCTCTGAGACCCATTCTGTGGAGGTAGGCCTTGAGTCTACAATGTCCCGTTCTGAGTCTGAAGATCGTTGTCTGCCCATCTCTGCCAAGTTTGTCTATGCTGTCATTTTCTGGCTTATATTATTTGTGCTGTTTTCTCTATTCTGTCCTCATGTATTGTTTGATGAGAATCTTTGCTTCTTTATAGCTCTGTGGATGGGTAATCTGCTTGCATGAAATGCGTGTTCGTGAATTAAAACAAGGTCCCTTCAACTCTCTGAACTTACCAGAAACAATTAAAATAAAAGACAATGGTCGCGCTGTGCCTAAATTGGAGATTGAACATAAACAATTTGCATGTAAAAGTCGAGGTGCGTTTACACACAATTTTGATGATTCTATGTAAGGCAGGATTTCCCGGTTGTGTGGCTGCTACGAAATAAAGAAAACGCTCTCTTCTGTTTAGTATTTTACTGTTTGGAGGTGATGATAGTTGGCCTTACACATCTTCAGGAAAAAAATAAGAAAAATTAGCGAGACATAAACACAATGTTGTCAGTATTCAGCTTCTTGCAAAATGTAAGATCGCTGAAAGTTTGGGTTGCGCTTACAAAGAAGGTGAGTAATATACTTAGAGAAGGTGAGTGACATACTTAGCTAAGGTGAGTAACTTACTTAGAGAAGGTGAGTAACATACTTAGAGAAGGTGAGTAGAGTAATATACTTAGAGAAGGTGAGTGACATACTTAGCTAAGGTGAGTAACTTACTTAGAGAAGGTGAGTAACATACTTAGAGAAGGTGAGTAACATACTTAGCTAAGGGGAGTAACTTACTTAGAGAAGGTGAGTAGCATACTTAGAGAAGGTGAGTAACATACTTAGCTAAGGTGAGTAACTTACTTAGAGAAGGTGAGTAGCATACTTAGAGAAGGTGAGTAACATACTTAGAGAAGGTCAGTAACATACTTAGTGAAGGTCAGTAACAAACTTAGAAAAGGTCAGTAACAAACTTAGAGAAGGTCAGTAACATACTTAGAGAAGGTCAGTAACATACTTAGAGAAGGTCAGTAACAAACTTAGAGAAGGTGAGTAACATACTTAGAGAAGGTCAGTAATAAACTTAGAGAAGGTCAGTAACAAACTTAGAGAAGGTCAGTAACATACTTAGAGAAGGTCAGTAACATACTTAGAGAAGGTCAGTAACATACTTAGAGAAGGTCAGTAACATACTTAGAGAAGGTGAGTAACATACTTAGAGAAGGTCAGTAACATACTTAGAGAAGGTGAGTAACATACTTAGAGAAGGTCAGTAACAAGCTTAGAGAAGGTGAATAGCATACTTAGAGAAGGTCAGTAACATACTTAGAGAAGGTCAGTAACATACTTAGAGAAGGTCAGTAACATACTTAGAGAAGGTGAATAACAAACTTTGCTATATACACATTTCTCAGTGACCTTAGTTTGTTTTCATTTCTATGGTCGAGCCCTCCCAGAATTAAATCGACGAGCCACCACTGCTAAAGCTTGACTAAAACACGCACTGGGGAGAAAGTTTGGGCAAACATGAAGAGATCAGAGAAGGCGTGGACAGGGGTGGGTGGTTCAGGAAGGAGAACTTAAGATATATTTGTTGAATACCTGAGCTCAACAAGGAACTGACAGATTTTGATTCAGTGATATCTACATGGGTAAATCCAATATAGATCATTATTACAGAATGGGAGAAAACAGTTTTTGAAATATAGAAAAGGAAAAGGACCTAGAGGTTATAATAGATCATACAGGTAAGGTAAGTGAGCAAGTTCAGGTAAAGTGAGTGAGCAAGTCCAGGTAGTAGTGAGAAAAATAAATGCAATATTAGGCATGATAAAAATAAATATTAAACATAGGAGCAAGGAAGTGATTGTGACACTGTATAAAGCATTTGTTAGACCTAGATTGGAGTACTGTGTACAGGTGTGGAGTTATTATCGTAGAGGGGATGTAAACATGCTGGAAAGGAAACAAAGAAGAGCGACAAAGCTGATAGTGGGATTTCAGAACAGTTATGAGGAAGACTCAGAAAAACTGACCTACAGTGTCTAGAAAAGAGAAGAATTCGAAGTGATTTAATAAGTTTCTAAAATAATCAAAGAAAAGGATAAATTAGACTATAACAAGTTTATTCAAAATACAGCCATCTACAAGCACAAACGGGCATAACTACACATTAATTAAAGATAAATCCAGATTATATACCAGGAAATATATTTTAGTCGAGTGCTGTGGTCGCATTGCCACAGGCAAGTGGAGGCAAGGTCAATTAATGCATCTAAGAATAGATTAGATGCGTAAAGGTATTTTTAGATCAAGTGAATGTAAAATAAAGTGGTTGTATACGGACTCTGCATGGTCTTCTAAACCAGTATAAAAACGTTAACATAAGTTAAGTTGATATTCGATAAATTGAACAGTGAATAAACTCTGGATCAGCAGACGAAGAAGTTATAAATCAAGATATAATAAGGGTTCAAGGGGATTAAGATGCTGAGCAGCACATGAGCTGCAGTGGTCAGCGACCCATAGCTGACCGCTAGCGTCAGGGCCAGCGAACCAGAGCTGCCAAGATCCTCCTATACCTCCAGGCGGTGATCCTGGATAACAGGCTGCAGCAGGGCAGACTTGGCTAAGGAGAAGGGATCAAAGAGGGAATGCTAACCAGGTACTAAAAAAATACTTGCTGAAGTCGGATGTGTTGGACCGTAAGGTGCAAATATCGCAGTCGAGCTGTAAACTACGACACAACGCATTCCGTTCTCTGGACTACATTCTGCTACTTAAGCCCTTTCAGGGTTTGGTAGCGGGAGATTGAGAACGAACGAAGCCAAGCCAAGAGATAATAAAATTGAATAACAGATAGCCTGCAGATAAAATAACACACGTCCACTGACATCCCTTGATTCAACAACAATAATATCGATCTTACCTTGGATGGCTTCGCCGTATCAGCAATTAAACAAATATAACCAGCAAATAAAACGAAGAGAAATATCCACTAGACTATCCTGTACAAACAAACTGAATTCTTGTGTGCTCACATTGAGCTGTCTCAGGTTAGCTTGTTTCACTTTGAGATAGGTTTTATAGAAACTAGTAGATGAACGAAGAGGGCGCTTCAAATGAAAACCCTAAAAGTGGGATAGAAATTAGACAATGTCTTTGTATTGTAACTTGTTAATGTGGTTGCTGAGGATGTCAAGAGTATCCTGCACGTGTTATCGTGGTGTAGACAGACAATATGACGTCATAATTGCAGTTAAAAGATGGCCGCATCCCTATTGGCTTGGCTTAGCTTGGCTTCGTTCGTCCTCAATCTGCCGCTACCAAGCCCTGAAAGGGCTTAAGTAGCAGAATGTAGTCCAGAGAACGGAATGCGTTGTGTCGTAGTTTACAGCTCGACTGCGATATTTGCACCTTACGGTCCAACACATCCGACTTCAGCAAGTATTTTTTGAGTACTGGGTTAGCATTCCCTCTTCGATCCCTTCTTCTTACCCAGTCTGCCCTACTGCAGCCTGTTATCCAGGATCACCGCGTGGAGGTGCAGAAGGGTCTTGGCAGCTTTGGTTCGCTGGCCCTGACGCTAGCAGTCAGCTATGGGTCTTGGCCCTGACGCTAGCAGTCTTCTATGGGTCGCCAACCACTGCAGCTCATGCGCTCTCCGCATCTTGATCCCGCATCCATATTGACACGCGCCAAAGAGAAGCAGAGATCTGTTATCCGTTCTCTGAGCAGCAAGAGAGTGAAGCCGATAGGAATGTATCGGCGAATGAAAGTCTAATACAGTGATGCTTGCAGTCAACCGGCGATTTCCCTTTACGATGCGATCAACGGCTGCAATCGACTCTGGGGTCACTACTCGGTGTGCCTGACCAGGTCGTGAAGTCTGTATACACTTAAAAAAACACATTTATGTGTTCCTCTATTGTATGTATTCATTCTTTCTATATGCATTGTTAGCTTATATTTTTCGTGTTTTGTAACCGATGACGACAACATAGGCCGTTTCTGTTTTCATTTTAGCGCGGTATATGTGCCTACCTAAACATGTGTAAGTAACCAATAGCATTACTGCCGTAGGGGTGTGAGGAGTTAGCGATCTCACATTTCAAAGGCTCGGCTTTATAAATGAGGGCGGTAGCCATCTCCTCTCCCTCGCCGCTTTTACTTCCCGGACTGAACCGGTAGCCATTTAAGGCTGGGTCGACCCGGGAGCCATTGCGGTCTGAAAAAAACATTACCTCCTCAACTGGGGAATAAAAAATTTTTTTTTTTATGTTCGCCTTAATTCTCTATTCCCCAAGGCGATGTGCGTTGCACTGTGATTTTTATTTTGCGCCTGTCGGCTCAGTGCATCCGACTTCAGCATGCATTTATGTAAGGGTCTGCCTCCTCCTGCATTTTCTAAGGGTTGCTTCCCCGGGGTAACGGCCGGTGCTGTGATGGGGTTGTGAGTCGTGCCACTTAACCACTAGGCCACGCCGTCCCCCAACTGGGGAATGAACCCAGGACCACCCAGATGCGAAGCCAGCGGGCTAACCACTGCGCTACACGGCATGTGTAGTTAAACTTTATTTCAACCAACTGATATTGCTCTTCAACAGGCCCTTGAGTTCAAATGAGCAGTATTTTTTCTGCAGGCTGAACTCGACAGGGAAATTGAAACAAGGTGTCAGAAAGCATCTGCGGGGACATCATCTGTCCCCACTGCTTAGACACCCAAGCATTAGTTTGGCAACAAAGCAACAGCTGATAAACAGTATATTTATGCCGACTCTGTGCTACCAGTGCCAAATATGGCCTCTGTCAAGGGCGCCTGAGAGCAGAATTTCGACTTGTGAAATGAAGTGTTTGAGGAAGGTCGTCCGTGTTATCAGGAGAGACATAATGCGGAACGACGACATTCAAGGTATGAACGGCACTACATCTTAACTTAGCGTCTTAGTTTAGAAGAATGCAGAGTCTGTATACGCCCAGTTTCTTGGATGGTGGTTAACCGATGTGTGAGTCCATCTTAATTAACTCAAACACTAGATAAAAGTAGACCCATAGCCTGTTAGGCGCCTTCTATGCTGCTCTTAATAAACCACCTAACCATAGCCGGTGTTATGCCATGTCACACAGTTTATAGCCTCTTACGACATTCTTTCTGTGTGGCAGTGGTGCTATTCTTGTCTTGATCATACACAATGATCCAGGCGGACCACTATCGCTCTATAGAAAGGGTCTTGTGTCGAATACATTTCCAGGCAGAAAATAAGTTGGTTCGGTCATCTCATGAGAATGCACCCTCATCATCTTCCACTGATGGCTTACAACGCTGCTAGATCTGGCTACAGGGCAACGGGGCGGACACGAGGCAGGTGGATATATGACATTAGAGTGATCGTGCAGAAACACTAGCTCACGTTGACCGACGCAACGCACTTGGCGCAGGACACTAAATGACATACTTGCAAAGACAATTAATTAACTAACTACTGCGAATTGGCTTTATTAATGTCGACAACGAACGAGATGCAGGCAAGAATACGCCAACTTGATGAAAGAATAGGACCACTGTATCACTTCAAGCATGTCGTGTAAGGTGTCGGAAGGAAGTTGTGTATGTGGCTAGCAACCGCATGATGTAAGTTCATTGCTCTGGATGTACCTGGTCGAGATGCGAGGATGTAGCAGCCTCGCTGTAAACTACGACATAACGTCACAGCATCATTTTCATAACGAAAGCGGAAGAAACATATAAAGAAGAAGAAGAAACAGCAGAAGAAGAAACAGAAGAAGATGAAGAAGAAAAAGAAACAGAAGAAGACAGCAGAAGAAACAGAAGAAGAAGAAGACACAGCAGAAGAAGAAGAATCAGGAAAAGCGCAAAAAAGAAGAAGAAAGAAGAAGATAGCAGAAAAAAAGAAGAAAGAAGAAAAAGAGAACAAATAAGAAAAAGAAGAACAAAGAAAAGAAGAGCAAAAAAAAGAAGAAGAAAATGAAGAAGAGCAAGAAGAGGAAGACGAAGAGGAAGACGAAGAGGAGCCAGAAGAAGAAGAGTGAGAGGAAGACGAATAAAAAGAGCTAGAAGAAGAAGAAGAAGAAGAAGAAGAAGAAGAAGAAGAAGAACAACAACAACAACAAGAAGAGGAAGAGGAAGAAGAAGAAGAAGAAGACGAAGAAGAAGAAGAAGAAGAAGAAGTAGAAGACGAGTAAGAATAATAATAATAATAACAATAAAAAGAAGAAGAAAAAGAAGAAGAAGACGAATCATGTTATATTACCGTGAAAGCGAGTACACTACCGCTCGACTGAACACACACTAACAACTCAACTTCAAACAACCAATTATAAGAACCACCAGCACAGCGGAAAGCCTGTTCCCAGCTGGATTTGTAAATATTCACATTATTTGAATATTAATCATGATTCATTTGATATTTAGTGCCAACATTCTGTCCAGCTTTCGTTTGTTTTGGTTTCATTGTACCATTTCATTTTTTTAAACCGGGTTATTCACATCAAAACATCACTACCTAGTTTCTATATTCACGACAAATACATGAAAGCTTAATTCATACTGTTCTCAAATAACAATGCTAATTATATACCTTCTGTTTAAGTTTCAACTATTACCAGCTGTTACAACAGAATAGTAAATATTGAATAACGAATTATGGTCGGTACATTTAAATAAACTTTAGATAAAACCACTCGGTTTCACACCAGCGTCCATTGAAAACACTCGGATCGTACAAACACAAGAGATGTACCTGATTCACGGACGGAAACCGACTGCGCGGTTGTCAACAGATAGGCCTACAGTTTTGAATTAACTTCAGCAGTTGTTGAGAATACGAGTGCGGTTGACGGACTAACACACTGGCCCGTCGGAGGGCAGGATATGAATGACCCAGCTCTGCTAGATGAAGGTACTTATGACGAGCGGTCTTCAAACGGCAGCCCGAGGAACACTGATGCTCGTTAAGGGGTGTCATGCGGCTCGAAGTGCGAACAACAAAATGTGTATGTGTTAGCAGTTTTTTCTTATTCTCCGTCGTTCGTTCTCAAACTCCCACTACTAAGCCCTGAACGTCCTCAAACTCCCACTACCAAGCCCTGAACGTCCTCAAACTCCCACTACCAAGCCCTGAACGTCCTCAAACTCCCACTACTAAGCCCTGGACGTCCTCAAACTCCCACTACTAAGCCCTGGACGTCCTCAAACTCCCCCTACTAAGCCCTGAACGTCCCCAAACTCCCACTACTAAGCCCTGAACGTCCTCAAACTCCCCCTACTAAGCCCTGAACGTCCCCAAACTCCCACTACTAAGCCCTGAACGTCCTCAAACTCCCACTACTAAGCCCTGAACGTCCCCAAACTCCCACTACTAAGCCCTGAACGTCCTCAAACTCCCACTACTAATCCCTGAACGTCCTCAAACTCCCACTACTAAGCCCTGAACGTCCCCAAACTCCCACTACTAAGCCCTGAACGTCCTCAAACTCCCACTACTAATCCCTGAACGTCCTCAAACTCAGACTACTAAGCCCTGAACGTCCTCAAACTCAGACTACTAAGCCCTGAACGTCCTCAAACTCAGACTACTAAGCCCTGAACGTCCTCAAACTCAGACTACTAAGCCATGAACGTCCTCAAACTCAGACTACTAAGACCTGAACGTTCTCAAACTCCCACTACCAAGCCCTGAACGTCCTCAAACTTCCACTATCAAGCCCTGAACGTTCTCAAACTCAAGTAGCAGGAATTAGTCCGTAGACCTGCCGAAGATGGATGTGTCGGACCGAAAGGTGCAAATATCGCAGTCAAGCTGTAAACTAGCGACACAATGCATTCCATTCTCTGGACTACATCCTGCTACTTGCAAAGCTCTGTTCAGAGCTTGGTAGCGGGAGGTTGAGAATGAACACAGAAGAAGAAAAAGAGTCCGTAGAACGGAGTGCGCCATGACGTAAGCTTGACTCATTCAGAGACATTAACTTGACTTCATTCGGCTGTTGGTTCATTAATTTGGCTTAATTAGACTGTCCAATAACTTGACTTCATTCTGCTCTTCATTCAATAATTTGACTTCGTTTGGCTTTTAATCCATTAACTTGACTTCATTCAGCTCTTAGTTTGGTTTGTTAACTTGACCTCCTTCGGTTATTGGACCATTAACTTGACTTTATTCGACTTTTAATCCATTAACTTGATTTCATTAAGCTTTTTTTTTTTTTTACCTAACTTCCTTCAGCTATTGTGTCATTAACTTGACTTCATTCGGCTATTTTGTCATTATCTTGACTTCATTTGGCTATTGGGTTATAAACTTAACTTCATTCGGCTATTGGGTCATTAACTTCATTCGGTTATTGAGTCCTTAACTTGACTTAATCCGGCTCTTTGTCTATAAACTTGACTTCTTAGGACACTTGGCTAGATAGCTTGGCGTCACGCATCCCTGAGTCCATTAGCTTAACTTGATCCAGACCTTTGTAGAACAGCCTGACACTTGGTCTATTAACATGAATAAAAGCAGCCATAAGTCCAATAATGTGACCTCATGCAACTTGAACCATTATATTGATGCTGACTTTGACGCTTAAAGTTGACTTCACACATTCATTGGCCCATTAGCATCATCAGGTGCCTTGCCGGTGAACGTGGCGATCGTGGACCTCAATCTATTTATATCACATGTGCCGTTTATCAACTCTGGTCTTGATTGTCGCCCGTGCCATTCTCTCAGGCCGTCCAGCATCTTTTATCTCGGTCTTCCTCTTTCTCTCTTTCCTGATATCGACGTGCTCTAAGCCACCTTTTTTCATTACATCTCCAAAAAAGAATGACTTTCTTGTTCTGATTCTTGCAATAAATTGTCTTTGTGGGTGTGCCTCCTTGAGTACTGTATCATTAGTCTTCTCTGCAATCTATGGGATAAGCAGCATTCTTCTGTAAAACCCCATCTCCGTTACTTTAAAAGATCTAAGCGCCTGCTTGCTAATTGTCTATGATTCACTGCCATATGTCAGTACTGGTTTCAAGTTGCACCCAAGAACTCTCTTTCTCAGTTCCAGCGACAATGTTTTGTTGCACAATTTTGCTTTCATGGTCTGGAAGACCGATTTTGCATGGACTATTCTACATTTTATTTCGTAATTGCATCCTTATAACTAATTAACCAATCCTAATAGAAAGCTACAATACGTTCCCGTCAACACAAGTGTAAATCGCCGGCTAGTGTCAATTCCAGGCAAATCCGTAGTCTCGCGGCATCCATAATGAACTAAAACAGCAGAGCAATGTAGACTCTCAGCCGGTTACGCGCCATCTTGCTGTATTCGACGTCACGTGATAGGGCTGAGAGAATTTATTTTGTAATGTGCGATTACGGGATGGCAAAGATGTCCTCATTTCAACAAATCGTCCTTTTGTGTATATTTGGAACGACTAAGTAGGGTAGGCATGGGGACTGGCTACGAAATCCTGTGGAAACTTCAAATCTCAAATAATGTTGAAGCCTTGTGCTCTACACCAACCTAAGAATATTGTAATCTAATTGATTGAAAACATATGAAATCCGTGAATGCGTATGTTCGTATGTGTGTGATCTGTGTGGTATTAAACGATACACAATTATGCTCTCAATGGCAGTTTCAATAGCCCCGATGGCATACCTCAACACACACAGCCAAACAGGTCATGCAGCGATGCCCACCTGGAATGTGTTCTTGTAATGCCACCAGGTACGCCCCGCGACTCTTATAGAACGCTGGGTTTGGATTAAAATCCAGTTCGGACCAGTTGTTTATTTCAGTCAACTCTTATTTAGAGTTGTTATTCTATTATTTAGCGTTGTTATTCTATTTTTATGCGTTTGTTATTCTATTATGTAGCGTTTGTTTTCTATTATTTAGCGTTTGTTATTTATTTAAATTTGACTTTTGTTATTCTATTTTTTAGCGTTTGTGATTTTTTTAATTTGACGATTGTTATTCTATTATTTAGCGTCGGTTGTTGTCTTATTTAGCGTTTGTTGTTGTCTTATTTAGCGTTTAGTGTTGTCTTATTTAGCGTTTGGTGTTGTCTTATTTAGAATTTGTTGTTGTCTAATTTAGCGTTTGTTGTTGTCTTATTTAGCGTTGGTTGTTGTCTTATTTAGCGTTGGTTGTTGTCTTTTTTCTGACATATGGTGAAAAGGATGCTAATGGCATTCTGTCATATGGGTGGTTATGGCATTCTGTCATATGGGTGGTTATGGCATTCTGTCATATGGGTGGTTATGGCATTCTGTCATATGGGTGGTTATGGCATTCTGTCATATGGGTGGTTATGGCATTCTGTCATATGGGTGGTTATGGCATTCTGTCATATGGGTGGTTATGGCATTCTGTCATATGGGTGGTTATGGCATTCTGTCATATGGGTGGTTATGGCATTCTGTCATATGGGTGGTTATGGCATTCTGTCATATGGGTGGTTATAGCATTCTGTCATATGGGTGGTTATGGCATTCTGTCATATGGGTGGTTATGGCATTCTGTCATATGGGTGGTTATGGCATTCTGTCATATGGGTGGTTATGGCATTCTGTCATATGGGTGGTTATGGCATTCTGTCATATGGGTGGTTATGGCATTCTGTCATATGGGTGGTTATGGCATTCTGTCATATGGGTGGTTATAGCATTCTGTCATATGGGTGGTTATGGCATTCTGACATATGGGTGGTTATGGCATTCTGACATATGGGTGGTAATGGTATTCTGTCATATGGGTGGTTATGGCATTCTGTCATATGGGTGGTTATGGTATTGTGACATATGGGTGGTGATGGTATTCTGACATATGGGTGGCAATGGCATTCTGACATATGGTGAAAAGGGAGAGATGACATTCTCTAACATATGGTGATTAGTAATGACATTATGGGCTTGTGGGAAAGGAGTAAAGGACATTCTGTCATGGGGGAACTGGGGAAGTGACATTGTGACATGGGGAAACTGGGGCAATGACATTGTGACATGGGGAAACTGGGGCAATGACATTGTGACAAGGGGAAACTGGGGCAATGACATTGTGACATGGGGAAACTGGGGCAATGACATTGTGACAAGGGGAAACTGGGGCAATGACATTGTGACATGGGGAAACTGGGGCAATGACATTGTGACATGTAGAAAAGGGTTGTAACAATATTCTGACAATTTTGTTGAAAAGGGAGGTAAGGACATCCGACATGAGGTGAAAAGGGTGCCTGGGACAAACGACGGTTGAAAACCCCTAAACCAGGTAGCGTATCCGATGTTTGGAGGCCCATATTACATAATACTACACCATAATATTGTTGTTGCCGCCAGTTTTCTGAGGTAGGCTCACAGCAGTGTCTGTCGCTGGGGACGAACTGTAGTTGCATGCCTGTAGGCTACGGGCTTCCTTGATTGGTTCTAATTGATTATTTGACCCAACTTTTACTTGTTTGTAAGCTGTTGATGTATCTGCTTCTTCGTTTATTTTTTCTTCTTCATCCTCTTCTTCTTCTTCTTCTTCTTCTTCATCCTCTCCTTCTTCATCCTCTTCTTCGTCATCTTCTTCTTTTCTTTTCATCATCATCATCATCTTCTTCTTCAAATTTTCTTCGTCTCACCGCCCTCCTCATCATCATAACTATCACCATTCTCATAATCTTCTTTTTCTTTCTCTTCTTTTTCTTTTCTATTTCTTCGTCACCTTCTAATTTTCTGCGTTTTAATCACAATCATCTTCGTCGTCTTCTTCTTTTAACGTTTTTTTCTGTTTCTTCTTCCCAACCTAAATTTTTCTAATTCTTCCCTCTCCATTTTCAGCGTGCTAATCATAATCATTATCTTCATCTTTATCTTCAAATTCTTATTTTTCTACATTGTGTTTTGCTTCTTGTTCATCATCCTTGTCAACATTATCATTGTATTTTTTCCTTTTCATTCTTCTTATTTTCCTTTTTCTTATTCTTGATCTTCTTCTTTCTGCGGACATCTTGACGTCATCCAACACAATGTCTGCGCCTTAATCTTGAGCCGTGATATCACCAGGGGCGGGTAATTACATCCGGATTACTGCGGTCAGATCACACTTTTCTGTCCATTTACTGTCGATGTCCGCATAAATAATCATCACATGGCGCCTAACGCTTCAAGCCTTAATACAAGAACTTCTCTTGTAGCAATTGGCCAACACCATCGCATTTTATTATTGTTCTTAGTTCGACCCGTTCTTTGTCAAGGGGTGGTCACCCTTGATCAGGCACCAACTCAGGATCCAGTCGTTTCTGTCGCGAGCACGTGTCATCCAGTGTGATAGTAGTCTGTCTGTTGTGGAGTCGTGAATGTTGTATTTTTCTAGTGAATCTCGCCAGCGAGTTTGGGACCGTCCCCAAGGTCTCGCGGGTACCACATAGTGGTTATGGTACTCCATCTTTCATCTTGTCTTCTGGATATATGACCAGCGCAGCGGTGTTTCGAATGGTTGACGTACTGTAGGACATCCTTGATGTGGGACATTCTCCGGATGTCGCTATTGTGTAGTTCCCTCAGCCGCTGTTGTCTGAGAGTTATGCCCTCGAGGCGTAATTCAAGAGATGCGTGTGCTGTTCTCTGCTACTTTTGTTAGAGACCATGTTTCGCTACCAATAGCAGAGCGCTGACAGGACTACCGAGTCGAAGATGTCCGCGGGTAGTCTGATATCCTTAGTGGCGTCTGTTGCTGCCATGATAGAGTTAAAGGCTGCCCAGTCCGCCCGTTTCCGTCTGGCGATCTCAGGTTTTATGTTGTTCTCTATGTTGAGGAGTCTTCCCAGAAAGCCATATTCGTCAACGTTATCCATGGGCGTCCCACTCAAGATTATTGGGTTGGGTTCTGCGAAATTATAATTGTAAACAATATATTAACATTTCCTTTGCGAAATCAAATTTCTAGACAAGAAAATACTTTGTTTTTCAATACAAGCTTTTATTTGTCCTGAGACCTGTTTTGGTTATTTTGGACTTCACAAGCAAACTCGTCACGAACTTCGGCCCAAAACTTCCAGAAACAGCATCATGGCGACGGGTCACGAGACTATGAGTGAGTGGAATTTAACATGTACATATAAAGAAACTACGTTTTTCGGTATAACCTTTTAAATCTTCTTCTTCTTCTTCTTCGTTCGTTCTCAATCTCCCACTACCAAACCCTGAAAAGGCTTAAGTAGCGGAATGTAGTCCAGAGAACGGAATGCGTTGTGTCATAGTTTACAGCTTGGCTGCGATATTTGCACCTTTCGGTCCAACACATCCGACTTCAGCAAGCATTTTTTGAGTACCGGGTTAGCATTCCCTCTTCGATCCTTTCTCCTTAGCCAGTCTACCCTGCTGCAGCCTGTTATCCAGGATCACCGCGTGGAGGTGTAGAAGGGTCTTGGCAGCTATGGTTCGCTGGCCTTGACGCTAGCAGTCAGCTATGGGTCGCTAACCTCTGCAGCTCATGCGCTGCTCAGGATCTTGATCCCTAACCTTTTGAATGACCAGTCCAATATCCATCAAAATATGATAGATTAACAGGTCCCCCTAGTGGTGTATGAGTGAAACATATCAGCTCTTTTGGTTCTCGGAAGTTGCATAAAATTGGAGAAATAGAAGTCCACGCAACAGGATGATGATTAAGTTAAAAAACAGTTTTTAAACAGATGATTTGTGCCACTGGGATAGAAAGAAGAAGACATATTCTTCTAAACTCAACTTAACTCAACCAGCGCTACGGATGGTGGTTAACCGATGTGGGAGTCCATCTTAATAGACTCAAACACTAAAGCAAAGTAGACCCGCAGCCTGTTAGGCGCCATCTATGCTGCTCTAAACAAACCACCTAACCATGGCCGATGTTATGACATGTCACAGAGTTAGTCACCTCTTACGACATGCTCTCTGTGAGGCAGTTGTACTATTCTTGTTCATACACAACAACCCCGACAGTTTATTATTGTACAAAATATATTTAACATTTCCTATGCGAAATCAAATTTCCAAACAAGAAAGCACTTTGTTTCTCAGAGATAGCTTTTAATTTCCCCAGACCTGTTTTGGTTATTTTAGGCCTGCACGAGTAAGCCCGTCCCGAACTTTGGTCGAGAACTTCCAGAAATAGCAATATGACGACAGGTCGCGAGATTATGAGTGAGTGCAAACCACCTAACCATGGCCGATGTTATGACATGTCACAGAGTTAGTCACCTCTTACGACATGCTCTCTGTGAGGCAGTTGTACTATTCCTGTTCATACACAACAACCCCGACAGTTTATTATTGTACAAAATATATTTAACATTTCCTATGCGAAATCAAATTTCCAAACAAGAAAACACTTTTGTTTCTCAGAGATAGCTTTTAATTTCCCCAGACCTGTTTTGGTTATTTTAGGCCTGCACGAGTAAGGCCGTCCCGAACTTTGGTCGAGAACTTCCAGAAATAGCAATATGACGACAGGTCGCGAGATTATGAGTGAGTGTAATTTAACAAGTGTGTATTTATAATTGTAAATATAAAGACACTTCATTTTTCGGTCAAATCATTTGAATTACATGACTAATGTTCAACAAAATGTGATGGATTAACAGTGGAATAAATGTACACAATGTCAGCTTTTGGGGTTTTTGGGAAATTGGTTAAAATAGAGGTCCACGTATCAGGGAGACGATTATGTACAGAAATAGATGTACAGGATAGATAGAACAAGATATCTTCTTCTTCTTCTTCTTTTTATTATTCATTGTTTTCTTCTTTTTCTTCTTCTTCTTATTATTATTTTTATTATTATTCTCCTTCGCCTTCTTCTTCTCCTTCTTCTTCTTCTTCTTTATCTTCTTCTTCTTTTTCTTTTTTTTCTTGACCTTCTTCTTCTTCTTCTTCTTCTTCTTCTTTTTCTTCTTTTTCTTCTTCTTCTTCTTTTTCTTCTTCTTCTTCTTCTTTTTCTTCTTCTTCTTTTTCTTCTTCTTCTTCTTCTTCTTCTTCTTCTTCTTCTTCTTATTATTATTATTATTATTATTATTATTATTATTATTATTATTATTATCCTTCTTCCTATTCTTCTTCTTCTTCTTCTTCTTCTTTGTTGTTTTCGTCTTCTTCTTCTTTATCTTCTTCTTCTTTTTCTTCTTTTTCTTGACCTTCTTCTTTTTCTTCTTCTTCTTCTTCTTTTTCTTCTTCTTCTTTTTCTTCTTCTTCTTCTTCTTCTTCTTCTTCTTCTTATTATTATTATTATTATTATTATTATTATTATTATTATTATCCTTCTTCCTATTCTTCTTCTTCTTCTTCTTCTTCTTTGTTGTTTTCGTCTTCTTCTTCTTTATCTTCTTCTTCTTTATCTTCTTCTTCTTTTTCTTCTTTTTCTTGACCTTCTTCTTCTTCTTCTTTTTCTTCTTCTAATTTTTCTCCTTTTGTCTTCGCCATTTTCTACCCCCTAATCATAATAATCATCATCATCTTCTTCTTCATCTCCTTGTTTTTCAAATTCCTTTTCTTCTTCTTAATGTTTTTCTTCTCATCATCATCATCACCACAGTTTACCTTTTCTTTTCTTCTTCCTTTCCATTTTCGTCTTCTTCTTCTTCTTTTCCTTTCTGCAGACATCATGACGTCATCCCTCGTGCCACTACAACACCTGCGCCCTAATCTTCAACTGTGAAATCACCAGGGGAGAGTTTTGACATCCGAATTAAGCCGGTCAGATCACAGTTTTCTGACGACAGAAGTCGGTTAGCTTTGGAAAAGCGCTTATAATCTTAACGGGGGTGCCTAACGCATCAAGACTTAAATACAACCATTTCTTTTCTATCAATTGTCCACTGCCCTCTCGGGTTATTACTGTACGTAATATATTAATTTTCTTTGCAATTTTCTTTGCGGAATAACATTTCTAAACAAGTAAATTCTTTCCTTGTCAGTCAATGCTTTTAGTTTTTTTAAATTAAGGTTTTTGGTTTTTTAAAATTTTCTATGAAACCCTTCACGAACTTCGGACCACTGGCTCCCCTTTATATATCATTTTGATAACCTCCTCCATGAATTCTAATAGATTTGTAAAGCATGATCTCCCTCTAGTAAACCCATGCTGACTATTTCTAATTAAATTAAATTTGTATAAATGCTTTACAATGTTTTCTTTGATTATTGACTCTAACAATTTACAGACTATGCTCGTTAAACTCACCGGTCTATAATTTGCTGGATCTGATTTTTTTACCTTTTTTGAACAAGGGGATCACTCCTGCATCTTTCCAATCCCGTGGAACAATCCCTTTTGTAAGTGATTGAGAACATAATATAGCCAATGGTTTTGCTAGTTGGTCTCTAATTTCAAACAACAATTTTGGATGAATACCATCTTGACCTGCACATTTATCCACTTTCAACCCCTCCAATTTTTTAAAACCATTTCTTCTGTAATGCAGATTGATCTTAATCCCGCTGTATCCATGTCTCTTTGAAAAATATCTACAGGCTCTGGGATTTTGGAGCAATCCTCTTTTGTGTAGACTGTGCCAAAGTACTGATTGAGTAGATTAGCTGCCTCCCTATTCTCACTTATTATTTTCCCTGTGCTGTCTATGAGAGGGCCTGTCATTCTTTGTTTAATTCTAACATAAGAAAAGAAGCTTTTACTATCAGTCTGGATCCTTTTTTTTTCGAAGTCTATTTTTGCTGTTTTATTCGCTTTCTGTGCAATGGTCAGCTTGTCCAAATATTTTAAATATGTTTCTTTTGATTTACCTGACTCAATATATTTTTTCCATACTTTATTTTCAGCTCTTCTACATTTAACTACAAATCTAGTTACCCATTTTGTACGCTTGCGGCTTACCTCCCTACGTGGAACACATTCCCCTTTTAGCTTTTCTAGAACTGTTTTAAAACTCTCTCACTCTTGTTCAACATCTGTTCCTCCGACAATATCTTTCCAGATTATGTGGTTCGCTGCCTTTTTCATCCTGTTAACATCTGCCTTCGAGAAGTCGTATGTTTGTGTGTTTATGGTTACTTCTTTCCCTGCTATAAGATCCCAACTGATGATTTGATGGTCACTTGAGCCAAACAGTTCCCCAACGGTAACGTTTTCAATCATATTTTCCTCTGTAGAAGTCGAGTGTGTTTTTGCCTCTGGTGGCTTCTTCTACGTTTTGAATTAAACAAATTGTCATTTATGCACTAAACAAAAGATTTTGACTCTTCAAGTGCTTCTGCCTTATTCCCTTTTATTTCTGAAAATTTGAAATCCCCCATTAATAATAATTTCTCTTGTTTCGTGCTGGCACAGAGCTGGACAAGTTGATGGGGATTAATGTGAAATGATGCATATGTTTACATAACATATCCATATATGAATATTGTGTAGACATTTCACTCCTTTTGAATGAACAGCTCCGGAGAAAAACGATGTTGTGCATTTCTTTATGAATTCATCTCGAATTTTGAAAAAAAATTGTTAGTCTAATTTATCTGATCCTTTGATTATCTTATAAACCTGTATTAAGTCACCTCTTCTTCTTTTTCTTTTTCTTCTTTCTCTTCTTCTTCTTATTATTTTTTCTCTTCTTCTACTACTACAACCTCCTTTTTTCTTTCTACTGCTTTTCTTCTTCTTCTTCTTCTTCTTCTTCTTCTTCTTCTTCTTCTTCTTCTTCTTCTTCTTCTTCTTCTTCTTCTTCTTCTTCTTCTTCTTCTTCTGCCTCTTCTTCTTCTTCTTATTTTTCTTCTTCTTCTACTACTTCAACTTCTTTTTTTCTCTCTATTCTTTTTCTTCTTCTTTCTCTTCTGTTACTATTACGACTTCTTTTTCTTCTTATTCTTCGTTCGCTCTCAAACAATCACATCTATGTACCTTTAATTAACTTTGCGGCTCTTCCCAGGCTCCTCTCGATGCCATAAATATAACTTAACTTAACGTTTCTATACTGGTCTAGAAGACTCCACAGGAGTCATGTAGTCACTGTGCTCCTCTCATGGAGCTGGAAGACCTGTAGAATATGTTCCACTGTTTGTTTGTTCTCTCCATATGTCTGTCTGCCCAATTTTTAATTTGTTGAACAGATGATTTTTCAGTCTGCAGTGACCCGTTAGAAGTTTCTTCTTCTTCTTCTTCTTCTTCTTCTTCTTCTTCTTCTTCTTCTTCTTCTTCTTCTTCTTCTTCTTCTTCTTCTTCTTCATTCTCAATTTCTCACTACCAAACCCTGAAAGAGCTTAAGTAGCAGAATGTAGTCCAGAGAACGGAATGTGTTGTGTCGTAGTTTACAGCTTGACTGCGATATTTGCACCTTTCGGCCCAACACATCCGACTTCAGCAAGCATTTTTTGAGTACCGGGTTAGCATTCCCTCTTCGATCCCTTCTCCTTAGCCAGTCTTCCCTGCTGCAGCCTGTTAGCTAGGATCACCGCGTGGAGGTGTAGAAGGGTTTTGGCAGCTTTGGTTCGCTGGCCCTGACGCTAGCGGTCAGCTATGGGTCGCTGACAGCTGCAGCTCATCCGCTGCTGAGCATCTTGATCCCCGTTAGAAGTTTGAATATTGTCACTGGATCAATTCTTGGTATAGACTAATACGCTTCTACCATTACAGATCGTGAGCGTTCTCTGTGCAATTTGTCTTTGACATTACTTGTTATCATTTTCTTCATTTCTAACATGTAGCTCTGTCTTCAGTTTGGGGCTTGCTGCCTCCTCCTTCTTTTGCCGATCCATCTGCCTCCTCATTGCCGTGTATCTTACAGTGTGCAGGGATCCACTGAATGTTCCCTCTGTTAAAATTGTAGGTTATATTCACGAGTGCCTCTTACAGGCTAATTAGTTTTTTTAAATGGCTTCTAACGACCATTATGATTGCATTTTTTATTCAAAAATTAAATTCAAAATTCACCTGATCTCTTGGTAGTGAGATCGGACTCCCGTGTTCAGTCAGTGTCGAGCACATTAAAAATTCTTGAACAGTTGGAAATTGAAAAGAAAAGGTTTAACGGCCGGTGCCTGGACAAAATGATAGTTAAAAATCTACCCAAATTATGTGTAGTCTCCCAGGCCCAGTAGGCTGCAGGAGAACGATGTTTAAAGAAGGACGTGAGTTAACGCAACAATATGCGCGTGACCTGGTCTCGGACGTGAGTTAACGCAACAATATGCGCGTGACCTGGTCTCGGACGTGAGTTAACGCAACAATATGCGCGTGACCTGGTCTTGGACGTGAGTTAACGCAACAATATGCGCGTGACCTGGTCTCGGACGTGAGTTAACGCAACAATATGCGCGTGACCTGGTCTCGGGCGTGAGTTAACGCAACAATATGCACCTGACCTGGTCTCGGAAGATCTTTTGTTAACTCGCGTTCTTCTTTAAACATCGTTGTCCAGTTCTTCACTGTTGTCTTCGACACACTTTTGTCACCATGCAATGCCTGTATTCTGAGATGAATGTCAACTGGTCGACATCCTTCAGCTGTTAGAAACCGAATCACCGTTCGCTGATCAACTCTGGATGGATTCCGTATCACACCTGCCATGTTTTCAACGGTCTGGTGAGAAAACTATGAGTCAAAGGAAAATGAAATTTAGCAAACTTGACGGTTGGTATGTGCTGTTTACATCAGAACTGACTTCAGCATGCGCATCGTATGTTCACTTATTGCAGTTTGGTCCCCCTTCATTTGAACACGCCTCGTATATAGTATCCCATTTCAGTCACGACTGACTATAGGATGATATGACTTGAAGTAATAAACAAACAAATATATACTTAGGTTTTCTTTCCTTTCTCTTTGCGTCGTTGTCTATTCACTTCTCTGTGTTAATTTAACTTAACGTCTTTATACTGGTTTAGAAGACTCTACAGCGTCTGTATACAACCAGTTTATTGGAGGGTGGTTTAACTGATGTGCGAGTCCATATTAACAGACTCAAACACTAGAACTAAGTAGACCCGCAGCCAGTTAGGCGCCATCTATAGCTGCTCTTAAAAAACTACATGTGGAAAGGTACAAATAACTTGGGTAGGTTAAACGGTTATGCCTACTCTTTTGGATGTGAAACTACCAAGGAATTTTTAACATGCTGAATAGTGAACACGGGAGTCCGATCTCACTACTCAGAGAACAGGTGAATTTTTACCAGAGGATCATGTGATAAAAATTCCGGTCTTCACCGTGATTCGAACCCGCGATTTCCGGCACCCAAGACGGACACCTTTCCTCGAGACCACTGAGTTGCAAGAGCTTCTCGTCACCAAGCGTGAGGTGGCCTTTCAGGTGGTACATCTCCACTTGGGTCGGCCTTCAGCTTCGTTTTCCCAGGATGTTGGATTCATGTTCAATGCCCCCTTCATATCATGCTTATATACATCGCATGAGCTGCAGTGGTCAGCGACCCATAGCTGACTGCTAGCTTCAGGGTCAGCGAACCAGAGCTGCCAAGACCCTTCTACACCTCCACGCGGTGATCCTAGATAACAGGCTGCAGCAGAGCAGACTGGCTAAGGAGAAGGCATCGAAGAGGGAATGTTAGCCTGGTACTCAAAAAATGCTTCCTGAAGTCGGATGTGTTAGATCGAAAGGTGCAAATATCGCAGCAAAGCTGTAAACTACGACACAACGCATTCCGTTCTCTAGACTTCATTCTGCTACTTGCGCCCTTTCAGAGTTTGGTAGCGGGAGATTGAGAACGAACAAAGCCAAGCCAAACCAAGCCAAGCCAAACCAAGCCAAGCCAAACCAAGCCAAGCCATATACATCTTTGAACCTCAACTGTGTTCGGCCAACTGATATTTTGCCATCCGCCTACTTGCCATAGAGGATATATCTAGGAATACGACCAACTTCATATCATATGCAGTATAACTCAAGACAAACCAAAACAAAACCACACACACACGAAGAAAACAAACGATTTTCAACTGTCTTCTACAGAGTAAACAACAAGTTACCGCCATTTTGGTCGCTAATTTACGTCACTCAATATTGCAGAAACTAGACAAGACACAGGTAAGAACAGACATCTACAACTCACGGTAGACAATCTGCAGCCAAGTTAACCAATATCTATTTATCTAGTTGATACACTTCTTGCCCCGCGTATCTTTTTCAACTTTAATAACTATTATGCCAAAATGTCTATAGACGATCGCTTCTACCGCTTACACTATTTCCGGTATTATTTTTTTCGTCTAGTTTCAATTGAAATCGTATTAATATAGACCTGTCTCTGTCAACTGTTTCGCTTGATTGCACACCAAGAACAGTGCAATGCCATATAACGGTAGGTACAGGCGTCACTTTCAATACGCCTTTCCATACAACCATTGACTGTTAGTGCAACCGCGTGTTACGGTTGGATTGTAATAAAAGCCGTCTCCTATCTCTTTAGCTTCAAGCAAACCTTCTCGATCTCTTTAGCTTCAAGCAAACCTTCTCACATATTTGTAAAGCTTCCAGCAAACCTTCTCGTATATATTTAGCTTCCAGCAAACCTTCTCGATATCTTAAGCTTCCAGCAAACCTTCTCGTATATCTTTAGCTTACAGCAAACCTTCTGGATCTCTTTAGCTTGAAGTAAATCTTCTCTGTATCTTTAGTCTCTAACAATCCTACCCGTTTCCTTTTAGCTTCCAGCAAACCTTCCTCGTATCTCTTTAGCTTCCCGCAAACCTTCTGAGACCGAGATGGACCTTTGTCGTTTAGTAAATCTTTCTTGTCGCCTGTGTAATTTATTGAGACTTTCTTTAAGTCATTTAGCGAACCTTCCTTTACCCCATAGTCATTTAGCGAACCTTCCTTTACCCCATAGTCATTTAGCGAACCTTCCTTTACCCTCAATGTCATTTAGCGAACCTTCCTTTACCCCATAGTCATTTAGCGAACCTTCCTTTACCCTCAATGTCATTTAGCGAACCTTCCTTTACCCCATAGTCATTTAGCGAACCTTCCTTTACCCTCAATGTCATTTAGCGAACCTTCCTTTACCCCATAGTCATTTAGCGAACCTTCCTTTACCCTCAATGTCATTTAGCGAACCTTCCTTTACCCCATAGTCATTTAGCGAACCTTCCTTTACCCTCAATGTCATTTAGCGAACCTTCCTTTACCCCATAGTCATTTAGCGAACCTTCCTTTACCCTCAATGTCATTTAGCGAACCTTCCTTTACCCCATAGTCATTTAGCGAACCTTCCTTTACCCTCAATGTCATTTAGCGAACAATTATTTACCTCCATGCAATTTTCGTATCTGCATGCCATTAAGTAAATCTTTCTGTATCAGATGACACGATTCTCCTAACCCCATTGGCTCGCGTACAACTGACTGCAATCCCCAATTCTTAAGTGTAACTTGCTGAACTTGTATTTCTCGGTTAATCTGATGTGAACTGTTTCATAAGAGACCTTTGACCTCATTCGTAAACATATTATATCATACGTTCTTTCAACATTCTTATGTGTACACCCTTGCCAGGTAGCTTTCAAATCTGAGACCATAAGTTAGTTCGTAGAAATTATGAAACCAACGAGCTTTAGAATTGGGATTGGTTTGATCTGCTCAAAATTGAATATGTAAAAGCAGATTATTCTTTGCTGATTATCTCCTACCACTGGGTGTGTAGATGTGCTTTTTTTTGGGTAAATTTTTGCAATCGACTGTGAGGATAAATGGGCGGTTACCCTTGTGCAGCTTCTGATTGATTGAGAAGCCGGCTCGTGTTGGTATTTATTCTAAGTCGAAATTGGGCAGGAATTTCATTAGGTTAATAAGTGGAGCGTGAAACCTATCGCGGCGAGCTGGCTTGCTAGTCTGTGGTTACAGCTTGCCATAGTTCGAATTCACGGAAGGACAGAAAAACAAAATCCGGACCGTGGTTCGTTCTTGGTACTTCTTCTTCGTTCATTCTCAGATCAAGGTCCTGGTTTCACATCCTCAGATCAAGGTCCTGGTTTCTCTTACATCCTCATTTCAAGGTCCTGGTTTCTCTTACTTACTCAAATCAAGGTCCCGGTTTCTCTTACATCCTCAGATCAAGGTCCCGGTTTCTCTCACATCCTCAGATCAAGGTCCCGGTTTCTCTCACAAAGGACACCGTTGTTTGTAAGGCTGTTTTATCTCAATACAGCTTTTTATCTCATATCTGTCTCACTAGGCCAGTATTGTTCTCTCTCTCTTCCTACGGGAGCATGCAGCTTTGTAGGATGTGTTCCACAGTCATGATATGCTCCCCACAAGGGGAGAATCAACAATTATCAAAGCTTAAAAAGGCATAGGCGAATTAAACATCAAGAGAAAGGTATGGTTCAGTGGATAACATCACACTGTGGCATGCTATGACATTCTTCTTCTGCTTCTTTTTTGTTCGTTCATAATATCCGGCTACCAAGTCCTGGAAAGGGATTTGCAAGTAACAGGACATAGTCCAAAGAACGGAATGGGTTGTGTTGAAGTTTACAGCTTGACTGCAATATAGGTCGGGCACATCTGACTTCAGCAGTGGTTATTGTTTACCGGATTAGTCTTTCCTTTTCGATCCCTTCTCCCTAGCCAGTCTGCTCGGTTGCAGCCTGTTATCCAGGATCACTGCGTGGAGACGTAGCAGGGTCTTGGTAGCTCTGAGTCGCTGGACCTGACGCTAGCAGTCAGCTATGGGTGGCTGAACGCTACAAATCATGCACTGCTCAGGATTCTTATCCCATTCCAGGAAATGAGAGCAGACAAGTTAGTAAGGAAGGGAACAACACATAAACAAAACGTAAGGAAGAGAACAAAACATAAACAAAACATAAGGAAGAGAACAAAACATAAACAAAACATAAGGAAGGGAACAAAACATAAACAAAATGTAAGGAAGAGAACAAAACATAAACAAAACATAAGGAAGGGAACAAAACATAAACAAAACGTAAGGAAGAGAACAAAACATAAACAAATCATAAGGAAGGGAACAAAACATAAACAAAATGTAAGGAAGGCAGCAACACATAAACAAAATGTAAGAAAGGGAGAAACACATAAACAAAACGTAAGGAAGGGAGCAACACATAAACAAAATGTAAGGAAGGGAGCAACACATAAACAAAATGTAAGGAAGGCAGCAACAAATAAACAAAACGTAAGGAAGGCAGCAACAAATAAACAAAACGTAAGGAAGGGAGCAACACATAAACAAAATGTAAGGAAGGCAGCAACAAATAAACAAAACGAACAAACAAACACGTTCGAGGAAGAGTAATCCGTATCCAAGTCAAAAGGAAAGTCGATACTAAACGAGGGATAACTATCACTGCCTCCATCAAGTGGTCCTGAGAACAGGACATAACAGATCGAATTGTTATTTACACAGGCCAAATCTGCTACATCATTGGTGTGTACGTGCGCATAAACAGCAAAGCCACACGAACATATCCTACAGGACTGTTACATGCTTAGGCAATTGGGAAATAAAGATCTGGGCCACCGAAACGACCCCCCCCCCCCCACCCCTCCCCAAATAAAGCTATTTGTTAGCCTGGAAGGACTCTCTACCACAGGAACACCTATCCAAAAGAAAATGGTCATCGCGTGTGGACAAAATAAAAGAAGTGGCGAACGAAAAGAAGAAAAATGAGATAATTTAATATAATTCAAGTAAAAAGTAATAATAAAAATTGAAAAAATCTTTTGGCGGATTGTATGTTTTTCTATCTCTTTTCATTTTGAGATGAGTGTTAGAAATTGTCTTAGCCATATTTATATGACTCGTGTCGGTTTTGATTTCATTGAATGATCTGTTTTAATTAGGAGAACGAAAACTGGGATAATTAGTCAAACATTTGGAGATCCAGAGAAATCAAGATTCACACCGAAGTTAGAATATTCAACGCAAGTGTAAAGTCGGTGCAGCTGTATAGAGCAGAGACATGCAGAGCGTTCCCAATCTCCCACTATAAATCCCTGAGCGTTCCCAATCTCCCACTATAAATCCCTGAACGTTCCCAATCTCCCACTATAAAGCCCAGAACGTTCCCAATCTCTCACTATAAATCCCTGAGCGTTCTCAATCCCCCACTATAAAGCCCTGAACGATCCCAATCTCCCACTATAAATCCCTGAGCGTTCTCAATCTCCCGCTATAAAGCCCTGAACGTTCCCAATCTCCCACTATAAATCCCTGAGCGTTCCCAATCTCCCACTATAAAGTCTTGAACGTTCTCAATCTCCCACTATAAATCCCTGAGCGTTCCCAATCTCCCACTATAAAGCCCAGAACGTTCCCAATCTCCCACTATAAAGCATTGAACGTTTTCAATCTCCCACTATAAAGCCCTGATACGGGTTTTGCAAATAGTCGGATGTTGTCTGGAGAGCGAATTGTGTTGTAGTTTACAGATTTACTGCGATATTTTCACCGTTCGATCCGACACATCTAACTTCAGCAAGCATTTTTGAGTATCAGGTTAGCCTTCCCTCTTCGATCCATTCTCCTTATTCAGTCTGCTCTGCTGCAGCCTGCTATCCAGGATCACAGATTGGGGGTGTAGAAGGGTCTTGTTAGCTCTGGTTCGCTGGCCCTGATGCTTTGGGCTGCTGATAGCTGCAACTCATGCATTGCTAAGCATGTATATTTGCAAGATGTATTCAATGACAGACTTTGATTTATTGATTGATTGATTGACTGATACGTGAAGCTCGCAATGCCCTTCATAGCAAACAGGGGGATACTGGAACAACTAAATAGATTCTTGTGCCTAGGGCAGATAAAAACAAGTTATACTTGATGGGAAATCTCTCTCATTTTACCGTTCGTCCTGAAAAGTACATTTCTTTAATTTGCATCGTTGTTTGTATCGAGGCTGCAAATATTTGGAACCGGGTTTGATGTTCCTGTTCTATCCCCATTCTCTCAGCCAGACTACACGGTTGCAGTCTGCTTCAAGGGTCACCACATGAAAGCAGAATAGAGCCTTGGCTAGTGCTGGTTCGCTGACTCCTAACACATCCAGTCATCTATGAGTCACTGACTGCAGTAACTTTGTTCACGGAGTCTTCGACCCCAAACAAGTAATCAGCCTTGATAATTCAAAAAGGCATGAGCTGTGAACTCAACAAACACATTGATAACAATCTAGCCTACTCACTGCACGGCGACGGTTGTACGTGCAGCCTTTATCTCTAAACTATATACATTTATGTAGACCAATGCAGTCGGGAAAAACCCGAAATAATAGTTTTGTGTTCATGTTATTGTAAGCCATAAACGACTCTCCCTCGCCGTAAAGGTCAGGCTAATGCGCTCACTGGTTCTGTCGATATTCCTCTACGCCTGCAAAACATGGACTATTACAACAGACCTCTAGGGAAGAATCCAGGCCATAGAGATGAGATGTTTTAGAAGACTCCTAAATATCACACACACACACACAAAGAACAGGAAAAAAAACCATCAATGTACAGAGGTCAATATTTATTGAACTTTTAGTTACACGTAACGAAAGTTGTTCTGAATTTGTACAAGCATATATAAAACATTCTGAATAGACAGAAACATACACCAGGATTAATCATGAGGTGCAGGGTGAAGATGGTTGTGTAGTAAGAAGATGTTCCATGGGCCCATGCGGCTGATGAGCCCCGGAAAGTATTCAAAAGGGGTTCTCAAATTTATATTTATCAGCTTGTCCGTTGTTGACCATAACTGGGTCAGGCATGTAGTCCGCGTGACTGTTGATAGATCGACCAAAATGGTGTTTTATTTTGTAAATTGTTTGCCTCAGTATTCTACTGGTAGATGCACGTCCCTTTCCACCCGAGCCGCAACCTTTTAGGTGATATCAAGACGTATTAACCAGTGCTTGGATGCATGTGTGTGTCTGTATGTATCTGCTAGTTTGGGCGCTCTCAGAAATCAACACAACGAAAATACAATGGAAGGGCCTTACCCTGAGGACGCGTATGAAAGTGTTTTTTTTTGGTAAGAGTGCCATTGTTGGACAGAGTTAATGACACAGAGTGTGAGATAAGAAGTGAGAGGGTACGAAAAGGGTGTCTTTCTTGTGGCCATACAAATACAACCGCCAGGACGGCCGCCCGCCGATTAGATGGAGAGATGACACGCACTACCTTATTGGACCATCATGTTACTTCCAAGGTGAAGGACAGACACGGATTCAAGCAGCTTTTGGCTACCTGGCACCAGACAACCTTGCCTGCTTGGATACCAGGGTTCAAGTATTTAAGTAGCCTGTCCGCAACAGGCAAAGGTCGTCATATAGCTGACACTGCTTTCGGGAGTCAAGTGTTAGAGTCTTCATTGTACGAAGTCAATAATTGTTTGTGAGGTGAGGTGGCCAGTTCCAATAGGGGACTTCAGGGAACAACAGTCGGTGGCCATACCGCAGAGTGTGCCCATACACGGGAAGACTGGCACTACAGCCTGCCAAGACCTTCGCAATGAACGAACTTGGCCGGGTGTGGAGTAGCAGCAGGTTCGCCTTTCAATCCAAACCAGTCACGTGTAATTCCTGTGCTCATGTCGACTCTAAGACACGGATGCTGCTTATATAATCTGACCTATCAAGACTCGAGTCTTGTGAAATCAGAGAGGTATTCTCGGAATCAACTGGAATGACTTTGTCCGAAATGCAGAGGTAATCGCAAACGGAAAAACTCATAACCGTCGAAGAAAACTTAGATCGGCGCCGCTTCTCCCAATTCAGCCATTTTGTTCGCCTAGCTCAGGATGTCCCACCCATTCAGATTCTCCTGAAATGTGTCTTCTGTGGCAATTCCACTCATCGGTTGATTTAAGCACAGAAGAGGATGCACTCCACCACCCCCACCCCCGAACATGGCTGCTCCTAAATGTCAGACTGTCTCACTTTGGTCTGAATACGAGATATGTTCCAGGTCAGAATGTTTCACTTGGCTCCTACGTGAGGTCTTAGCCAGTATGTTTCTCCTGACTCTGACGTGAAGTAGGGGTCTTAGCCAGTATGTTTCACCTGACTCTGACGTGAAGTGGGGGTCTTAACCAGTAATTTCTCCTGACTCTGACGTGAAGTGAGGGTCTTAGCCAGTATGTTTCACCTGACTCTGAGGTAGGGTATTAATTAATATTTTTACCTGGCCCTGACGTGAGGTAGTCTTTTTCAGTATATTTCTCATGACACTAAAGCGAGGTCAGTATGATGTACCTTCCCCCCCCCCCCCCCCCCCCCCCTACCAATTGAATTGAGTGTTGGTCCACCCAGAGTTAGTCAATTTATAAGCAACATAGAAACATCGACCGTAAAGAACAAATTATCAAAAGCACTATTCTGCATCCATATCTGTCTTACTGACTCATATTTCTCTCCTGGATGTTCGTGGATTGAATCTGGATTTCCAATTCCCGACTTTCTTACATTTTGTCTGGTTTGTATGTTGTTGGAATGTTTATACATATATACAATTGTGATCGCTGTAATTTCTTTGTTTATCACAGTTTTTTGGGGGAAGGTAAATGTTGTTTGATCTTTCCACAGTTTCTCTCTCGCTGTGGGTTTCAATCCAGCGCATGTCTGATTACATTGTGATGTTTCTAGAGGAGTATGTCCTATCCACGTTTGCTTTTTCGTATTAATCTCCTGCTGAAATGAACATCATATCATATTTTTGTCAAGCATTCCAGAACAAGCTATCTACATAAGAACGTTGATTGGGACCGGAGATGTACCACACTGAATGAGCTACCAGCGTCTCATAGCTGGCTACTTGCATCAGGGTCAGCGACCCACATCTGATCAAAACCAAATTCCGCCCTCAAGCGTCGACAGAGCTGCACTAGTGTATTTGGCTAAGGGATAGAGATTGTAGTGGGAAGGAACACCTAGTACTAAAAAAAGCCAGATGAAATTGGATGTGTCAGGCCGAAAGGCGAAATTTTTGCCGCCGCGTTGTAAACTACTAGAAAGTCAGTGCGTCCTTATTAGGAAAGACGTCGAAGAAGAATATATATTTGACATTCGTTTCACGTGACCCAACCCTCTCAGTCTCTTGTTGCTCACGTGACCAAACCATCTCAGTCTCTTATTGCTCACGTGACCAAACCATCTCAGTCTCTTATTGCTCACGTGACCCAACCATCTCAGTCTCTTATTGCTCGAGTCGAGAAGGGGGAAGGTATCTTGTCGCGTTTCAGTATTTCCGAGTTGGTCCCCTTGTCCTGGCACTTTATGTTTATTAAACGGAGAAGACATCGCATATGAAAACTGTTTAACCTCCTCTCGTGTCTTAAATGTGTTGTCCATGTTTCCGCTCCGTATGACAGTGTACCAAGCACACATGCTTGATATATCATGATCTTTGTATTTAGCGTCAGCTTTCTGTTATTCCATGCCCTTTATTTCAGCCTGCCGAAAGCGAATGGCAAATACCCGCATTCCGAAACAGTTACTCCTGGGTGAACACATATCGGGTACCAGATCACAAGGAAGGCCTAAATTAAGATACAAGGACATTTACAAAAGATCCATGAACGATTTTACGATCAATCCAAACACCTGGGAGGAGATTGCAGAGGATAGAGCTACATGGAGAGCGACCTTGAGAACGGGCATCGAGGCATCAGAGCTAGTTCTGATGACAAAGATGGAAAACAAGCGACGCAAAAAGAAAGGAACCTACACCACACCACTCGAACAGATGCTGCTCCCGGCATCTGACCGTCTCTCACGACGAAAAAAGCCATAACTAATAACAACAAATGTATATATATATATATATATATATATATATATATATATATATATATATATATATATATAGAGAGAGAGAGAGAGAGAGAGAGAGAGAGAGAATTGTGCTTGGCTGAAGCTAGATGTGTTTGACTCAAAGGTGGAGATATCGCAACCTCGCTGTTAACTAGGACACAACGAAACAAAACGTCCTGATTAAGACGAACGATGACGTTCTAAATCAATCATGGCAGTCAATGTATCAAACACGCACTCAGAGGCTCCAGAAGGTATGGCTATAGCATGGGTGGATAGCGGGAATAGAATTTCCAACCGTTCATAGAGTTAGGTGAGTCTCCCGGCATGCTGTGCTGGGTTCAGGGCACTGCGCGTGATCTTATGGTGACGTCAGAGCGTACATTGTCCAGACGTGTGATGCTGATAAGTGGACAAAATGAAATCATGCAAATGGTGACCTTTGCATGGTGATCTTTGGATGGTGACCTTTGGATGGTTACCTTTGGATGGTGACCTTAAGATTGTGATCTAGGAAAGGTGACCTTAGGATTGTGACCTTTGGATTGTGGCCTTTGTATGGTGACCTTTGTATGGTGAGCGTTGAATGGTGACCTACGGATGGTAATTTTTGGAGGGTGACCTTTGGGTGGTAACCTTTGGATGGTGATCTTTGGATGGTAATCTTTGGATAGTGACATTTTAATGATAATCTTTGGATGGTGACCTTTGGATGGTAGTCTTTGGATGGTGACCTTTGGATGGTAAATCTTTGGATGGTAACCTTTGGATGGTAATCTTTAGATGGTGACCTTTGTATGGTAATCTTTGGACGGTGACCTTTGGATGATGACCTTTGGATGGTGATCTTTAGGTGGTGATCTTAGGATAGTGACCTTTGAAAAGTGATCTTTGGACGATGACCTTTGGATGGTGACTTCAGGATGGTCACAATTTTATGGTGACTTTTTGATGTAATTGATGAGGCAGCAACAAACAGCCTGCAAGAGTTTAAGATTGACATCGACCAGCACAGAGTGGCCTCTACAAGGGCAGAGTAGATGTATGTCCAACCACAAACCCCAACACTCATAAGCTCTTTGCTCTGCTGTAAGGGACCAGGCACCTATGGGTGTGTCTGGAGTGCCATGATACCAGTTTGAAATGTCATGACATTAGGTAAATAACAAAGCATAACAAAAACATTTAAAAAACTTACATATGTAACATAACATAACATATATGAACATAACATAAATTAACATAACATATCACGACATAGCAAAATTCAACAAAACACAGCATATATGTAATATTACGTAACATAACTGAATGTAACAAAATACATTTGTAACATAACATAACATAACAAAATATACATAACATAATAGAATTAAAGATAACATAACATAACTTGGGAGCCTTGTCGCGCAGTGGTTAGCGCGCTGAATTCTCATCTGAGTGATGCTGGGTTCATTCCCCAGTTGAGGCGGAAACGTTTTTTCAAACCGCAACGGCTCCCGGGTCGACCCAGCCTTAAATGGGTACCGGTTCAGTCCAGGAAGTAAAAGCGGCGAGGAAGAGGAGATGGCTTTAGCCCTCATATAGCCAAGCCTTTAAAATGTGAGATTGCTAACATCTCACACCCCTACGGCAGTAATATGGGTTACTTTACTTTTTAACATAAATTAACAAAATATAACAAAACAATACATATATCAACATAACATTACATTACATTCTTAGTTCTTAGTTGACCTGTACTTCTACAGGGACAGATGCCCCTGTGCAGGTACCAGCTCTGGTATGAGCTGGATGTAGCTGGGAGAAGGGTTTCCTGCTTAGTGAGCTAGGCTTGAGCAGCTTAATACTCTGCTGCGTTGGGACAAGTGCTTACGAAGGGTGGTTAACTGATGTGCGAGTCCATCCCAATAGACAGGCATTACATAATATAAGAAAAAAATAGATGTATCACCATTACATAACATTGAATGACAGGTATCACCATTACATAACATTGAATAACATGTATCACCATTACATAACATTGAATAACGGGTATCACCATTACATAACATTGAATAACAGGACATAAAATAACATTGAGCACCACATCAGTAGGTAATACATAGAATACACTACAATGAACCTGTTATGATTTTGATTTCTTTGTGTAACCATTTTGACAAAGTGAATAAAATAACGGAACTAGTTATTTTCAAAACTAGGTCAGCGAACATGTGATACATTAGAACAACAATATTCTTCTTCTGCGTTCGTTCTCAATCTCCCGCTACCAAGCCCTGAACAGGGCTTTGCAAGTAGCAGGATGTAGTCTGAACAACGGAATACGTTGTGTCGCTAGTTTACAGCTTAACTGCTATATTTGCACCTTTCGGTCCGACACATCCGTCTTCGGCAGCAGAACAACAATATAGTTTCGGAGCATTCCACACCTAGCCATTGACCCAGACCAGAAGCCTGTCCAATGTGGAACAGCCATTAGGGTTAAAGACATTCCTGGAAACAGCTGAGGACTTTGATATATTATCACCGTCATCATGATCAGTCCTGTCGCCTGAAAGTTTGTTGTGGCACCAATACTGCTGATTGTTGGACCAGTTCTCGCTAAACAACTCCGTTTTGTTCCAGACTATTTATTCTAGCTATGGACCTTCCTGTCTACTCTCTTATGTTGTCTTCCCATCTCTTTTTATGCCTCCCTCTCTTACACTTCCCAGGCACAGCACCTTGCAGGACCATCTCGGTAAACACAGACGATATTGAAACATGCCCATGTCATGTGAGCTTGCATGCTTTTACCATAATCAACAGGTCTTTACATTGGCTGATCTCTCTCTTAACGGTGTCACGAACTGTCTCATTCGTGACGTGGTCTAGATATGAAATGCTAAGAATTCGATGTAGACATCTCATCTCTATTGCCCAAATTCTACGCTCTAGAACCGCTGTCAGTCCAAGTTTTGCATGTGTAAATGTTCATGGAAATGACAAGAGCATACATTAAACTCAACTTGGATTTCAGGTTGATTATTTTGTCCCTCTGTAGCAGCCTCAGTTTGGTCAGAGCTGCCATCGTCATCGCTGATCTTGCCTGAATCTCAGTTCTGGAACCAGGTATTTAAACTGTTTAATAAGTTTGCCTTTGGCCAGGCAGCCAAAAGCTGCTTAAATCCGTGTCTGTCCTTTGCCCTGTGGCATCATGATGGACCAAGGGCGTGGTGGTGCCTATCATCTGTCCATCTTGCTGGCTGATTGTGGAGCAGACGTTTGTAGTTCTATAGCCACCAAAAAGACATCCTTGTCCATCAATCATCAGTCATGCAGACAATATGCCAGTCAATCTGTCCGTTAGCATTGTTGCAGAGTCAATGACATCCTGGACTCAGGTGGCGAATTTAGGCATTTCGGATATATGTGTGGTCCCTCAAGAAGATGTTTAGGACTCTTCGCTCCCTTTCTGTTACATATATATATATGGGGGCTTGGCTCATGACTTCAGGTGCAGGAGATCATTGGTTCGAATCATGGTGACCGGGATTTATTTACGTGGAACTTCTGATAAAATATTTTCTCTGAGTAGTGAGATCGGACTTCCGTGTTCAGCACGTTAAAAGCCCTAGGCAGTTATAAATAAAAAAAGAGTAGGCTTAACGACCATTTCTCAGACAATCTTTTTTAAAAATAATGTAGTTAAAAATCTACCCAACATGTATTCCTTGTATATATATTAATATATATATATATATATATATATATATATATATATATATATATATATATATTCTGCTACAAAGTTAATTCTTAACAAAAGCGACATACCGGAAATTATGAAAAGACTGTTAAATAATTGGCGGAGGATCAACATCAGTGTCACTGCCGCTGATGTCCCCACAAATAAAAGCTCTCAGTTTATTTGATCGATAAAACAAGGCAATGCTAACACTGAGACATTTGTTGCAATCCTTGAGTTGTTTGAACATTTTGATGATTGTGCTAAAGGACCAACAAGCCCTCTATTTTTTTTTAATGTGTATCTATGGTAAAATTGTTTTCACTTAATTTTGTTTTAGTTAAAGCCATGGTTTTCAAGAGGATTACCACAATGTAATGTGAGAGTTGGTGTATATGTAAAGATGGCAAAGATGGCGACATAACTGGCTGCGAGTCTACATTTCTCTACTGTTTTGGATCATTATGGATGCCGCCAGACCACGGATTTGCCTGGAATTCACACTAGTCGACGACTTACACTTGTGTTCACGGAAACGTGGAGTTGTTTTCCGTCTGGACTTGCTATTTCGTTCTTTTTTTGTGATTTCTTCCATTCGTTTATCCTGGTCTGGACGCCAGCTGAATCAGTGAATGGCGCTACGCTTATACCTGTGTCGTATTTCACGCCACGGGTTAGTTCTGCTGGTTCACCTTCACGAATATGGCGTGTGGGAATTTTAGATGCTACTATGATGAGCTGAATACAGTTGGGGAGAGATGCCAGAGTCACTCATACGCTGAGTGTTGTCCATACGACCTCTTGTGGTTATCGAAAAGGCACGACAAACTGCGTTAGATGCCTTCCCACCTTTCTACCCTGCGGGTTACATGTTTACGGAAAGGCTTCGGTGGTAACCCTGAGGCAAAATCTGCATCCTATGCTTTCTCCAGTTGTCTCGATGAATGTCTTGCCACTGGCAAAAGGTAGCTTAGGCTCTGTGAATGAGGTTGACAAAAGGCGCAGTTTCTTCCTCACTTTAATCCAAATCACAGCGCAAGTCATCCATTTCAGCGGACACAGCAGGTGATACGACTGTCCACACGGCTGAACAAAGAGAGTGGTCTTCATCACTTGTGATGGACAACTATTAGTATTTTACCCAGCGCTGCCTGGGATAAATAAAAAAATGATTAATTGTTTAAACACTGCCCATCCATCTTTTTCTCACTGCACTCCCATCGAAAGTTTTTGTGGAGATAACTCCCGCATTTGTTCAATTTATTTCAGTCGTGTCCCTTGAATTATATTATTTTAGAAAATTGATCATATGCCCATAATTCAAGAAAGGAAATATATAGGAACCTAAAATAAGTTGAACTGATCTACAAATCTGTCATAGGATGTTTGTGAAAATTTCAGCTTGATGTATTTTTATGCTCACCAGTAAGGTGTCGTCAGGAAAAAAATAAAAATAAAATATATATCTACAAACTTAGAGCTTGATAAATATCCCATCAGGCATTGGTCATCCGTTATTTGAATGACTGTTATACAAAACAATACGAATAATGGTAGGAGTAAGGACTAGTTGAATGTTGCAGAATATGAATGAATTTGCTGGAACTAGTGACAGTCGTGAACATTAACTTGTTGTAGGAGTGTTAGAGCTCTCGTTGTTCAGGGTAAAGGTACAGGGCTCAACCTCCGTTTCAGGCACACTCTTGCTGTAAATGAGTATCTAGCTTACTGTTAGTAAAAAAAAGGCTAAGAGGAAGGGAAATGGCAGCCCCTATCTTGTCAACATACTGTGGTCCCGTACAACAAAGTCTCTAACACATAATCCGTTATAGCAATGTCTGTTATACGTACTTACTTTCCTTGTCCAAGCACCTCGTCACATAGTGTTCATCCAGTGTTTAGTGACTTGAATTGCCCTCTCATTCGTCTTCAGTATGTTGATCTCGTCACATGTAATCAGGAAAGTTGGGACAATTCATCAGATGACCTGGATCTTGTACCGCACCGCAGTCACATGTATCACCGTCTGAGAGACCCCATTTTTTCATGTTCTTCCTACATTGTGAACCGCCAGTTCGAAGTCTATTTATTGTCTTCCAAAACTGATGTCCAGGGGCAGGTTCCTCCTGAAGCTTGATACCTGGGTCCTGTATCATCCCGTGCCATAATTCAGTGCGACGATTTTCATTGCTTGATTGTATGGACTTTATGGATTTGAGTCTTGTGATCTGCTCCTGGTGTCCAAACATCGGGTGTCTAGGATCGTTTTCCTGTTTCTTTTGTTCAATTTCAGCAGCCATGCGTCTTCTGATAGCAAGTGGAGCTATGTCATTTATAGGGTATAGGTTAGCAGTGGGAGTTGGTTTTAGGCATCCTGGCACTTTCCTGCCTGCCTCATTTATTGCTATATCCACGAGTTATGAGTGGACAGAGTTTCTTCAGACTGAAAATGGGATAGCTTGATCTTTACCACATGTGATTCCTTGACTTTTACCCCATAGCAGACACTGCTATGCCATTTATAGGGTATAGTTTAGCAGTGGGAGTGGGTTTAAGGCATCCTGGCACTTTCCTGCCTGCCTCATTTATTGCTATATCCACGAGTTATGAGTGGACAGAGTTTCTTCAGACTGAAAATGGGATAGCTTGATCTTTACCACATGTGATTCCTTGACTTTTACCCCATAGCAGACACTGCTGTCGGAAATGTTAAAGACTTCATTGTGAAAGGTCACAGCTTTTTCAGAAAGGTCAAACAGTTCTCTTCCTTGTTGGTTTTCCATAGCTAAAAATGAGTCAGGTAGTCAATTACAACAGGGTAGACTTTAACATGTCCTGACCAACATTGAATTTGGTACCTTTGCCATGTATAACCAGTGCTCCAACTATTGCGCTGCTATAGTTGCCCGTCAAATTGTCCTGCTCTTGACATCTGTCCATGTATGTTGTTAGATTAGTGAGGACGTTCAATCCTCATTCCTTCACTATCAGCGCGACTGCTAATTTTCAATCCCTGCCTCTGTATAGTTTCTTCAACTCTTTGAACTCGTGACACTTTTATATTGGGGTGTGTGTTAATACTCCATTCCCTGAGTCACCCGTTTGCCGGTGTGACAGGTGGACAATTATTTTAAGGCATATTTTTGGTTGTATCGCTTGGATTTTGGCCATAATTTAATTACGTCTACACAGTTCACACATTTCTGAAATAATAAATATGGCGACGCAAATATTCAAGCATGTCTTCACAATGCTTTTGATTATTTTTTATGATAAAAAGGAGTTTTGAAAATTCAGGAAATTACCATTCTAAAAGGCTAACAACCGAATAAGTCATTGAATGCAATTTCAAGGATTTTGAGGCAGCTAAATTGGATTTAGATGGCGATTATTCTGTAACGGATCAGTTGTTATTTAAATGAACACATGTGGATGAATCGGATTACCATTCGTCTATTGATTAGGATTAAGCTAGATCTGTTCTTCGGAGGATCAGACTACGATCCTGGGGGGTATCCCACATAATGTACGAAGTAAATATGATGAATATTTTCTACACTCTACTGAATTAAGAACATTAGAGATTAGCAAGTCAGTAAATTTCAGATAGAATAACTAAATTAGAGTTTTGTCATAGTAAAAAACTTTACTCAAATGTCTACATTGTGCATATTTTCTCCGGAGCACAGGGGAATGGGATTTTATGGACTAGTTAGCCAGTTTCAAAGAGTTAATATGAATAATCAATGTTTGTCTTGGTCTTTCTCTTGTCCTGAAGACCTGCTACCTGTTGTTATAGAATCGAGCAGCTGTAAGGGATGAACTCATTCCTTCTATATGACCATTGGTCTTTCAGGAAACCCTTGACACGAGAAGAACGCTAATATAGCTAACTGCACATTAAACGATTTTTGTTTCGTTTTATCAGTGATTCAGGATTTTAATTAATGTTAATATGGTAAGGGCAGTAGCTCATCGTATTTTCATCTGTAAAACCAGGGATACGTTTTTGCTGAAAACTGGTTTAACAATTCTGGATTGTAAAAGTGTAGATATGAGATATATTGCCAGATATGATGCAAAAGGCACCTAATGATGATTAGGCGATATTCCGACTACTCCATCCTGTAAAAGATTCTAATAATTGTCCAGCGTTATTGATGAGGACCATCAACATCATCCCACTTCATACTGCATCCTTGAGTCTGTGGGCGAGCTTGTAGCTGATCAAGCCAATGTGAGCGCGGAAAGTTCTACTGCATGACTGGTAAACATAGTCCGCAGCTCATACTGGATCTCTCGCTGCTCTAGACTGGTCTGCCTTCACACAGGGGTCCTCACTGATTAGAAGACTTATCAGAATGGGGATCGAGGCAGTTACTTTCAGAATAGGGATCGAGGCAGTGACTTCGGCTTTGAGGAGACTATCTGGGAAATTTTAAATGAGGATTGAAATCGTCTCTGAATCAGTCCTTGTTTTGGACGGTTCAGAGGTCTGGCTGTGAGATTAGTGGATAGTTGACATAGAGGTTTCGAAGTTCCGAGGACCTGTGTGGATGTCCTGGCCCTGATGGAGTTTGCGGGAATGAAAGAGCTGACAACCTGGCCTCAAGGTCACAGGCAGTGAGGATTCTGGCAATGAAGGACGTGACATTGTGAAGTTAACCACCAAACACCTTTTAAATGAAGACACTGCAGTCGATGAACCAGTGAAGCATAGATTGTATGATTTTGAAACCATTCACATGTCCAGCAAAGAGCGGCGCCGGAAAAGACACAGCATGAGTGTGCGAACCAGCGATCTACAAGAACCATCAGTATCTACACTGTTTGCCACTTGTTGACAGGGACTTTGCACCTATGTACCTGCCTAGAGTCCAATGATGTCAATTCTTAAAAGGACAGAACAAATAATGATTATCAGCCAGGTTTTTCCCCTGTGGGAATGCATGTTTGTTAGCACATAAGAAATTTCTTCTGACTGCCATTAAAAAGATTCTTTGGACATCGCTGTGATAATTTTCTTCCACTCTGTTTGTCATACAGATGCCTCTTTGGGAGCACTTTCACTAGAAATGATGAACCACAGGAAAAACCAAGAATATCTATACACACGGAGGCAGTCAAAGCACGACTATTTCAAGCAGTCTCACCTACAAAAATATGCTGGCAAACACTTTTTCAAGTACATGTTTTCTCCTTCAAGTACAGTTTATGTTGTCTGATGTACGGGTTTCCATCTGTTTAAAGTGGACATATATATTGAAGTCTTGTGGGTGGAGCTGAAAATACTGTCCAACATAAGAATCGGCAGAACGCGACAGTTGCAGCCTTGTGTTCCAAAGGGAGCGTAAAGTAATACATCTAGTTAATTCACATAGTTCATCATTCAGACTCACTGTGTGAACTAACACACATAGTAAAAAAAACTTTTTACAAATTTGGCAGTCAGTAATGTAGGTGAAGGTTGTCGCTCCGGAGAAGTGTTATGCGTTTGTGGGCAGTTTTGTTTGTTTAGTTTCCTGGCAACACTCAAGGTAGATAACCTCACACAGGGAAATGACAGCAATAATAAATAAGAGAGCCGACAGAATGAGCTCAAAGATGATGACTCCAAAGGAATAAGTCAGGAGAGTATCATCACAGCTGACAGCATCTTGTTTTTGTTCGTCACTTTTAATGTCAGATAGCAGATTCCTGGTTCTGATGACGCAGACGCTTCCTGGCAACAAAGAAAGGCACAGATTGATACTTTTTTTAAGTAAAAAACCTCCCCCGCCCCCCAAAAAAACAAGACATTTACAAAAAATGAATTATATTTACTTGATTTGTTGATGTCCACCAACAGGATTAATACTGGAAATATTATATGGGGCCGAAGATGTAGCAGTCAATGTGGTATCAGTCAGTGACACATAGCTGGGTGCTTGCATCAGCATCAGTGACTCATAACTGGCTAACGCCCTATTCCGTCTCCAAGATAATGTCATGGAACAGGCTGCAACCATACGGATCACAAAAAGAAGGTAAACTTGGTCCCAAACATACTGTGCTGAAATCGGATGCATCTGGTCGAAAGGCGCAGATATTGCAGCTTAACTGTGAACTACGACACAACGTTACAAATGTCCTTTTCAGGATGAACGCAGAAAAAGAAGAATCCTGGAGTACAATCAGGCAGATCAGTGCTTAATGCCAGCTAATCAAAATCTATAATTTTCTTCTGCAAATCCATCTTGTCGACCCTTTAGAAGACGTCCATCGCTTGCCATTCATACTCACATTTGGCTTTTAGTCGTAAGTTTGTGGGTAACGTCTTTCCTATGGCTTACTAAGGTGACGTCCTTCCTATGGCTTACTAAGGTGATGTCCTTCCTATGGCTTACTAAGGTGACGTCCTTCCTATGGCTTACTAAGGTGACCTCCTTCCTATGGCTTACTAAGGTGATGTCCTTCCTATGGCTTACTAAGGTCACGTCCTTCCTCTGGCTTATTAAGGTCACGTCCTTCCTATGGCTTACTAAGGTCACGTCCTTCCTATGGCTTACTAAGGTGACGTCCTTCCTATGGCTTACTAAGGTCACGTCCTTCCTATGGCTTACTAAGGTGACATTCTTCCTATGGCTTACTAAGGTGACGTCCTTCCTATGACTTACTAAGATGGTGACGTCCTTCATATGGCTTACTAAGGTGATGTCCTTGCTATGGCTTACTAAGGTCACGTCCTTCCTATGGCTTACTAAGGTGACATTCTTCCTATGGCTTACTAAGGTGACGTCCTTCCTATGACTTACTAAGGTAACGTCCTTCCTATGGTTTACTAAGGTCACATCCTTCCTCTGGCTTATTAAGTCTGGAGAAAGTACAGCTATGGGATGTCTAGCTTCCAGACTTTTCCCTGTTGACATTCAGTCTACACACCAGCAGATGACCTGCACTACACCCTTTGGTGGCTCTGACAAACATTAAGCTGTCATTGTTTGAGCTCTTGTTACAAGATTTGTCCACTATGTCTTCTAGGTTGTTGTTTTTGTTGCTGCTGCTGCTGCTGCTGCTGTTGCTGTTGCTGTTGTTGTTGTTGTTGTTGAATGCCCACAATGAGTAGGATTGCTCTTTTGTGCGCCCCGAAAAGGACGTTAAGTGATGGGCTACAGTAGCTTTCCTCACATCCAAAGTGTGCTGATGAAGGTGGACTGGGGTCCTCTAGGCGGTTGTGCTATGCTTGGCTTCATCTCTGTGTCGTTCACTACTACGGTTATCACAGTGACCCAATCTCGTTAGCCAGGCTGCATGAAGACATCCCGTTTCCAGGGAGGACTAGAGGAAGTCGAGGTGAGGGTCTTGGCCAGTATATTTTGTCTGACCCTAACATGTCTGATCAGTTTGTTTTACCTGATCCTGACTAACATGTCTGATCAGTATGTTTTACCTGACCCTAACACATCTGATCAGTATGTTTTACCTGACCCTAACATGTCTGATCAGTATGTTTTACCTGACCCTGACTAACATGGCTAATCAGCATATTTTACTTGACCCTAACATGTCTGATCAATATGTTTTAGTTGACTCTGACTAACATGTTGGACCAGCATGTTTTACCTGACCCTGACTAACATGTTGGACCAGCATGTTTTACCTGACCCTGACTAACATGTCGGACCAGCATGTTTTACCTGACCCTGACTAACATGTCGGACCAGCATGTTTTACCTGACCCTGATTAACATGTCGGACCAGCATGTTTTACCTGATCCTGACTAACATGTCAGACCAGCATGTTTTACCTGACCCTGACTAACATGTTGGACCAGCATGTTTTACCTGACCCTGACAAACAAGTTGGACCAGCATGTTTTACCTGACCCTGACTAACATGTTGGACCAGCATGTTTTACCTGACCCTGACTAACATGTTGGACCAGCATGTTTTACCTGACCCTGACTAACATGTCGGACCAGCATGTTTTACCTGACCCTGACTAACATGTTGGACCAGCATGTTTTACCTGACCCTGACTAACAAGTTGGACCAGCATGTTTTACCTGACCCTGACTAACATGTTGGACCAGCATGTTTTACCTTACCCTGACTAACAAGTTGGACCAGCATGTTTTACCTGACCCTGACTAACATGTCGGACCAGCATGTTTTACCTGACCCTGACTAACATGTCGGACCAGCATGTTTTACCTGACCCTGACTAACATGTTGGACCAGCATGTTTTACCTGACCCTGACTAACATGTTGGACCAGCATGTTTTACCTGACCCTGACTAACATGTTGGACCAGCATGTTTTACCTGACCCTGACTAACATGTTGGACCAGCATGTTTTACCTGACCCTGACTAACAAGTTGGACCAGCATGTTTTACCTGACCCTGACTAACATGTCGGACCAGCATGTTTTACCTGACCCTGACTAACATGTCGGACCAGCATGTTTTACCTGACCCTGACTAACATGTTGGACCAGCATGTTTTACCTGACCCTGACTAACATGTCGGACCAGCATGTTTTACCTGACCCTGACTAACAAGTCGGACCAGCATGTTTTACCTGACCCTGATTAACATGTCGGACCAGCATGTTTTACCTGATCCTGACTAACATGTCGGACCAGCATGTTTTACCTGACCCTGACTAACATGTTGGACCAGCATGTTTTACCTGACCCTGACAAACAAGTTGGACCAGCATGTTTTACCTGACCCTGACTAACATGTCGGACCAGCATGTTTTACCTGACCCTGACTAACATGTCGGACCAGCATGTTTTACCTGACCCTGACTAACATGTTGGACCAGCATGTTTTACCTGACCCTGACTAACATGTTGGACCAGCATGTTTTACCTGACCCTGACTAACAAGTTGGACCAGCATGTTTTACCTGACCCTGACTAACATGTCGGACCAGCATGTTTTACCTGACCCTGACTAACAAGTTGGACCAACATGTTTTACCTGACCCTGACTTACATGTCGGACCAGCATGTTTTACCTGACCCTGACTAACATGTCGGACCAGCATGTTTTACCTGACCCTGACTAACATGTCGGACCAGCATGTTTTACCTGACCCTGATTAACATGTCGGACCAGCATGTTTTACCTGATCCTGACTAACATGTCGGACCAGCATGTTTTACCTGACCCTGACTAACATGTTGGACCAGCATGTTTTACCTGACCCTGACAAACAAGTTGGACCAGCATGTTTTACCTGACCCTGACTAACATGTTGGACCAGCATGTTTTACCTGACCCTGACTAACATGTCGGACCAGCATGTTTTACCTGACCCTGACTAACATGTTGGACCAGCATGTTTTACCTGACCCTGATTAACATGTTGGACCAGCATGTTTTACCTGACCCTGACTAACAAGTTGGACCAGCATGTTTTACCTGACCCTGACTAACATGTCGGACCAGCATGTTTTACCTGACCCTGACTAACAAGTTGGACCAACATGTTTTACCTGACCCTGACTAACATGTCGGACCAGCATGTTTTACCTGACCCTGACTAACATGTCGGACCAGCATGTTTTACCTGACCCTGACTAACATGTTGGACCAGCATGTTTTACCTGACCCTGACTAACATGTCGGACCAGCATGTTTTACCTGACCCTGACTTACATGTCGGACCAGCATGTTTTACCTGACCCTGACTTACATGTCGGACCAGCATGTTTTACCTGACCCTGACTAACATGTCGGACCAGCATGTTTTACCTGACCCTGACTTACATGTCGGACCAGCATGTTTTACCTGACCCTGACTTACATGTCGGACCAGCATGTTTTACCTGACCCTGACTTACATGTCGGACCAGCATGTTTTACCTGACCCTGACTTACATGTCGGACCAGCATGTTTTACCTGACCCTGACTAACATGTCGGACCAGCATGTTTTACCTGACCCTGACTAACATGTCGGACCAGCATGTTTTACCTGACCCTGACTTACATGTCGGACCAGCATGTTTTACCTGACCCTGACTAACATGTTGGACCAGCATGTTTTACCTGACCCTGACTAACATGTCGGACCAGCATGTTTTACCTGACCTGAGGCTAGTCGCCTCTCAGTTTCCCACTATGAGGTTACAGGAGCAGAATCAATTCAACCACCAAAAAAATAACTTCACAAGACCTGCAGTTTGCTTGGAGTTCAACTTATTTCATGAGCGCATGAGCTGTAGTGGTCAGCGACCCATAGCTGACTGCTAGCGTCAGGGCCAGCAAACCAAAGCTGTCAAGACCCTTCTACACCTCCACGAGGTGATCCTGGATAACAGGCTGCAGCAGGGAAGACTATGGAGAAGGGAATGATGACGAAATGCTAACCCGGTACTCAAAACATGTTTGCTGAAGTTGGATGTGTTGGACCGAAAGGTGAAAATATTGCTGTCAAGCTGTAAACTATGACACAACGCATTCCGTTCAGTAGACTACATTCTGCTACTTAAGCCCTTTCAGGGTTTGGTAGTGGGAGATTGAGAATGAACGAAGCCAAGCCAAACCAAGCCAAGCCAAACTAAGCCAAGCCAAGCCAAGCCAAGCCAAATCAGCCAAACCAAGCCAAACCAAACCAAGCCAAACCAAGCCAAGCCAAACCAAGCCAAGCCAAGCCAAGCCAAACCAAACCAAGCCAAGCCAAACCAAACCAAGCTAAGCCAAACTAAGCCAAGCAAAGCCAACTTATTTCATAATTAAAAGCTTTCTGGTGCTGTTAATGAGTCATGAGTCAAATTTTCATTTGTGTTGTCTTTTGTTGATGATGAAGACCTACTGGTCGTAATATATGTTCCGATGGTGTTCTTGTTCTAACACGGTTTCCAAGCCACACTAGTCTGGTTTATATACTCTTTATTTTGACTTTCAGTACCTCCACAGCCTCGCCTTATTATTCCATAAATCAATTAATGAACGAATCAATCAATGATTCAATGAATCAATCAATTAATCAAAGTCCATCGCTCCTCTTGGAGCATAGCCCATTGGCAACATCTTGCCAGCATTCCTAGTTCTAGGCTACTGTTTCAACTTCTCTCCATGTGCAACCAATTAACTGTAGTTCCCGCTTTCATTCTATTCTCCGTGTGATTTTAGGTCCACCTCTCTTGCTCTTCGCTTGAGGATTCCATATGAGAACCTGTCTGGTTATATTTTGTGGTGCCTTCCTCATTGTTAAAATAAGGCAAGGCTGCAGCGGTTCTGTGGATGTATATAATGTGGGTTTGTGACGCCCACAACTACCTCCTCTATACTTCCTCCCATCTTCAATCCTGCCGCAATTCGCTTCCTTTCTCCCAACTCCTCTGTCAGGATGACGACGACTTCCTTCTCAGGGCCCACGAGATGCTTGACTTCTTCCACAAGCGACTCTACCCTGAGACCACTCTCTCCGCCACCCTTCAGCGGGTTCTTCCTATCTCTCGTCAAGACTCCCTCACTCCCATTCACCGTCCTCCCTCTGACCGTGTGAAACTCGTTCTCACTTATCACCCTCATTGCGTCTCTGTCCGGGATATCCTATTCCGCCATCTCCCTATTCTTCACTCTGATCCTGCCACTCGTAAATTTTTTCCTGATCCTCCCCTTGTCGCCTACAAACGGGACAGAAACCTGAGGGACTTGCTGGTCAGTAGTCGCCTACACACCAGCCCTCATAGCCTCCCAGGCACCAGGTCGTGCAATAATGCACGTGGCTGTGTTACCTGCCCTCATGTCATCCTTTCTCGCTCCATCACCTTTCCTAAAGCAGAATTCTTCATCAAAGTAGGATTCACATGCAATTCTCGTAACCTCATCTATTCTATCATCTGCCGGCAGTGTGGTATGACATACATTGGGGAAACTGGTATGGAACTGCGGGAGTGTTTCCGCCAACACCTCAACGACATCCGCAACCGCACTGGTTCCCCAATTGCCAGCCACTTCAATGGTCCTGAGCACCGGGTAAGGCTGACGTTAATGTCGCTGGTCTAATTTCGAACTTCTCTGACGATCGTCATCGATTCGCCCTTGAGAATAGACTTATCTCTAGTATGGGCTGTCTCCAACCACATGGCATTAATATCTTCCATACTTGTTCTTAAAACTTCATACTGGCCCCCATCTATTTGTTTTCCTTTGCACCCCCTCCCCCCATTCTTCTATTAGTTCTCACCCCTCTCCATTGTTCTATCAGTTCTCCTCCCCCCTCTTATATTAATCTTACGCCCTCCCGGCTTATATTACCTTCTCTTTGTTTTCCCATCTGGACCACTATTTGGCCGTTTCCATATTTGGCCACCATTGGCTTATCCGGCGCATTCCCCCACATTTCTCACGTTCTCCTGGCCACCTTGTGTTTGACCGCTCCGATTCATTTTCAGTCAGCATCTGGCCCAACCGGTCGCTTAGACAGACTGGGTCTACTATCAGATAAGTTTTTCCTTATATGTTGATCTGTTAGTTCAGTATTGGTGTCCCTGATGAAAGCCTATTGGTCGTAATGTTGGTTTTGTTTGTGTTCTCGTCTCGGTGCGGTATCTGACCATACCCATTAAAAAATTTTGATTAAACTCAACCTTAAGCAACTTTTACAAGTTTTTTTTCATGTTTTTTTCCCTTCCTCATTGTATGTTCTATCCAGCCCCATTTTCTTTTCTAAATTTGTTGTCCCAGTGGATGTTATTGGTTCCTTTCCCCACAGATCTTCATGTATCCCCTGCTGTCACTTTATGCCCATTATCCTTCTTAATGCCAACAGTCCACCTTTCTTGAGTTCCTCCGCTACATCTTCCTCTCCTCCATTCGCCATTCACAGCAATGGCTCCATCAGACATTTCTGTGCCTTGTCTTTATAGGGAAGATTGCCTTGCACTATGTTTTGCCCCCCAGTGGCACAGTGCGTCATCTGCAACTGGTATAAATGGGAGGTTGGCTTGGTTTGGCTTCGTTCATTCTCAATCTCTCACTACCAAACACTGAAAGGGCTTATGTAGCAGAATGTAGTCTAGAGAACGGAATGCGTTGTGTCGCAGTTTACAGCTTGACTGCGATATTTGCACCTTTCGGTCCAACACATCTGACTTCAGCAAGCATTTTTTGAGTACCTGGTTAGCATTCCCTCTTCGATCCCTTCTCTTTAGCCAGTCTGTGCTGTTGCAGCCTGTTATCCAGGATCACCGCGTGGAGGTGTAGAAGGGTGTTGGCAGCTTTGGTTTGCTGGCCCTGACGCTAGCAGTCAGCTATGGGTAGCTGACCACTGCAGCTCATGCGCTGCTCAGCATCTTGATCCCAAATGGGAGGTTGATTCCCTATCCTTTGGCTGCACCCAGCCCACCTGCAATGCAGCAGTTGTTTGATGTGAGAGGTGTCTCTCCTTTGAAAGTTGGCTTTATTGAACTATCCAGTCATGATCTGAAGCCCAGCTTGTTGTGTAAAGTAATTAAAGAAGGTTGTGGATGGCGATTACAGAACTCATCCTGCAATACATACCATTACTTCAAATGAAATGCTTTGAGACAGGATTCTATAGCAGGGATACATATGCTTCACATGGAATGAAACAGAAAGAAGCAGTTTCACAGGAACAGTTAATGCATTTAAGAATAAATTGGATGTGCATAGAGTTTAAGATCTAGGTAATGTAAATGACACAGTGATACTATCAAGAAGGGTTAGAGCAGCTACTTTCAGCCGTTAATGGACATAGTAAAGATCAAAACCTGTTTATAAACATAAATAAAACAAAGATAATGACCACAGAGAAAACACAATGTCAGCATAAATTTACAGTGAGTGGTGAGGAAATAGATCAGGTCACACATTTTGAATATCTGGGCTCCAGAATTGACAAAAATGGTTACTGATCGAAAGAAATCAGAAGAAGACTAGTCATGGCAATGCAGAGACTGAACAGCCTGAAGAAATTATGGCAGAGCACCAACAAAATGATAAAAGCCTGTGTTTTTCCTGTGGCAGCTTATGGCTGTGTATCATGGACGATTACCAAAACTTCCAGACAAAGAATCGAATCCTTCGAGTCAAAATGTTACAGAAAGATCCTCAGAATACCCTGGACAGAGAAAAAAACAAATGTAGACATTCGACAAGAGTTGAGCATAGAGGAGAACTGGTTTATCAATTCCATTTTCAGAAAATGCAAATACTTTGGTCACATCAAGAGACACAACGGTCTTGAGAGGACGGTGATGGAAGGTAAAAGAGGGCAGGGTAGACCAAGAAGATGATGGCACCAAGATATCCAGGAGTGCCTGAGTATGACTGTGGCGGAGGCTGGAGTTTTGGCAAGGGAACGAATTTCTTTCAGACAGGCTGTGATGGGAGCGGTGTTCTATAAAGGACGTGCTAGATAATGATAATGATGATGAATGTAAATGAAACTGGTTGTATAAAGACTCTGCAGAGTCTTCTAAACCAGTATAAAGATGTTAAGTTAAGTTAAGTTAAGGACAGACAAACATTTCATTTTATATTTATATTTTATAAGATAGACTCACCTGCCAACTGCAGGACAAGATGTACAAAAAAATACACAAAGGTCACCAGATGTACAGGTGAAACGCGGTCATCTCCTTCATCTCGACGACACCTGATGATAATGACCACGAAAACAATGACAAAGATGACGAGAAAGGAAGCGCTGGTTATGAGATAAATTGGAATGAAGGGGTCCAGCTGGCAAGAGCCTATAAACATGAAACCTGTGAAAGAAAGACATTAATTCAAATAAATAAATGAAGCCTTGAAAGGGAATTTATGTTTTAACCAAATTTCTTATCTAGCTAGATCATAATCATCACCCACATCATCACCACCAGCATCATCTCCATCCTCAACCACATCATCACCCCCAGCATCATCTCCATCATCACCCCCACCATCACCACCAGCATCATCTCCATCATCACCCCCACCATCACCACCAGCATCATCTCCATCCTCAACCACATCATCACCTCCAGCATCAACCCCATTATCACCCCATCATTACCACCATCATCACCCTCATCATCACCCCATCACCACCCCCATCATCACCACCATCATCACCCCTAATCATCCCCCCATCATCACCCCCATCACCAACCCATCATCACTCTCATCACCCCCCCCCCCCCATCATTACCACCATCATCCCCCCATAACCACCCCATCATCACCCCTATCATCACCACCATCACCCCAATCATCATCACCATTCATCACCCCAATCATCATCACTACCCTCACCACCCCATCATTACCACCATCATCCCCCCATAACCACCCCATCATCACCCCTATCATCACCACCATCACCCCAATCATCATCACTACCCTCACCACCCCATCATTACCACCATCATCACCCCCATCATCACCCCCATCATCACCCTTATCATCACCCCCATCATCACCCTTATCATCACCCCTAATCATCCCCCCATCATCACCCCCATCACCAACCCATCATCACTCTCATCACCCCCCCCCATCATTACCCCCATCACCACCCCATCATTACCACCATCATCCCCCCATCACCACCCCATCATTACCACCATCATCCCCCCATCACCACCCCATCATTACCACCATCATCACCCCACCATCACTCTCATCCCCCCCCATCATTACCCCCATCACCACCCCATCATTACCACTCCATCATCACCACTCCATCATCACCCCTATCATCACCCCAATCATCAATACCCTCATCACCCCCCCCCCATCACCCCTATCATCACCCTCATCATCACCCTCATCACCACCCCATCATTACCACCATCATCCCCCCATAACCACCCCATCATCACCCCTATCATCACCACCATCACCCCAATCATCATCACCATTCATCACCCCAATCATCATCACTACCCTCACCACCCCATCATTACCACCATCCTCCCCCCCCATCATCACCCTTATCATCACCCAAATAATCACCCTTATCATCACCCCCATCATCACCCCCATCATCACCCCCATCATCACCCCCATCATCACCCTTATCATCACCCGCATCATCACCCCCATCATCACCCTTATCATCACCCCCATCATCACCCTTATCATCCCCCCATCATCACCCCCATCATCACCCTTATCATCCCCCCCATCATCACCCCCATCATCACCCTTATCATCACCCTTATCATCACCCCCATCATCACCCCCATCATCACCCTTATCATCACCCCCATCATCACCACCATCACCCCAATCATCATCACTACCCTCACCACCCCATCATTACCACCATCATCACCCCCATCATCACCCTTATCATCACCCCCATCATCACCCCCATCATCACCCTTATCATCACCCCCATCATCACCCTTATCATCACCCCTAATCATCCCCCCATCATCACCCCCATCACCAACCCATCATCACTCTCATCACCCCCACCCCCCATCATTACCCCCATCACCACCCCATCATTACCACCATCATCCCCCCATCACCACCCCATCATTACCACCATCATCCCCCCATCACCACCCCATCATCACCCCCATCATTACCACCATCATCACCCCATCATCACTCTCATCCCCCCCCATCATTACCCCCATCACCACCCCATCATTACCACCATCATCCCCCCATCCCCACTCCATCATCACCCCTATCATCACCACCATTCATCACCCCAATCATCAATACCCTCATCACCCCCCCCCATCACCCCTATCATCACCCTCATCATCACCCTCATCACCACCCCATCATTACCACCATCATCCCCCCATAACCACCCCATCATCACCACCATCACCCCAATCATCATCACCATTCATCACCCCAATCATCATCACTACCCTCACCACCCCATCATTACCACCATCATGCCCCCCATCATCACCCCCATCATCACCCTTATCATCACCCAAATTATCACCCTTATCATCACCCCCATCATCACCCCCATCATCACCCCCATCATCACCCTTATCATCACCCCCATCATCACCCCCATCATCACCCCCATCATCACCCTTATCATCACCCCCATCATCACCCTTATCATCACCCCCATCATCACCCTTATCATCCCCCCCATCATCACCCCCATCATCACCCTTATCATCCCCCCCATCATCACCCCCATCATCACCCTTATCATCACCCTTATCATCACCCCCATCACCACCCTCACCATCATCATTATCATCACCATCTATCTATCTGGTTCCTTATGGAGCATAAGGTAGCAACCGATATTACCTATCCTTTCCTATTCTGAGCCGCTTATGTGAACAGAACCATGAGTCCCCAACCACAATTGCCTCAACTTCTACCTATCTTCACTAGCTCTTTCTTGGCCTCCCTACACATCTCTTTCTTGGCCTCCCTACACATCTCTTTCTTGGCCTCCCTACACATCTCTTTCTTGGCCTCCCTACATATCTCTTTCTTTGTGAGTTCAAATACAGCGCTTGTCTGATTATATTGCTGAGATTTTTTGCAGTTTATTTTAATAGACTCAAACATTAGAGCAAAGTAGACCCGCAGCCTGGTAGGTGCCATCTATGCTGCTCTTAACAAACCACCTAACCATGGCCGGTGTTATGCCATGTCACACAGTTATTCGCCTCTTACGACATGCTCTCTGGGAGGCAGTGGTGCTATTCTTGTCTTTGTTTTTCACAAAAATCCTTGCCGCCACCCGGGGAAATTAGACCAAGGGATATAACAGTTTAGGTTGTCTGTAATTATTTAGTTATGTTTCTTGTTTCATGTCCCACTTTTGCCAATGTTCGTTAACAACTTCTTTACACTGGTTTAGAAGGCTCTGCAGATTCTGTATACAACCAGCTTATTTCCCTCTACCTAAACTAATAATAACTGTGTGAATTCAATCTACGAATGCATTACGAAAGCGGAAGTTGAGTTGGCTAGGAAACAATATGCGACATGAAAGTCTTATACAGAAGATAACAGAGCGAAAGATCCAGGGAAAAAGAGGAATGGGTCGACCAAGACTAACCTTCACATCTCAGCTATGCAGGGACATTGAAGTACGATACTATGCTGAAATGATGTGAGTTGCAGAGGATAGGGCCAAACAGACATGCTCAGCCAATCTTACAACCAGTTGTAGGACTGACCAACCAGAGGATAGGGTCAAATGGAGAGACATACTCAGACAACCATACAACCAATCTTAGGACTGACCAACAAGATGAAGGGTCAAATGGAGAGACATGCCCAGACAATCTTACAACCAGTCTTAGGACTGATCTATCAGAGGATATTGTCAAATGGAGAGACATGCCCAGACGACCTTACAACCAGACTTAGGACTAATCAACCAGAGGATAGGGTCAAATGGAGAGACATGCTCAGGCAACCTTAAAGCCAGTCTTAGGACTGACCAGCCAGACGATAAGGGTCAATAAACACTTACCAATTATAAGTTTTGATGCAATATAGCATGCCAGCACCAGAAGAGTGGCTAGGACTATTGCAAACACACCTGTTGGTTATAAGAAACATGACATTGTTAATAACATATCATCAATCCACCTATTTCGTTCAGCGGCGTGGGAAATTGCAATTTTATTTCATGTTTTATCTGTGTGGTAGAGTTTATTAAATGCATGTCTATGAAGTGTAATGTTCACACCTTCCATCCATTGTTATGTGGCCTTCCTTTTGATTTTATCTCCTGGCAACAATAAATCAAAGCCAGGGTCCTACTGAAATTAAGACATTGTTGTGTATAGCTCATAGTTAGTGTCGGGGCAGAGACATAAACGAAACTATAGTTACAACCAAAGAGTACTCATCAGGGACAAATAGCAATATAGACAAAAACACAAAATAACAACAAAACAACGAACACAAATTCAGGTATCTCTACAATCTGTGTTCATCGTGGTCCATTACTGATTCACATCGTTGAGCTGATATGTTGGCTTCCAAACTTACTTACACTGCTACAGGGGCGATTTGTTGGCTTGAGAACTTTTGTACACTGCTACAGGGGCGATTTGTTGGCTTCCAAACTTTTGTACACTGCTACAGGGGCGATTTGTTGACTTAAAACTTTTGTACACTGCTACAGAGGTGATTTGTTGGCTTGAAAACTTTCGTACACTGCTACAGGGGCGATTTGTTGGCTTAAAACTTTCATACACTGCTACAGGGGCGATTTGTTGACTTCTAAACTTGCTAACATTACTACCGAGTCCATATATTGACTTGCAAACTTTTTACACTGCTACATGGCCGATATGTTGGCTTGGACAGTTAGTATACTTATATTATAAATATCTCACAATAACGTTTCTTCAATTTATAAATGTACATATTCATCTTACCACGAGTTCTACATTTTTCAAAAAATTCATCCGACCAATAGTTAAACAGATCCGAGTGGTCTGCCGGGGTCTTTGTGTGTGACAAGGACAAGAATAGCACCACTGCCTCACAGAGAGCGTGTCGAAAGAGGCGACTGTGACATGACATAACACCGGCCATGGTTTGGTGGTTTGTTTAAAGCCACATAGATGACGCCTTACAGGCTGCGTGTCTACTTTTATCTAGTGTTTGAGTCTATTACGATAGACTCACACATTATTTAACCACCCTCTGTAAGCGCTTGTCCCAACGCAATGTAGTATTAAGCTGCTCGAGTCTAGCCCACTAAGCAGGAAACCCTTCACCCGGCTACATCCAGCTAAATCAAAAGCTGGGACCTGCACAGGGGCATGTGCCCCTGTAGAAGTACAGGTCGACTAAGTGCGACCTGCACAAAGGCATCTGCCCCTGTAGAAGTACAGGTCGACTAAGAACTAAGATAAGTTCAAGACATTCCTGAGTGAATATGTCAAGATTTGTTTCATGTTTTTCATCTCTGTTGTTCTTTGTCCCTGGCGAAAGTCTTTTGATCATGATGTAAGACACCTTCCTGTACCTGTTCTGGTCGTACGTCTGGCTGCACTTGTCTGTGTAATTGCTTCTTTTCATCCATACGCCTTTGCTGTAGGCTAGTGTCCCAGGTAGGTCTGGACAAACTCTTATTAAATGCCCAAACCATTGAATTCACTCTGCGTCTGTGTTACGTGTGTATATATATATATACACTCACACACACACACATGCATACAAATTAAATAAAAATGGCGTATGAAGTTAAACTGCAGCATTTGTATGGGAAATAATGTGAGAATTCTGCTTCCATGTTAAAACAAAAATGTATATATACATATACATTTATACACACACACATACACACACTCACATACACATACATACACACACATACACACACACATACATACATACACACACACATACCCACACATACACACACATACACTTAAATATACATTTACCATTCATTGATAGACTAGGTACTACAACCATCTGCTATTAATAAATACAACAGAAGCCACAAACCACCTGCAACCACCCTTCCTAAATACAACAGAAGCCACAAACCACCTACAACCGCCCTACATAAATACAACAGAAACCACATACCACCTACATTTCCCCTTCATAAATACAACAGAAGCCACAAACCACCTATAACCGCATTTCAAAAATACAACAGTAGCCACAAACCACCTACATTTACCCATCATAAATACAACAGAAGCCACAAACCACCTACAACTTCCTTTCATAAATACAACAAAAGCCACAAACAACATACATTCACCCTTCATAAATACAACAAAAGCCACAAACTAACTGCATTCACCCTTCATAAATACAACAAAAGCCACAAACCACCTACATTCACCCTTCATAAATACAACAAAAGCCACATACCCCCTACATTCACCCTTCATAAATACACCAGAAGCCACAAACCACATACAACCGCCCTTCAGAAATACAACAAAAGCCACAAACCACCTACATCTGCCCTTTGATGATCTCAGATACTGTTTCAGCACCGCCTTATTGTGTCTATGTGTTGTCCTGCCACTAGTGTCTAGAGGAACAGATCCTGAGTCGTCCGATGATGATATCCCAGACTCTCCAGACGTCATGGCCGTCACTTCAGTCGGCTCTTCTCCACTGTTGAATATACAGAAGATAGGACATATATATAGAGGATAGGACATATATATATATATAGAGAGAGAGAGAGAAGATAGGACATATATATATAGAGAGAGGATAGGTCATATATATACAGAAGATAGGACATATATATATATATATAGAGAGAGAGAGAGAAGATAGGTCATATATATACAGAAGATAGGACATATATATATATATATAGAGAGAGAGAGAGAAGATAGGACATATATATACAGAAGATAGGACATATATATATATATATACAGACGATAGGACATATATATATAGAGGATATGACATATATATAGAGGATATGACATATATAGAGAGAAGATAGGACACACGCATAGAGAAGATAGGACATATATATAGAGAAGATAGGACATATATATATATATAGAAGATAGGACATATATATACAGAAGATAGGACATATATATATATAGAGAGAGAGAGAAGATAGGACATATATATAGAGAAGATAGGACATATATATAGAGAAGATAGGACATATATATACAGAAGATAGGACATATATATATATATAGAGAGAGAGAGAAGATAGGACATATATATAGAGAAGATAGGACATATATATAGAGAAGATAGGACATATATAGAGAGAAGATAGGACACACGCATAGAGAAGATAGGACATATATATAGAGAGAAGATAGGACAAATATATAGAGAGAAGATAGGACATATATAAGAGAGAAGATAGGGCATGTATATAGAGAAGATAGGACATGTATAAATATACAGAAGATAGGACATATTTAAATATACATAAGATAGGACATATAAATATATGAAGATAGAACATATATATATATATATATATATATACAAAAGATAGGACGTATATATACAGAAGCTTGGTCATATATATATATATACGATAGAACATTGCAAATCAAAAATTACTTTGCCTGTAAAAGCATTCGCTAATGAAACTATGTTTCGACTTTGGCTACATCAGAGTTCCAGTCAGATGTTACTCAAATTACATTACCTCTTTCCATCTTCTTCTTTTTCTTCTTCGTCTCAATCTCTCGCTACGAGCGCACGAGCTGCAGCGGTCAGTGACCCATAGCTGAATGCTAACGTCAGGGCCAGCGAACCAGAGCTGCCTAGACCCTTCTACACCTCCACGCGGTGATCCTGGATAACAAGCTGCAGCAGGGCAGACTGGCTAAGGAGAAGGGATCGAAGAGGGAAGGCTAATCCGAGACTAAAAAATGCCAGTTCAAGTTAGATGTGTTGGACCAAAAAGAGTAGTGGTACAGTGGGTTCCATCCCACTGTAACATTCAAGGCAACGAGGAGGCAGACAGACTGGCAAAAGAAGGTGCAAGACTACCACAACCAGATATTAGTGTGACATACGAAGAGTCAAAAAGGCTTATTAGAGCTAGATACATGACCGAATGGGAAACAGAACATAATGGCTACACAAAAAAACGATGCCTATTACCAGTTGAACAGAAGAGAGCAGGTCGTGGTCTTCAAACTTCGCACTGGCCACAATAGGCTGAGGTACCACCTATTCAACAAATTGAAGATATGTGACACTGACGAATGCTCGTGTGGTACCAGGAAAATGACCGCTGAACATTTGCTGCAAAACTGCCCGACATACGAGGATCAGAGAGAGCAGATGTGGCCATCACCAGTGGAACTGCAAGACAAGCTCTATGGCAGTGTCGACAGCCTCAGGATGACCGCTGCTTTTTTCGAAAAAATACACGTTGACGTCTGACAGCGTACGACGAAGAAGAAGAAGAAGAAGAAGATGTGTTGGACCGAAAGGTGCAAATATCGCAGTCAAGATGTAAACTACGACACAACGCATTCTATTCTCTGGACTTCATTCTGCCACTTACCCTTTTCAGGGCTTGCTAGCGGAAGGTTGAGAACGAACGAAGCCAAGCCAATCTCCAGCTACATCAGACACCATGTTTCCAATGTCCAGCCACGTGGATAGCCTTGTCATTCCCCGTCAACATGTCATCAGTATTGCATGTTTCCCCAAGGTTTGTGCAGATCATCAGGTGGACTGTGCCTTGTGTTGGGAGTCATTCAATAGTCATTGAAAATAGGAGGGCTGTTTGGCTTGGCTTGGCTTTGTTCGTTCTCAATCTTCCGCTACCAAACCCTGAATGGGCTTAAGTAGCAGAATGTAGTCCAGAGATCGGAATGCGTTGTGTCGTAGTTTACAGCTTGACTGCGATATTTGCACCTTTCGGTCCAACACATCCGACTTCAGCAAGCATTTTTTGAGTACCGGGTTAGCATTCCCTCTTTAATCCCTTCTCCTTAGCCAGTCTGCCCTGCTGCAGCTTGTTATCCAGGATCACCGCGTGGAGGTGTAGAAGGGTCTAGGCAGCTCTGGTTCGTTGGCCCTGACGCTAGCAGTCAGCTATGGGTCGCTGACCACTGCAGCTCATGCGCTGCTCAGCTCTGGTTCGCTCGCCGTGACGCTAGCAGTCAGCTATGGGTCGCTGACCACTGCAGCTCATGCCCTGCTCAGCTCTGGTTCGCTCGCCGTGACGCTAGCAGTCAGCTATGGGTCGCTGACCACTGCAGCTCATGCCCTGCTCAGCTCTGGTTCGCTCGCCGTGACGCTAGCAGTCAGCTATGGGTCGCTGACCACTGCAGCTCATGCCCTGCTCAGCTCTGGTTCGCTCGCCGTGACGCTAGCAGTCAGCTATGGGTCGCTGACCACTGCAGCTCATGCCCTGCTCAGCTCTGGTTCGCTCGCCGTGACGCTAGCAGTCAGCTATGGGTCGCTGACCACTGCAGCTCATGCCCTGCTCAGCTCTGGTTCGCTCGCCGTGACGCTAGCAGTCAGCTATGGGTCGCTGACCACTGCAGCTCATGCCCTGCTCAGCTCTGGTTCGCTCGCCGTGACGCTAGCAGTCAGCTATGGGTCGCTGACCACTGCAGCTCATGCCCTGCAGCAGTCAGCTATGGGTCGCTGACCACTGCAGCTCATGCTCTGCTCAGCGTCTTGATCCTTGTTTCCCATTAGAAAAGTACATTTCATTATCAAAATTGACTTAAGAAAACAATTTTCAGGACTCATATTTGTTCGTTTGAGACTTGACTTTGATTATCGTATATCTTTTCAACATAGCCAATACACGGTTCAGTTATTGTAGTAGTTAGTATATATTTTCGTTCTGTTTATATGTGCTTTATCATTGGCTCCTTCCGTCTTGTCAGACGATAGTGAGTTATGCGTTGAAAAAAGGGATGTAACTACAGTCCATGACGGTAACGAATGGGACTCGTAAGACCAATCCGGGCAGAGAAGCGTCTTCCACAGTGAGTGCAAGTTAAATTAGGACCGTTTGAGGCATCGCATGGTGTGGCGTGTCTTCTCAAACGCTGAGCCTATCAGCAATTAGCATCCCCTTTGTCTGTGTTCCACGCTTAATACTGCCTCTCTAGATCCATGGCGCCCTGTTCCCATGATTCCAAATCAATGCCCGCATCATTCATATACACATCCTTGTACCGAAGTAGTGGCCGGCCCGAGATATTTTCCTCAGCTGTAATTCCCCATAGAGAAGATACTTTGGTATTCTGCTATCCCCCATCCTCCGAGTGTGTCCCAGCCATCAGAGCCTTCAAAAACAAAGCATGGAACAAATCGTAGCAGTGGCTGTTCTCCCCAATACAGATGTATTGGAGATCGTATCCTACCACTCAACTCCCATGATTCTATGCAGGCACATGTGTAATATACAATATTGGTCATTTATGTTTATCTTGTCTGTATGTTTACAGATATGGGTTCATTTGGTTTTCTTGATTTAATTTTGTTGTTTGTTTATCAATAAGCTTGAGAAAAACGTCAGGTATTTTTTGTTTAAACCTGTTATCAGAAAAAATATATAATGTTTTCCTTATGAACGAAGTTTATTAACAAGACAGAAAGATATTAATAACGATATATGACAATGACTAGTTATGAGTTCGCAGAGACACTACTATTGTTTCAAGGGTTCCGTATAGGTAAAAAAGTTGAGAGCCGCTGATTTAGAGTGTCCGTCAAAGGATCTGAAATACTTCCTCTGTGGAAAGACACTGCTGGCGATCAGATTACTTTTTTTTGCATTACTATGCACAATTCTGGTTCCCTATTTTGAATTTGTAACACATAGGCGAGGACATAAACATATAAGCAGTATATTTCAAGGTAAAGGTCACACATACCTCTCCATTTCCGAGAAAACCACGTGGTCGCAAATTTCACAGAATTATTACAATATCCTTTGTTGCCGTCCCAAATTGTTGCCGTCCCAAATTGTTGCCGTCCCAAATTGTTGCCGTCCCAAATTGTTTGCCGTCCCAAACAGAATGACCAGTACATAAACTACACTGAAGGAACGCCCTTCTTTGCGAACGTTTTCCCGTATTTTAAAAATGATATCAGCAATGAAATGTATATCACATATTATTGTTTTGCAAAGTAAAATAGAATAATATTACTATTTTACTAGCGAAGGCGTAAAAGAGTTACCTGAAATATTATCACATGAAACTGTTTTTAATAAAAGAAGTATTATCAAATTAAATTATTATAACAATGAAATTGTATCACATATAGCGATGTTTTACGTTCGTGTGGTACTGGGAGCCGAAAAGAGAGAAAAGAATAATATACTGTAACCTGCCGTAATGTCGAAAGAACAGATTAAATAGGGGTGGTCTACGTTAACCAGTCAAATAAACGTCATGAGAAGAATAAACGTCATGGGAAGAATAAACGTCATGAGACAAATAAACGTCATGAGAAGAATAAATGTCATGAGAAAAATAAACGTTATAAGAAAATGAAACGTCCTGAGTAAATGAAACGTCATGAGAAATATAAATGTCTTGAGGAAAAATAAACGTAGACGAACTCTCCTTGGTAGAAGGGAAGTGACGTCTCAAGTCACGTGATACTTGTTTTAGCATTGAAAATATATCACTAATTGCTGGGGTAATTATGAAATTGTATCACTTATCACTGGTTTAGTAAACACATTGTATCACTTATCACTGGTTTAGTAAACACATTGTATCACTTATTACTAGTTTAGTAAACAAATTGTATCACTTATCACTGGTTTAGTAAACAAATTGTATCACTTATCACTGGTTTAGTAAACAAATTGTATCACTTATCACTGGTTTAGTAAACAAATTGTATCACTTATCACTGGTTTAGTAAACACATTGTATCACTTATTACTAGTTTAGTAAACATATTGTATCACTTATCACTGGTTTAGTAAAAAAATTGTATCACTTATCACTGGTTTAGTAAACAAATTGTATCACTAATCACTGGTTTAGTAAACAAATTGTATAACTTATCACTGGTTTAGTAAGCAAATTGTATCACTTATCACTGGTTTAGTAAACAAATTGTATCACATATCACTGGTTAAGTAAACACATTGTATCAGGGACCGAAAATGGAGCATTGAATAAGATGACAGCAACCAGCGACTCGCAGCTAGTTCCAAACGGAAGAACAGAGACAGCAAGAAAGAGTGTTCTTCATCAGAGGTGATGGACGAACATCTTCAATCAATCGATCAATCATCAAATAGTTTGTCAATAAAGCCGTCAATCTAGCAGTCAATAAATCAATATATCAATCAACTAGCCAGTCAATCAATCAATCAGTCAATCAATAAATCAGACACAAATCAATCAATAAATCAATCAGCCATAACCTTTCAGCTAACTACGAAGCATAGGTCTTTTTTACACGTCATGACCAGTCGTCACGATACAATCTTGTCACTGGCCAAAGGTAGCTCAGGATCACAAAGTGAGGTTGACAAAATGCGCAGTTTCTCCCTCACTTTAATTCAAATCACACCTCAAGTCACCCATTTCAGCGGACGCATTAAGAAAAAAAAATGTCCACACGGCTGAACAGAAAGCGTGGTCTTCATCACTTGTGTTGGACGAATATAACGCGACCCTATATCTGCACTTGTTCGCTTTTTCGTTGCCCCCCCCCCCCCCAAGCTCTCCGTGTTCCAAAACCATACAACAAAACTGACTCCCTGGACTGTAGATTCATATTTCTAAAAACAGGAAATGCCACACCCTTTGACCCGGAAACAATTGACATACCAGGATGTCCGGCGGCAAGAGTAGGCAGTTTCATTTTTTCAACTGCTTCTTTTAAAAAACATTATGTCCAAACACACAAACTTTTTTATAAAATGTGTTCATCCATTTCTACAACTATTCTCAGGTCTACTGACATGTGATTGAGATAAATACGTGTCCTCATATCATCAAAAGGACTGGGTGCACGCATCATGTACAAAGAATACATCTTACGTCCATGCTGTGCACCTGGAAACATTGTGTTACAGCAGCCTGGGTAACGAGGTTAGGTTTCATTTTGTGATTACTGAGAAGTCGTGAATTGCACTACAGGCATGAAGACTCAAGTAAACCTTCTTCTGTACGCCCCGGGATATCAGAAAACTAACTACAGCCTGCAAGCACGTATGAAGAAATCAGTAATGGCAAAGTAAGAACAGTTGCTATCGGGAATGAAGTGTTAAAGACTTCACTACACGAGCCCACTGTTTGTCAGTGAGGTGGGGTGTGGCGTTCACTTCATCGCTAAATAAAAACTATAACCATTTTTTTTACATAAGCCTTCATTTATACAAAACAATTTTTATATTGTTGTGCAATAAAAAAATATATGTTGCTGTTTCTTTGGTGAATTGACTTCTATTTTACATTCGAGGATAAAAAATGTGGTAGAATGCCAGGCCGCACCAGTAGAGGCTGTGTGTGACACAATCTCAGATCTCTAGGTTATGGGGAAGTTGGTTAAAGTAGGAGAAATAGAAGTCCACGCAAACGGACAATGGTCATGTCAAGTTAAATAGAAGCGCGTGGAAACCCACAAAATGACCTGCTATATGGTTGTCACGTAAAAATGGGGTAGATGATATTAACGATATATAAATATGGGGTAGACAATATTAACGTAATATCAAAATGGGGTAAATGATATTAACGATATATAAAAATGGGGTAGACAATATTAACATAATATCAAAATGGGGTAGATGATATTAACGTAATATAAAAATGGGTAAGACAATACAGAACATAACGTAACGTAACTTAACAGAACAGGAACCAGACATCTCACGACGCGCAAGCAGAAATCAATGCGATATCATTAGGCTTTACGAAGACAGGCATATGGGATTTTAGCTGATAAGACCAGATATCCTACTTCAGACTTGGGCAATCGGTCGAGAAATTGGTTCATTTAATGGGCATATCTTGCTCAAGTGGTTTCCGGGAGAGTCCTGTTTGTGTCAGGGACAATAATAGCACCACTGGCACGCTGAGAGTATGGGGACTAATAGTGTAATCTAATTCATCAGGGTAGAAGACTCACCAACGTATGTGATTATACGCACCGTCTTTTACAGAGATTTATATCTTGCTGATTGTGGAGTAACTTTCTAGATCTCTTCTTCTTGTTTTTCTTCTTCCTTCTGCTTATTCTTTCTTCTTTTTCTTCTTCCTTGTTCTTCTTTTTCTTCCTCCTCCTCATTCTTCTTCTTCCATCTTCTCCTTCTCCTCCTCCTCCTTCTTCTTCTTCATCTATCAGACGCAAACTTAAATATATATATACAGGTCGCAGTGGTTAGCCTGATGTTATTGGTATCTCCATAGAGCTTGACCAGACACGATATCGGTGATGGCCCAACATTCTTTCTCTGTCCCTCGTATGTGGATCTCCTTTGTAGCATATGCTCAGCATCCATATTGCCAATGCCACAGACACCTTCATCTGTACGTCCTATCCTTAGTTTGTTAAACAGATGGTATCTCAGTCTGTTGTGGCCTGGGTAGAGTCAAAATATTACCACCTGCCCACCTCTGATGAGCTGGTAATACGCCACATTTAGTTAATTACCTGTGTACCCTGCTTCCCACCTGTTCCCGTATCTTCTCTTGACAGTCTGTCAGCCTCTTCTATCAGGTTTGGGTAGTTGTCAACCTTCTCTTGACAGTCTGTCAGCCTCTTATATCAGGTTGTGTAGTTCTCCACCTTTTCTTGACAGTCTGTCAGCCTCTTCATTGTCAAGAATATTCTAATGAGATGGGATCCACTGTATGACAGCAGTCTTGAAACGGTGATATAGTTGATAGAGTATCACTGTTAGTTCGTTTCTATGGATTAGAGAGAATTTTCCAGAAACAATGTGTATCTTTATGATACAAAGGGTGGTCGGTATAGTTGAAAGGTAAGATGCTTGCCTTTCAAGAAATTAACGACCGGTTCTTCTTCTTCTTCTTTTTCTTCTTCTTCTTCTTCTTCTCCTTCTTCAATCAACTGACGATATGCTTCTAGTCCGGTGAGGTTCACGATCAACTGATGCTATGCTTCTAGTCCGGTGTGGTTCACGAAGAAGACTGCACGTTTCAGGTCTTCGCCGGTCCCCGACAGCTTTTCGAGCACGGTCGCTCCCATTCGCCAGACTGCCTCTATTTATTCTGTATGTGGGGCAGCCCTGCAGGACATGTTCTGGTGTCTGCTAGGGTGCTCCACAATCACACGTGGCGGTGTCTCTAAGATCCGTTCTGTGGAGGTGGACCTTGAGTCTGCAATTAGATGGAATCCACTGCATCATAACACTCTTGAATCGGTGATATAGTTCCTAGAGTATCACTCCTTGTTCATTTTTATGGATTAGAGAAAATGTTTATGAAACAATATTTCTCTTTCTGATATCATTCGGTGGTCGCTTAGATGAAAATTGCGACGCTCGCAGTCAAGAAATTAACGGCGTATTATTCAAATCCTAAATGTGTAAATAGCCCCCTGTCCTCAAAGGAGGAGAGCTCAGTGCCTAGTCGTATCAGAGACGGACAATAAGCTTCGTAGCCCAATGTAAAGGTTGAGTGCATGTGTAAGAATCTTCGGCAGTTGAGAATCCTAAGAGCAGACTATGGCCACTGTCCGGACACAAATGATTAAAATGTAACGAAATTCCTACGCGATAGTGACCCCCGTGAAGGTCAAAAGGAAGTGACCTTTCCATGACGCAAAGACACAACAGACCAATCAGCTGTCTTCAATTATAACATACCTCGCGCCTCCACATAGACAGACGATTAGTAACTGAGTGATGGGGATGGTACGAGATGTCGGAAAGCCTCCGTTGTGACTTATGAACTGTCACTACTACACCATACTCGAACATCGCCATGACAACAGAATAACAAATGATAAACAGGATATTTTTATCTACTTTGTTCTACCAATGTTAAAACTTGGTCCTTGTCCAAGCTACAAGAGCGGGAAATCGAAACGTGCGAAATGACATGTATAAGAGACGCCATTAATGTCAGAAGGTTAGAGATAACATGAGAAATGATATCAGAAATGTTGATCTGAGAGGTGCAAATATCGAAATATCGCAGCCAAGCTGTAAACTTGCGATACAACGCATTCCGGACTACATGCTGGTACTCGCAAAGCTCTGTTCAGGGCTTGGCAGTGGGAGATTGTGAACAAACGCAGAATAAGAAGAAGAAGAAGAAGAAGAAGAACAACAACAAGAAAGAGGAAAAAGAAGAATAAGAGGAAGAAGAAGACAAGAGCAGTGGCAACTACCCCGTGTCCTGGGGAGAGGAGACTAACGTCTTGTCAGGTTGGGGGGGGGGGGGGGAAAGCAGACTAACGTCTTGTCAGGTGGGGAGTGGAGACTAACGTCTGGTCAGGTTGGGGGGGGGGGAGCAGACTAACGTCTTGTCAGGTGGGGAGTGGAGACTAACGTCTGGTCAGGTTGGGGGGGGGGGAGCAGACTAACGTCTTGTCAGGTGGGGAGTGGAGACTAACGTCTGGTCAGGTTGGGGGGGGGAGCAGACTAACGTCTTGTCAGGTGGGGAGTGGAGACTAACGTCTGGTCAGGTTGGGGGGGGGGCAGACTAACGTCTTGTCAGGTGGGGAGTGGAGACTAACGTCTGGTCAGGTTGGGGGGGGGGGGTGAGGGGGAGCAGACTAACGTCTTGTCAGGTGGGGAGTGGAGACTAACGTCTTGTCAGGTTGGGGGGGGGGGGGGAAGCAGACTAACGTCTTGTCAGGTGGGGAGTGGAGACTAACGTCTGGTCAGGTTGGGGGGGGGGGGAGCAGACTAACGTCTTGTCAGGTGGGGAGTGGAGACTAACGTCTGGTCAGGTTGGGGGGGGGGGAGCAGACTAACGTCTTGTCAGGTGGGGAGTGGAGACTAACGTCTGGTCAGGTTGGGGGGGGGGGGAGCAGACTAACGTCTTGTCAGGTGGGGAGGGGAGACTAACGTCTGGTCAGGTTGGGGGGGGGGGAGCAGACTAACGTCTTGTCAGGTGGGGAGTGGAGACTTACGTCTGGTCAGGTTGGGGGGGGGGGGAGCAGACTAACGTCTTGTCAGGTGGGGAGTGGGGAATAACGTCTGGTCAGGTTGGGGTGGGGAGCAGACTAACGTCTAGTCAGGGTGGGAGGGGAGACTAACGTCAGGTTGAGGGGGGGGGGGGGAGCAGACTAACGTCTTGTCAGGTGGGGAGTGGAGACTAACGTCTGGTCAGGTTGGGGGGGGGGGGGAGCAGACTAACGTCTTGTCAGGTGGGGAGTGGAGACTAACGTCTGGTCAGGTTGGGGGGGGGGAGCAGACTAACGTCTTGTCAGGTGGGGAGTGGAGACTAACGTCTGGTCAGGTTGGGGGGGGGGGGGGCAGACTAACGTCTAGTCAGGGTGGGAGGGGAAACTAACGTCTGGTCAGGTTGGGGGGGGGGGGGGCGGGGGAGCAGACTAACGTCTTGTCAGGTGGCGAGTGGAGACTAACGTCTGGTCAGGTTGGGGGGGGGGGGCAGACTAACGTCTGGTCAGGTGGGGGGGGGCAGACTAACGTCTTGTCAGGTGGGGAGAGGAGACTAACGTCTAGTCAGACAGACCATATTGATCAGACAATGTTAGTCAGAGTCAGGTAAAACATACTGATAAGACTATGTTAGTCAGAGTCAGGTAAATGTATTGACCAAAACCCCCACCTCACTTCCACGCAGTTGTCCCTGGAACGGGTTGTTTTCGTGGCAGTCTGACCTTCAAATGGGGGGGGGGGGGAACGTAATCCCTGTAGTATTGATCGACAGGAAGATGAAACCAGGCATAGTAGAACCTACGGGAGGGCCCTGTTCCCCAATATCAGCACGCTCGGGATGTGAGGAAAGATACTTCAACCTGCCACTTAACGCCCTTTTGAAGGTGCATAAAAAAGGAAACCTACTCATTGTAGGCATTCAATAACAAGGACACTTTCTGCTAAGCATAACAAGGCAGAGAATTAGATGGTTCTGCAAGAGAATGCAACCTGATCAACTACTCTGCGAGCTTACAGCCAAAAAAGATCTGGCTACAAGACACGAGGAAGCCTGCGCGACAGATGGATAGATGACATGAGAGACATCCTACAACAGCACGGACTTTAAAAACAACAGTCGTTACACACATGACTCGAGAAAAATAACGCAAGCTCCCCACGCCGCATAACAAGCACAAGTGGACGGAGCAGTTTAATAAATTAAAATACAGGAATGACAGAGTGAAGAGCTAATGGTCATCGTTAGACGAATAAGTCAGCGTGTATAGAACAGTGCACAGCTGGGTAATCGATCCCTCGAAACGTCTTCTTCCTCTCACCTTTCTGGCACCAAATTGAACATATCGCTTCCTTTTAAAACAATTTATGTTTTTTTTTTTTTTTTTGCGTTCGCTTTATTTCTCTAATCCCACAAGGCGGTGTTCGTTGCACTGTGGTTTTTATTTTGCGCCTGTCTGCCCAGTGCATCCGACTTCAGCATCCATTTTATGTAAGGGTTTACTTCCTCCTGCATTTTCTAAGGGTTTGCTTCCTCGGGGTAACGGCCGGTGCTGTGATGGGGATCGAACCCAGCACCTTCGGGTTGTGAGCCGTGCCATTTACGCACTAGGCCACGCCGTCCCCGTTTTGAAAAAAATAATCACGAAGGTTGTTGGTACGTCTATAGAGCTTGTTCTAATTTATTTCGTTTCAGACGCTTCTGAAAAAATCCCAGATAAGATGGACGGAATATGTTCGCTTTCCCAAGTAGATGCGATACGGTGAGCTCAGAATGGACAGAAAAGAACACCATATAAAAACGACAAAAACAACAACAAACAAGCTATACTCTTTATAAATGTCTTTGAAAAGCTTCAAAATGTCGATGTCATCTCCCGGGGGATGCTTGCGCTGATCCGCTCCACCTGGCGTGCTCGAACCACACAAGGTGCTCGGGCGGCAGAACGGAACATCCTCGTCGAGACTCAGAAAAAGCAAGTGGCCTGACAGAGCAGACCACACGACGACTTCAAAACCGACATATCATCACATTGGTGCGGCATAGTGTGCAGCGCCAGGATTTGACTATACTTCCATTTCAGATCACATCTCGCAGAACAAGAGATACTTGCGACGAGCAACCACTTTTCAAACCTAAATGTAAAACAACTTCTAGCGAAAGCAGTGGCCAATGTGAAATTAGGACATCTCTATAGACACGCATTTTTCGTTTGCCATACAGAGAGGAAGTATGGGTAGACTTCCGGTTTGCGCAAGGTTGGAGTCGCGTAAAGCTGACATACTGAACTTTTGAAGTGTGTCTTTAATCCGCGCTATCCATCATCATCGGGTTCGAACTCTTGCTCGTGGCCCTAAAACCCCAATGTAGTATGATTTCACAGCAGGTTGATCATGGTCAGATGACCGTACGACTTTATCTTCTGTGCGACAGTATAGTAGTTACCCGATGTAGTCACCACCATTTTCCTCAAAAAGGCGAATGAGTTTTGTCATAAATTTAACATAAACTTAACCTAACTTTTAACGTCTTTATACTGGTTTAGAAGACTCTGCAGATTATGTATCTAACCAGTTTAATTTACATTACCTTGCTCTAAAACCTATGCGCATTTAATTTATACTTAAATGCTTCAATTGTCCCTGCCTCCACTACCTCCTGTGGCAATGCATTCCAAACATTTACCACTCTGACTACAAAAATATTTCTTAATATCTTATCTGGACCTCTCTTTAGTTAATTTGTAGCTATGCCCTCGTGTTATTGTGGGTGGTTGTATTTTGAAAAAAAACTTGTTATAGTCTAATTTATCCATTCCTCTGATCATGTTATAAACCTGTATTAAATCACCTCGAATTCTTCTCTCTTCTAGACACTGTAGGCCGGTTTTTCTGAGTCTTTCCTCATAACTGTAATTCTGGAATCCCACTATCAGTTTGTCGCTCTTTTTTGTAATCTTTCCAGCATGTTTATATCCCCTCTATGATAAGGACTCCACACCTGTACACAGTACTCTAATGCTTTATACAGTTTGACTATCACTTCCTTGCTCTTATGTTAAATATTTATTTGTATCATACCTAACATTGCATTTGCCTTTTTCACTGCTACCTGAACTTGCTTACTCACCTTACCTGTATGATCTATTATAACCCCTAGGTCCCTTATCTATCTTTCTAATATTGTTCTGTAATTATGTTCCATATTGGATCTACCCATGTGGATGACTCTACATTTATCTACATTAAACTCAATTTGCCAGCTTACAGACCATTCTAGAATTTGATCTAATTTCAACATCTTTATAGAAAGCAGTGGTCCGTCTGAGGCTGTAAGTATGTCGATAAGTCGTGTCCTTCTTTGCGTTGCATTCATACATGAGCCAATGTCTACATAAAATAAGAAGAGCGCGTGGCCTATGGATTGAGTGCTTGATTTATAATCCTTATGTACTAGGTTCTTCTTCTTCTTCTTCGTTCGTTCTCAATCTCCCACTACCAAACCCTGAAAAGGCTTAAGTAGCAGAATGTAGTCATTGTGTCGTAGTTTACAGCTTGGCTGCGATATTTGCACCTTTCGGTCCAACACATCCGACTTCAGCAAGCATTTTTTGAGTATCGGGTTAGCTTTCCCTCTTCGATCCCTTCTCCTTAGCCAGTCTGCCCTGCTGCATCCTGTTATCCAGGATCACCGCGTGGAGGTGTAGAAGGGTCTTGGCATCTCTGGTACGCTGGCCCTGATGCTAGCAGTCAGCTATGGGTCGCTGACCACTGCAGCTCATGCGTTGCTCAGCATCTTGATCCCGTACTAGGCTCAAATCACGTCATGTCCAACTTATTTTTCGTCGTCCTCAAAATAACGTTGTTACTGCATTGACGGTTTCAATCGCAGTAGTTCTAATTGATGAGGCTGCTAGCCCCAAGCACACCACTCATTAGTAGATACTAAGACCTGTTTAGAATGTAACAGTTATCTTACTTCTTTCCATTCCGGATCCCCTAATTATCTTAAGTACACTCATTAATGTCCCCATATTTCCCATCTGTTAATTATGTTAATGGCTTCAATATGAACACGCTTACAACCACCGACGAAAAGCACTTGGCGCATGTCGTACAACTTAAGTCCCCCACCACGCACAACAGCACATGTGGGGGAAAAACCCACTAAACTAACTAGAAGAGGCCTCGAATATATCCGGTAAGAGACCATGCAAAATGGCGACCTGTATCCTACCACACCCAGGCAAGTCATCTTGTCTGATTGTCCCCTACCTGACACTGATTTCAGATATATCCGCTAACGATATTTTAAACAGCAATCACTGGAACAGGACTCGTTCGTACAAGGACTCTCAAACTGTTTGACCCTCAAGTTTTCCACTGACCTTCAGGAAATCTCATTCACACTTGACTTTAAACCTTTCCGTTCCTCTTGGATTTTAATAAACCGCCCGTACCACTTGGCTTTTAATAAACCTTCCCGTACCACTTGGCTTTTAATAAACCTTCCCGTACCACTTGGCTTTTAATAAACCTTCCCGTACCACTTGGCTTTTAATAAACCTTCCCATACACCTTGGCTCTTGATAAATCTTCCGTATCTATTGTCTTTTAATAACCTTCAGCATCTTTTAGTTTTTTAAATAAACTTTCCATTTATCTTGGATTTTAATAAACCTTCCCATTCCCCTTAGCTCTTCATAAACCTTCCCGTACTTCTTAGCTTTTAATAAACCTTCCCGTACTTCTTAGCTTTTAATAAACCTTCCCGTACTTCTTAGCTTTTAATAAACCTTCCGTTACTTCTTAGCTTTTAACAAACCTTCCCGTACTTCATTGCTTTTAATAAACCTTCCTATATTTTTACTTCTATGTGAACTCCTTAGTGCTGAATAAACCCGTAAATACCATAGTGTCTTTTAGTAAACATGTAAACACCATAGTGACTTTTAGTAAACCTGTCTACACCATAGTGGCTTTTAGTAAACCTGTAAACACCATAGTGGCTTTGAGTAGACCTGTAAACACCACAGTGGCTTTTAGTAGACCTGTCTACACGATGGTGGCTTTTAGTAAACCTATCTACACAAGAGTGGCTTTTTAGTAAACCTGTCTACACCACAGTGGCTTTTAGTAAACCTGTCTACACCAGAGTGGCTTTTAGTAAATATGTCTACACAACAGTAGTTTTTAGTAATCCTGCTTATATGCCAGTGACTTTCATTGAGCCTGTTTATACTCCAGTGGCTTTTAGTGAACCTGTTTATACCCCAGTGGCTTTTAGTGAAGCTTTTTATACTACTGCGGCTTTTAGTGAACCCGTCAGTACAATAGTGACTTGTAGTGACCAGGTCAGTACCAAAAGTGGCTTTTTGTAATCCTGCCTATAAAGTAGTGGCTTTTTGTAATCCTGCCTATAAAGTATTGGCTTTTAATGAACCTATCAGTACAACAATGGCTTTTTGTAGACCTATCTATACAGCAGTGGCTTTTAGAAAGCATGTCTATACAACAGTGGATATTGGTAATCAGGCCTGTACCACAGTGGCTTTTAGTTAATCTGTCAGTCACACAGTGGACTTTAGAAAACTTGCCAACGCCTGCTTTCCATCACACGTAAATGTTGGACAACCTCGCCATCCCAATGCTTAAAGACAATGTAAATAGTTGCACATGAACGACACCACAATTACAAATAACATAGAATTGCCGAAAATATCCGATAAGAAATAGCAGAACTGGTGACGTGTTTCCACTGCCCTGTGGCAAGACGATATGCCGGATTGCCATACCTTTCGCATTAGTTTGGCATACACTGGGCTTCAGAAATTTAAAAACAAACGTTAAAACAGGACTTGCTTGGAGCAAGGGTTTCCAAATTTATGGGGGCTCAGTTCCCCATTGGCTTTTTAGGAAATTCCAAACATTCTTAGCAGTCAGTAAACATTATGGTATCTTTCGGTTTATAGTGCAAACGTGGTCGTTCAAGGGGAGCACCTGGTCTAATGGTTGCGATGCCTATCTGTCGACAAGGAGTGCAGGGGTTCAAATCCCCGGTATGGCATATGTTTTTTTTTTCTGAATAGGGGTGAAATAAACATACATACTCAGCACATAAATTGATGACAGAAGTAGCGAAGCGGCCTTTAGTTCTTAGCCTAAAAACATCTCGACTACACCAGCAATGGGAACAAGTCGTATGACAGATGATAGTCTTGGTGCTGTCATATGTCAATGCAGTGTCTTTTTCAGTTGCCGTTCGTAACTGATATACCGTATGCCATGTTGAGGGTTGGGGGGGGGGGGGGGGTCAGGCAGCGGAGACTAACGTCAGGGGCAGCCAGAACATACTGATCGGACATGTTAGTCAGGGTCAGGCGCGACATACTGATCGGACAATGTTAGTCAGGGTCAGGCACGACATACTGATCGGACATGTTAGTCAGGGCCAGGCGCGACATACTGATCGAACATGTTAGTCAGGATCAGGCGCGACATACTGATCGGACAATGTTAGTCAGGGTCAGGCGCGACATACTGATCGGACAATGTTAGTCAGGGTCAGGCGGAACATACTAATAGGACATGTTAGTCAGGGTCAGGCGCGACATACTGATCGGACATGTTAGTCAGGGTCAGGCGCGACATACTGATCGGACATGTTAGTCAGGGTCAGGCGGAACATACTGATAGGACATGTTAGTCAGGGTCAAGCACAACATACTGATAGGATATGTTAGTCAGGATCAGGCACAACATGCTGATAGGACATGTTAGTCAGTCAGGCGAAATATGCTGACAAAGTTCCCCCACTTCACTTCCGCGCAGTTCTCCATAGAAACGGGTTATTTTCAAAGCAGTCTGGCTAACGACGTGGGAGATCGACCTGATCCCCGTAGAAGTGAGCAACACGCAGATAAAGTCAAGCATAGTACAACAACACGGAGGGCCCCGGTCCACGTTCATCAGCACGCTAGGGATGTGAAGAAAGCTACTGTAACCCGCCTCTTAATGCCTTTTTTCAGGGCGCACAAAAGAGTACACTTAACTCATTAACTACATTAAAAAACACAGCAGCTTCAATTGTTTCAAAAGACTGTCCTATATCGCCTTTGACTTTTATTATACCTGCTGTCAATCTTGTCTTGTCATATAGTCAATAATAATATAATCGAGTTTAGCCAATACACTGGATTGGAACAGAAACGAAAAGAAACGCACGTTACGCTCACAAGATCTCTGTCAGGGACGAATAAAGAAGAAACACATAAAACAAATCACAACACAGTTAGCTTTGGCACGCCACAGAATTCGATACGAATTCGGTGGCGGCCATTTGCCAGAAATAGTGGCCAGGAATGCATGAGAAATAATGATCCCGGTATGCCAGTTAGGGCAGAGCAGCCTGAACAAGAAACGACCAATTTGATTACACAAAATCATATCTATTACAAAACGGGTTACAAATGTATACGTACTTACGTACATCCATACGTACGATTACAAATACATATTCACAAGTAACTGTGGGTGTACGCAATAACAGGTACCCATATACATACGTACACACGCAAATACATATATGTGTGTGTGTGTGTGTGTACATACACACATAACATATATGCACATACAGCCACACGAAAATGCCAGTACGCTGGAAACGAATTAATAAACATAAAAATAGAGACATGGATTTAAAGAAAATAGGATAAGAGGCAGAGAGAGAGAGAGAGAGAGAGAGTGTGTGAGAGAGAGAGAGAGAGAGAGAGAGAGAGAGAGAGAGAGAGAGAAAGCGTTTAAGTGAATGAGAGGAAATAAAAGTAGGGCAGATGTAAATGTTAGTTTAAACATTTGACTTCCTGTGTCACTGTAAATACCATCTATTTGTATGGTGTCTTTTAGTAACATTTTTAGAGCCTTATTGACACTGAGCAAACCTCCCCAGATCACATATAGATCTAGTGAACCTTCCCACATCACATTGAGATCTAGCAAACCTTCCCATATCACATTGAGATCTAGGAAACCGTCCCACATCCATTTGAGATTTGGCAAATCTTTCCCCATCACATTGGAGTCTAGCAAACCTTTCCACATCACATTTAGATTTGGCAAACCTTTCCACATCAAATTGAGATCTAGCAAACCTGCCCACATCACACTGAGATCTAGCAAACCTTCCCACATCACATTGAGATCTAGCTAACCTTCCCACATCACATTGATATCTAGCAAACCTTTCCACATCACATTTAGATTTGGCAAACCTTTCCACATCAAATTGAGATCTAGCAAACCTGCCCACATCACACTGAGATCTAGCAAACCTTCCCACATCACATTGAGATCTAGCTAACCTTCCCACATCACATTGATATCTAGCAAACCTTTCCACATCACATTTAGATTTGGCAAACCTTCCCACATCACATTGAGATCTAGCAATTCTTCCCACATCACATTGAGGTCTATCAAACCTTCCCACATCACATTGAGATCTAGCAAACCTTCCCACATCACATTGAGATTCAGCAAACCTTCCCACATCACATTGAGATCTAGCAAACCTTCCCACATCACATTGAGGTCTATCAAACCTTCCCACATGACATTGGGGTCTAGCAAACCTTTGCACATCACATTTGGGTCTAGCAAACCTTCCCACATCACATTGGGGTGTAGTAAACCTGCTTGTATCCACCTAATTGTTGTCTTTTATTTGACCTTACCAAGCATCCTGGTCCTTCAGGTAAACCCCACATCGGCTTTTATTAAATTCTTCCCCTGCATCCTTTTATTTTAATACATTTTCCAATGCCCATTTGACAAACTGTCTGGTACCCCTTTTAAGTACACTTTTCAACAGTTTGAAAACCCCTGTAACATAAAACAACCCCTCACCAAAAACACCAGATTTTGCCCTCAACGGTAAACGAATCTGAGGACAAGCCCTTGTCGAGAGCTTTAGATGTGCCCGTCTCCTCAAATCCCCCCCCCCCTCCCCCCTCCCCATTGTCCCGTGTCCCGGGCGATTATCCCATGAAAAGATTTTCTTGTTCCACGCTTTCACTGCCCTGATTTCTTCTGTTATCCGACACAACCTTTTACATACCTTGTCAACAGGATAAATTAAGCACTCTTCCGAAGCCACTCAACCTACATTTAAACCTTTCTTCTCACCAAACGCTTTGGCTAAAGGTTATTTCCTTATAAACTTAGCCGTTATTCGTTTTGTCTGGGGTGAAGTGGAATTTCGATTCTAATTGTCTTTCTATTCCCCCCCCCCTCCCCCTCACCTCACCAAGGTTGAAAAAATTAGGTCAAGTGTAACCTTCGAAGCATGTTGCTGAAGGAGAGTAACTAAAGAGAGTTGTGATTGAAACTGGCAAACTCATTGTGGAAATACAACGTGAAACAGACGTGAAGTCTAGGAAACCAGATTTCTGCAAAGGGGATGGTTGCAGGTGTGGTCTTATGCTCCACTTGGAGGGAAAGGAGAATACATCAGTCATTCAATCGATCAATCAATCAATCAATCGCACAATCATATCAGCGCATCAACCTTGACAGATGCACATGCAGGACAGGCATTGCAAAAGCAAAGGCAAAGGCCGTCGCCGTCCATCGTAGACGATGATGGCATAATTTATTTTGCTATCGCTATTTTTAGTAAGGATTAACTGCGCTACTTTTTATCCTCACTCTCTCGTCTCGAGCCGCCCGACCCCAGTGGCAAGTCAAGGGCAAGACGACTAGGGGGCGACTACGAGATGCAGGGAACTCCGCATCAAGCACCCGTGAAAAAGACGGCGGAGTCCGGAGTCGAACCCACCCCACCTAATCACGAGGTCAACGGTGTACAATATCTAAAAATAGCTAAGAGATACTTCTACAAACCATTCCATGACTAGTCACTTTCTGATTGGTCGCTGGAAGTAATTATTAACAGACGGTATGGTCTTTGGTGATACAGCTGTCATATCGACAACCGCTGCAGGGCTGGAACATATGATCCTGTCGATTAAATAATACAGCGAGTAACAACATCTTTACCTAAACACCCACTACCAAGCCCTGACCGTTCTCAAACACCCGCTTCAAAGCCCTGACCGTTCTCAAACTCCCTCTACCAAGCCCTGACCGTTCTCAAACCCCCGCTACCAAGCCCTGACCGTTCTCAAACACCCGCTACCAAGCCCTGGACGTTCTCAAACACCCGCTACCAAGCCCTGAGAAGGGATTTGCAAGTAACAGGCTATTGTCTGGAGAACGGAATGCACTGTGTTGTAGTTTACAGCTTGACTGCGGTATTTGCACCTTTAGGCTCGACACATCCGACTTCAGCAGGCCTTTTTGAGTACTGGGTTAGCCTTCCCTCTTCGATCTCTTCTCATTAGCCGGTCTGCTCTGTTGCAGCCTGTTATCCAGGATCACCGCGTGGAGATGTAGAAGGGTCTTGGTAGCCCTGGTTCGTTGGCCCTGACTCTGGCAGTTAGCGTTGGGTCACTGACCACCGCAGCTCGTGCGCTGCTAAGTGTCTTGACTTTTCCAACAAGAAGTATTAGGAGAATAGCCATATCAATGCAAAAGTAAAGTAACCAATAGCCTTACTGCTGTAGGGGTGTGAGATGTTAGCGTTCTCACATTTCAAAGACTCGGCTTTATTAGGGCGGTAGCAATCTCCTCTCCCTCACCTCTTTTACTTCCCGCACTGAACCTGTACCCATTTAAGGCTGGGTCGACCCGGGGGCCGTTGCGGTCTGAAAAAAACATTTCCGCCTCAACCCAGGACCACTCAGATGCGAAGCCAGCTCGTTAACCACTGCGCTACGCGGCACTCAATGTAGCGGTCAAATAAAATGAGAAACTTATGGAAAACAGAAAACAAGAGCTAAAATGAAGCTCTGAAGACCTGCATCTTGCCAGTGGCAACCTACCGGTGTGAAACATGGACAACCATACCAACACTAATGAAGAAGATTGAATGTTTCCAGCAAAAATGCTACACATGCTACAAATGCTACACATGCTACAAATGCTACACATGCTACAAATGCTACACATGCTACAAATGATACACATGCTACAAATGCTACACATGCTACAAATGCTACACATGCTACAAATGCTACACATGCTATCTATGCTACACATGCTACAAATGCTACACATGCTACACATGCTATCTATGCTACACATGCTACAAAAGATACAAATGCTACACATGCTACAAATGCTCCACATGCTACAAATGCTATCTATGCTACACATGCTACAAATGCTTCACATACTACAAACTCTACAAATGCTACACATGCGACAAATGCTTCACATGCTACAAATGCTTCACATGCTACAAATGCTATATATGCTACACATACTACAAATGCTTCACATGCTACAAATGCTACACATGCTACAAATGCTACACATGCTACAAATGCTATATATGCTACACATACTACAAATGCTTCACATGCTACAAATGCTACACATGCTACAAATGCTACACATGCTACAAATGCTATATATGCTACACATACTACAAATGCTTCACATGCTACAAATGCTACACATGCTACAAATGCTACACATGCTACAAACTCTACAAATACTAAAAATGCTCCACATGCTACACATGCTACAAACTCTACAAATGCTACAAATGCTCCACATGCTACAAATGCTACACATGCTACAAATGCTCAAGAAAAGGACTCAACATATCCTGGATGGCGAGAATGGAAAACATTAACGCCCTAAAGCAGCCGGATATAGAAAACATTTGAATGGAAAACAAATTAATGTCCAGGGAACTAAAACATGTTATCTGTATTAAACGCCACAACCGTTTAATATTTAAAAAAACCGATACTGAAGGATATGGTAAATGGATAACGAAGAAGAGGTAAATCGATGGGAAAATGGACGTACTCAAACGAAATATGCTCTGAAGTTGATGGAGGCAGAAGACTACCGAAAAATGGATCGCTTTACATAGCAGATATGATGTTGTTGTAGTCGAATATCCATAATGAGTAAGTTATTCTTCTTTGCGCCCTTAAAACGGCGTTGCAGTAATATTCCTCATATCTCACGCGTGCTGAAGAAGGTGGACCGGGTCGTTCAGGCGGTTGTGGCATGAGAGCAAGCTCTGCATGTATATGATGAAAGCAATGAATAACACCTATTTACCAACTATTACTAACTTCCGCTTTGCGAATGACATTGACCTTGACGGGCTGGTGGGGAAGGAGACAGAACTGTGTGAATTGATCCGAAGACTGGATGTAACAGAAGACTGGAAGTAACAGAAGACTGGAAGTAACAGAAGACCGGATGTAACAGAAGACTGGATGTAACAGGAAACTGGATGTAAGAGAAGACTGGATGTAAGAGAAGACTGGATGTAACAGAAGACTGGATGTAAGAGAAGACTGGATGTAAGAGAAGACTGGATGTAACAGAAGACTGGATGTAAGAGAAGACTGGATGTAAGAGAAAACTGGATGTAAGAGAAGACTGGAAGTAACAGAAGACTGGATGTAAGAGAAGACTGGATGTAAGAGAAGACTGGATGTAAGAGAAGACTGGATGTAAGAGAAGACTGGATGTAACAGGAAACTGGATGTAAGAGAAGACTGGAAGTAACAGAAGACTGGATGTAACAGAAGACTGGATGTAACAGGAAACTGGATGTAAGAGAAGACTGGATGTAACAGAAGACTGGATGTAACAGAAGACTGGATGTAAGAGAAGACTGGAAGTAACAGAAGACTGGATGTAACAGAAGACTGGATGTAACAGGAAACTGGATGTAAGAGAAGACTGGATGTAACAGAAAACTGGATGTAAGAGAAGACTGGATGTAACAGAAAACTGGATGCAAGAGAAGACTGGAAGTAACAGAAGACTGGATGTAACAGAAGATTGGATGCAACAGGAAACTGGATGTAAGAGAAGACTGGATGTAACAGAAGACTGGATGTAACAGAAAACTGGATGTAAGAGAAGACTGGATGTAACAGAAGACTGGATGTAACAGAAAACTGGATGTAAGAGAAGACTGGATGTAACAGAAGACTGGATGTAACAGGAAACTGGATGTAAGAGAAGACTGGATGTAAGAGAAGACTGGATGTAACAGAAGACTGGATGTAACAGAAGACTGGATGTAACAGGAAACTGGATGTAAGAGAAGACTGGATGTAACAGAAGACTGGATGTAACAGAAGACTGGATGTAACAGAAAACTGGATGTAAGAGAAGACTGGAAGTAACAGAAGACTGGATGCAACAGAAAACTGGATGTAACAGGAAACTGGATGTAAGAGAAGACTGGATGTAACAGAAGACTGGATGCAACAGAAAACTGGATGTAAGAGAAGACTGGATGCAGCAGGAAACTGGATGTAAGAGAAGACTGGATGTAACAGAAGACCGGATGTAACAGAAGACTGGATGCAACAGAAAACTGGATGTAAGAGAAGACTGGATGCAGCAGGAAACTGAATGTAACAGAAGACTGGATGTAACAGAAGACTGGATGTAACAGCACAGGGTTAAGTCGTGGAGATGAACGCAGGAAAAAAAGTTGATGACTAACAACACTGAAGCAATCAACGATGTGATCAAAGCAAATGGACATGCTCTTGAAACAATGAACCGTTTCAAATATCTGGGCTCAACAATCAGTGATGAGGGATCAAACCCAGAGGTCCTGTCCAGAATAGCACAAACAACAGCAGCGCTTGCACGACTGAAACATATTTGGAAAGATAAACGACTCTCCTTCGCCATAAAGGTCAGACTAATGAGCTCACTGGTTATGTCGATATTCATCTACGCCTGCAAAACATGGACTATTACAGCAAACCTTCAGAGAAGAATCCAGGCAACGGAGATGAGATGTTTTAGAAGCCTCTAAAATATCACCAACAAAGACCGTATCACAAATGATGAAGTACGACGTAGAATCGTGAATGCAAGTGGACTGTAAGATATCTTCTTCGCAACGATCAAAAGGCGGAAGCTGACTTGGTATGTTCACGTCTCGAGATTAAAGGGCCTTGCAAATACGATTCAACAGGACACAGCAATGACGGAGAAGAACGGGAAAATAATGGGAAGACAAAATACATGAATAGACTAACCTACGACCCGAGGAAGCACAAAATACAACGGCAAACAGAGAAGGGGGGGGGGGGGCGCAGGATTGTGGAGGTGTCAGCAGGGGTGCCCCGGCGATCTCAAGAGGTCACGGAATGAACTAAACTTAACTGAAGACCTGTGAGTCTTTCTGGAGTTCAGTGACGCCAGACATCTTAACCATACATCGACGTGCCATGGGCACAAAGAAGCAAACCATTTTAACAATCAAAAGGAACTCTAGCCCGCACAAAGGTACATGTATACCTTTATTGTCTAGCCAGGGAGTGCGAGGTATCCGGTTCTCGAATAGCGTGAGAGAGGGAGAGTATGAGAGAGAGAGAGAGAGTGAGAGAGATAGAGAGAGAGAGAGAGATAGACAGCCGGTATTGTGAATTCCTTCACCACACGTGTTATGTTAAACAAAAGTGATATCACTGCACGCGAAGAAAACCCACAGGTACTTAAGTCTATTTCAGCAGTTTATATACAGCGTGTTTAGACAGTCATACGGTACATAAAGAAAACAGTGAATAAGTTGTTTTATATCTTATCATGTGTAAAACACTCGAACCACTGTAACCTGCTCAGCATGTCGTAACATGTGACTAAGAAGAGTGTTCCATGAGGCTAACAAAACCAAGATACCAAAACCATGGCTGCAACGCTACGACGACATGAATTATTGTTGATGGTAACCATGACAACTCCACTGAGAATTTAATTTACCTGGGTAGCAAACACAACTATGATGCACGGAGTCACGTGGACACCTTTTGAAAAGTCTGCCTCGTTGTCTATTTTATGAACGCCATGCATCGGGTCTTGAACCAGCAGAGATTTTCGCTGAATACAAGCTTCGAATTTAAATGACCTGTATCGCCGCATCCTAATGTCTTAACTTAACTTAACTTAACGTCTTTATACTGGTTTAGAAGACCCCGCAGAGTCTGTTACATTTACATCACCTTGCTCTAACATCTATGCGCATCCAGTTTATTCTTAAATGCATTAACTGTCCCTGTATCCACTACCTCCACTGGCAATGCATTCCAAGCAGACACCACTCTCTGACTAAAAAAATATTTCCTAATATCTTCTTCTTCTTCTTCTTCGTACGCAGTCAGACAGTAACCATTATTTTTTCGAAAAAAGCGCCGGTCATCCTGAGGCTCTCGCCACTGCCATAGAGCTTGTCTTGCAGTTCCACTGGTGATGGCCACATCAGCTCTCTCTGATCCTCGTATGTCGGGCAGTTCTGCAGCAGATGTTCAGCGGTCATTTTACCAGTACCGCACGGGCATTCGTCGGTACACCCTATCTTCAATTTGTTGAATAGGTGGTACCTCAGTCTGTTGTGGCCAGTGCGAAGTCTTAAGACAACGACCTGCTCTCTTCGGTTCAACTGGTAATAGGCATCGTTTTTGGTGTAACCAGTATGTTCGGTTTCCCATTTGTTCATGTATCTGGCTTTGATAAGCCGTTTTGACTCTTCGTACGTCATACTGGTATCTGTTTGTGGTAGTCTTGCACCTTCTTTTGCCAGTCTATCTGCCTCCTCGTTGCCTTGGATGTTGCAGTGTGACGGAACCCACTGTACCACTACCCTTTTTGGTGCGGACTGCTGGCACAGTTTGCAGAGTGCTGCTCTTAAGTCATTAAGCTCAGTGTTTTTCTGGCTTTTTAGCGCTGTGACTACGGCGAGAGCATCTGTCAGCAGGACTATATGGCTCTCATTTTCACTGTGTGTCACCATTTCTTCCACTGCCGCCCTCAGTGCCTCTGCCTCCGCTCTGAAATTGCTTGTGTACTTACCAGTAGCGAGTGACAGTGTTATTTGTCTGCCATTTGGTAGGTTCAGGAATGCTCCTGCCCCTCCGTTCTGTGTAGTGTTTGTTACAGAACCGTCGGTGTATGCATGGGTCCAGTCCATGCTTGGGTAGCTTTTCGTTATGAAGCTTAGGGTAGTATCTCTCCTTTCTTTTTCAGTCTGGCAGTTTTTGTTTGCAATACCTGGTATATTTTCTACCACTTCTGGAAATATATCCTGCCTCCAGGTAGGTTTTCGTACAGAATTGATGGGTTTTGGTGTTGTTAGTGCGTTTATGGGATCTTCGTGCATCTTTGCTTTGGCTATTTCTGCAAAGTTTCTCCGCTTTAGTTTCCCATTTCCCAAATTGTTTAGTCTCTGGTGCATTGGATGGTCAGTCAGTCTTCGGAGTTTCTCTGACTGCAGCTGGGCTCTGCAGTCTCTTCTATCGGTCATGGATTGCAGTTTTGTAATCTTTTCAAGTTCTACAATTGGCGTTGACTTCATGCCACCTGTTATAATTCTCATGGCTTGGTTTTGAAGTTTGTTAACTTTATCGAAGTTCGCCTTTGCTGCTGTTGTCCATGCCGCAATGCCATACTCGAGAACTGGTCTCACTCTTCCAGTATACAGTTTCTTTAGTATGCCTTCGTCTGCTCCCCAGCTTGTGCCAGCAAGTTTCCTCATGATTGCCATTCTTTCTCTGGCTTTCATTCGGTTTCTCTCAATCTGACTTTTCCATGTCATGCGCCGATCAAATGTGACTCCCAGATAGGTTGGGTTGTCGTTTGGCTGCAGGAATTTGCCATTTAGACTTAATTTGGTACTTTGGAGTTTTAATGAAAGCGAGAATATTGTGCATGTGGTTTTCTCCTCGTTTATTTTGACCAGCCATGAGTTCGCCCACTCTTCCAGCGATGTTAGGGCCGTCTGCATCCGATTTCTTGCTATGGTGAGATTCTTTTCAGAGGTCCACATAGCCAGATCGTCTGCAAACATTGAGTTATGGACTCTTCTTGGTATATTCTCTGTAATATCGTTTATATATACCAGGAAGAGTGTGGGTGACAATACTCCCCCTTGGGGTACTCCCTGCTCGAGTGTCACCTTTTTGCTCATCTGCCCTTGTACTTGGACTCTGGCCGTTCTTTGTTTGAGGTAGTGGTTGATCCACTTGTACATCTTCCCACCGACATCACTTCTTCTTAGCTTGACTCTAAGTTTATCCTTCCAGACTTTGTCAAATGCCTTTTCCAGATCCACCCAAACAGCTACTGTGTGTTTCTGTGCCTGGTAGGCATCTTCTATCTCCTGGGCTATGAGGATGACCTGGTCCTCAGTGGATCTATGCTGTCTGAAGCCGGCTTGCTGTGGAATTAGTATTCGTTCCTAATATCTAATATGGACCTCTCTTTAGTCAGCTTGTAGCTATGCCCTCGTGTTATTGTAGGTGGCTGTATTTTAAAAAAAAACTTGTTATAGTCTAATTTATCGATTCCTCTTGTCTTGTCTTATCCAGGTATGCCGTAAGGCATCATGAGGAAACCGTAGCTATCTGTCCAGGGCCAGACGCGTTGCTGAAGTAGTCCATCCCATAATGTCTTGTCTTATCCACGTATGCCGTAAGGCGTCATGAGGAACCTTAGCTTTCTGTCCAGGGCCAGAAGCGTCGCTGAAGTAGTCTATCCCATAATGATTTAGAGTATCAGAAACATTTCATATCCACCTAGTTCTCGGTCGGTCACGGCTACTAAAACTCGAACGTCGTGCGTTATAGGCGCACATGGGTAGTTGATCATGTTGCATTCTGATTACCCACTTGATAGTCGAACCACTTGATAGTCGAACCACTTGATAGTCGAACCACTTGATAGTCGAACCACTTGATAGTCGAACCACTTGATAGTCGAACCACTTGATCCTCTCCTCGTCAATATATTCAGAGCAGGATCTTGCTTCAACTAATCTTCTCTCATCTTCATTGTGCATTCTGTCTCTCCTGGTTACGTTGATTGTTTTCCGGAGATATCTCATCTCAGATGTCGTGATCTTTCTCTCTTGTTAAAGTCCATGTTTGGCACTGGTAGCAGAGAGTTGGCATGGATATACTGTTGATTAGCATTATTTTTGTGGGCATGTTTATGTTAGGGTGTTTCAATAATGGTGACAGCTGGTGTGCAATTGCATTTGATTGTTGGCACCTGCTCTGAATTTCTCTGTCTAGAGCTCCATCTTGTGTGAAAACACTGGTCAAGTACTTAAACTGCTGCTCGTGTTTGATCTTGGTCCCGTTTACCGTAATCCATCCTGATGTACGGTTCTGAAACCGGGACTATTCTGCAGAAACGCATAGAAACCTTCCACATGCGAGGCCAGAGGCGCATTCTTGTGATCCACTGGTATGATCTAGTTTTAAACGACGAATCATCCGATGGACAGACCTCGAAAGCCCATTCACAATGCTAAACCGTCGTCGTTTGACATTATAAGGACATGTCGCCTGCCTTGCCTGGAACGTTCTCGCCTACCATCTCTTAAAGCGTGACATGAACTTCAAGGATGGGATACAACCTTCTCCGTCATGGCCCCCACTACCCTCCGCCATCCTCGCCACCCCAACTGGCTAGGTCAAATCGGAAAGACATCATCATCATTGCTTACAGCCTGGAACTTTGCCACTTTCCGTGTTCTTGGACGGTTTGGGACGGTTGACGCGACGAGTTCTCGTATAAGCGGGCTGCATACCTACCTACCTACCCACCCACCTACCCACCTACCTACCCACCTACCTACCCACCTACCCACCTACCTACCTACCCACCTACCTACCTACCCACCTACCTACCCACCTACCTACCCGCCTACCTACCTGCCTACCTACCTGCCTACCCACCTACCTACCTACCCACCTACCTGCCTACCTACCTACCCACCCACCTACCTACCTACCCACCTACCTACCTACCTACCTACCCACCTACCTACCTACCCACCTACCTACCTACCTACCTGCCTACCTACCTACCTACCCACCTACCTACCTACCTACCTACCTAAATGAGACATGCCGAATTGTAATAGAATGCCTTTAACCAAAACAAACAGAAAAAGTCTATAAAATCGTTGGCATCCCACCTCCGGATAATAAAAGACATGTCGTATCTGAAGTTGAGAGACAAAAACAGTCCTGTGACCAGAGACGCCATCTTTTTGGACATACAACAGAAAGAATAAAACTGAAATCAAGAAAATTTTTCTGCGGACTGTACAGCCCTTAGAACAGAACCCCGAGAGAAACCGCACAGTAAAGTGGCGCTTCTTCTTCTTCTGCGTTCGTCCTCAATCTCCGTCTGCCAAGCCCTGAACAGGACTTTGCAAGTAGCAGGATGTAGTCCGGAGAACGGAATGTGTGGTGTCGCTAGTTTACAGCTTGGCTGCGATATTTGTACCTTTCGGACCGACACATCCATCTTTGGCAGGAAAGTGGGGCTAAAAGAACAGTGAAGGTTGAACGGAGATAACAAGAACCTGCACGAGGACATGATTTGTCATATACTACCTGGAGATGTCTGAACAGGCGAAGGACAGGTGTGTTCAGGTGTGGGTCTAACCTGAAAAAGTGAGGATTTGCAGACGATGAATATTGCGAATGTGGGGACCGTCCAGGACCCGGGACACCTGATTATATATCCTAGGATGTGGGGCCGTCCAGGACCTGGAACACTTGATTATATGTCCTAGGATGTGGGGCCGTCCAGGACCTGGAACACTTGATTATATGTCCTAGGATGTGGGGCCGTCCAGGACCCGGGACACCTGATTATATATCCTAGGATGTGGGGCCGTCCAGGACCTGGAACACTTGATTATATGTCCTAGGATGCAGGAATCATGTGTAGTGGAGGACCTGATGGTCGCACATGAAAGAGTACTGACAGTAGCTGGTGTTTGGGTGAGGACTAAGTCAGGTTGCCGGACATGGAAAGTAAGTTAAGTACCTAACATACCTACCAGTAAACTCACAATGTTAAAACCTTTGCTCTGAAACGGCCATTGGAAGTCACTGGACACAGGCTTCCATAAAGGCTAAAGTTAGGGTCACGCCCCCCCCCCCCCCCCAACACCGATATATTACCGCAGTTTATAAATCCCTATAGTGGTGAGCTTACTCAGAAACCTCGCAGTGCACTACAGCCAGGTGGAACCCTGATTCGCTTTCTCAAGTACATCTCGAGATGTAAGAAGAGCCACTGTAACCGGCTACCAAGGAAACGTAGCCAGGAGTTAACTCCATTCAACAGGAGTATCCTCAAACAACAAGAACAAGGAGAGGTCCAAACACTTCATGGATAGAAACTGACAAGGGGGTCAAAGTGCGCCAGGTGTAGATACAGAACAGGTGGGAGACAAGAGCAAACAGTTCAACAACCAAATGAATGCATATTACCTGTTCAACAACGATAGACAGGTAGTAATCTTGTGATTCAGGAGACGTCACACCAGATTACGAAATCCATTTGTGTTAACGATTAGATGGGTGGTTGGTTGGATGGATAGATGTTTGGATGGATATTTGGGTGGATGGTTGGATGGATGGATGGTTGGTTAAATGGGTGATTATATTGATTTTGTGAGTTGATGGATGGTTCGATGGTTAAGTTGATGGTTGAAGAGATGGGAGGTTAGATTGTTCAACGGATGGTTGAAGTGATGGGTGATTAGATGGTTCAACGGAGGGTTGAAGTGATGGGTGATTAGATGGTTCAACGGAGGGTTGAAGTGATGGGTGGTTAGATGGTTCAACGGATGGTTGAAGTGATGGGTGATTAGATGGTTCAACGGATGGTTGAAGGGATGGGTGGTTAGATTGTTCAACGGATGGTTGAAGGGATGGGTGATTAGATTGTTCAACGGATAGTTGAAGGGATGGGTGGTTAGATTGTTCAACGGAGGGTTGAAGGGATGGGTGGTTAGATGGTTTAACGGATGGTTGAAGGGATGGGTGGTTAGATTGTTCAACGGATGGTTGAAGGGATGGGTGGTTAGATGGTTCAACGGATGGTTGAATGGAGAAAATAATACGTCCATCTTAATAGACTCAAACACTAGAGCAAAGAAGACTCGCAGCCTGTTAGGCGCAATCTATGCTGCTCTAAACAAACTGCCTAACCATGGCCGGTGTTATGCCACGTCACACAGTTAGACGTCTCTTACGACTTGCTTTCTCAAGAACCACGTTATTAGCTTCCTTTTCAGTCCACGAAACTTTCAACATTCTTCTGTAAAACCACATTTCCATTGCCCCCAATGATCACTGTACGTGCCTGCTGATTGTCCATGACTCGCTACCATACGTCAGTATTGGTTCCACGTACCATCTCCAAGAACTCTCTTCCTTAAATCCAGTAACATTTTTTTGTTGCGCAAGATTCCCCCCCCCCCCCCCCCCCCCCCCCCTTCCCCATAATATGGAAGACTGATTTTACATTGGCTATTCTGTTCTTTATTTCATAAGTACATCTCCCATTAGAACTCTATTGGGTGTTCAAGTGTTGAAATGAGTTTCCAGAATCTCTGGAAGGAGATACAGAGTGAACCAGAGAGAGAAAATATTGGATAGCTTGGATTTATGACATGGGAGACAATCGATAGCGACACTGGTAACCTACATACAGGATACAATGGAGTAGTGGTCCTTGTTTTAGTTCTGTCTCGTAGAACATTCTGGAGATTTCTGCTTATTTGTTACTACAATTACTTCTGATTTCTTTTGACCTGGCTTGGTTTGGCTTGGTTGGGCTTGGCTTGGTTTGGTTTGCCTTGGCTTGGTTTGGCTTGGCTTGGTTTGGCTTGGCTTGGTTAGGCTTGGCTTCGTTCGTTCGCAATCTCCTGCTACCAAACCCTGAAAGGGCTTAAGTAGACAAATGTAGTCCAGAGAACGGAATGCGTTGTGTCGTAGTTTACAGCTTGACTGCGATATTTGCACCTTTCGGTCCAACACATCCGACTTCAGCAAGCATGTTTCGAGTACCGGGTTAGCATTCCCTCTTCGATCTCTTCTCCTTAGCCAGTCTGCCCTGCTGCAGCCTGTTATCCAGGATCACGGTGTGGAGGTGTAGAAAGGTCTTGGCAGCTCTGGTTCGCTGGCCCTAACGCTAGCAGTCAGCTATGGGTCGCTGACCGCTGCAGCTCATGCGCTGCTCAGCATCTTGATCCCCTTTTGATTTAAACTGAGGCCTTTAATTTTGCTCAAGAACTACCACGTCGAAGGGTTATTGTAAATCGGACTCATTATTCTATATCAACACATTGTCAACAAGAAGTTATTAATGTTCTGTTCACCATGACAACTTAATAATGCCAGCTCCTGCTAAGACAACATAACGGAAAGATAACCCATAAGTCCTTTACAACACGGATAATCTCTTGTAGCCTGAGTGCAGAATCTTCTTCGTACGCTGTCAGACATCAACTTGAATTTTTTCGAAAAAAGCAGCAGTCATCCTGAGGCTGTCGACACTGCCATAGAGCTTGTCTAGTGTTGGCACTGGTGATGGCCACATGTGCTTTCTCTGGTCCTCGTGTGTCGGGCAATTTTGCAGAAGATGTTCAGCGGTCATTTTCCCTGTACCACAGGTGCATTCGTCAGTAGCACCTATCTTCAGTTTATTGAATAGGTGGTACCTCAGTCTGTTGTGGCCAGTGCGAATCTGAAGACCACGACCTACTCTTTTCTGTTCAACTGGTAGTAGGCATCATTTCTTGTGTAGCCAGTATGCTGTTTCCCATTTGTCCATGTATCTGGCCCTAATAAACCTTTTGGACTCTTCGTAGGCTACACTAGAATCTGCTTGTGGTAGTCTTGCACCTTCTTTTGCCAGTCTGTCTGCCTCCTCATTGCCTTGAATGTTACAGTGGGATGGAACCCACTGTACCACTACTCTTTTTGGTGTGGACTGCTGGCATAGTTGACAGAGTACTGCTCTTAAATCATTAAGCTGAGGGCAGAATCAATGGCCATTCTCCAAACACTGAAAATTGTCACAAAATTTGAAGCCCAAACACACACAAGGATAGTGATCTCCACAGACTGTAAAGCACTAACTCGAATCGGTAAAGAACACAACAAATGAGAACATAACATACAATCAGAACAGAACTAAATGCCAGACAAAAGATCCTAAAGATCACATTACAGTGGCTCCCCTCTCATAGTGGAATTACAGGACACGAGAGAGTCGATGCACTATCCAAAGAAGGTGGAAAAATGGAACAATACACCCATAAAGTGCCATATAAGGAGACCAAAATATCATTCGCAGCCAGTATAACATAAAATGGGAGAAAAAAATGAGAGAGAGTAACAGTCCAGACCAAATCTACCAGCAAACTGTAACCTTCCGCATGAGAACGGGGCACAGCAGACTACTGGGCCACCTATATCGGCTCAAAATCTCCTAAACAAATGAATGTCCATGTGGGACAGGAGTCCATGTGGGACAGGGGTCCATGGGGGACAGGAGTCCAGACCTCCTGACCTCGTATTTCAATAATGCCCGGCCCACGAAGAACTAAGATGTCAGACCTGGCCATATGGAGCAGAACTGAGGCAAAAATGATGGGGACACCGCTCAGACCTGGACAGGACTGTGGACTTCATCCTGGCGATATGACTAAAGATTTAACATGATCAGAAAAACCCGAAAGCAGAAGAAGAAGAAGAAGAAGAAGAAGAACAAGAAGAAGACGGCTCCAGCATTTTCTGATCATAAGCAGAGAAATCGATACAAGAGATGAGGCAAAGCAACAGGTATAAACACATAAATCATAGAAGCTCTAGAGGAATTCTGTATCGTTAAAATTATTGATCTTTGTACCTAAATCTAGAAAGAAAAATCTATACGGAGTGACCTGATTAATGTTTATTGACATCTCGATCTATGTAGACCATGATCGTGATGACCTGTAAGTTTTGTCCAGCTCTGTCTCCTGTAATTCAACACTGTCTGCTATGACTGCAACGACCGCTCCGGAGTGTGATATGCTGAGGTGGGCCGGGGTGTGACAGATCGTACAACCATGCTGAGGTAGGCCGGGGTGTGACAGATCGTACAACCAAGCTGAGGTGGACCGGGGTGTGACAGTCCTTGCCACAGATCGTACAACCATGCTGAGGTAGGCCAGGGTGTGACAGTCCTTGCCACAGATCGTACAACCATGCTGAGGTAGGCCGGGGTGTGACAGATCGTACAACCATGCTGAGGTAGGCCGGGGTGTGACAGTCCTTGCCACAGATCGTACAACCATGCTGAGGTAGGCCGGGGTGTGACAGTCCCTGCCACAGATCGTACAACCATGCTGAGGTGGGCCGGGGTGTGACAGTCCTTGCCACAGATCGTACAACCATGCTGGGGTGGGCCGGGGTGTGACAGTCCCTGCTACAGATCGTACAACCATGTTGAGGTGGGCCGGGGTGTGACAGTCCTTGCCACAGATCGTACAACCATGCTGAGGTGGACCGGGGTGTGACAGTCCTTGCCACAGATCGTACAACCATGCTGAGGTGGGCCGGGGTGTGACAGTCCTTGCCACAGATCGTACAACCATGCTGAGGTAGGACGGGGTGTGACAGTCCCTGCCACAGATCGTACAACCATGCTGAGGTGGGCCGGGGTGTGACAGTCCTTGCCACAGATCGTACAACCATGCTGAGGTGGGCCGGGGTGTGACAGTCCCTGCTACAGATCGTACAACCATGTTGAGGTGGGCCGGGGTGTGACAGTCCTTGCCACAGATCGTACAACCATGCTGAGGTGGGCCGGGGTGTGACAGTCCTTGCCACAGATCGTACAACCATGCTGAGGTGGGCCGGGGTGTGACAGTCCTTGCCACAGATCGTACAACCATGCTGAGGTGGGCCAGGGTGTGACAGTCCTTGCCACAGATCGTACAACCATGCTGAGGTGGCTGGCTTGCCGGGGTGTACCTCGATCGCTTCAGTCTTTCTCTTTTCCCTGCAGCCAGAAAACCTCCTCGAGCATCGACAGCCACTATATCTCTTCCAACTGATTGTCTCCAAACTGCTCGATCCTGAGAAATCGCTTCCCAGCCCTCGGATGGGATGTCCCATGGTTCGTGTCCCTCTTGCATTCGTCCTTGGATCGCAGTGTAAGACGACCCATTCTTCTGGCCCTAATGACCATTTTCCCGTATAGGATATCCTTTGACAACCTCTTATCTTCCATGCGGTAAACATGCCTCAGACGTCGAAGGCGTGGTTTGCTCAATGGCGACTTTATGCAGTGAGTGCTTGCTCTTTGTAAAATCACATTATGTGAAAATCCACTGATGACTTGCCAGGTCAATCCCAGCATATGTTAGCTTCTGGAATATACGATCGTCTATTTTTGGGACTGGTGGAGGTTGGAAGCGTAAAATATAGCAATGTAAACCCGCAGCCTGTCAGGCGCCATCTAAGTCGTTCCGCTAACGACATAACCAAGGCCTGATGTTATTGCCAGATAGTCCCTTTTTGCGACATATTCTCTTTTGGACGAGAATGCCTAGAATAATTTGAGTAGATTTTTACCTTGAGTTTTGCCCGAGCAGCGGCCGATCTCTTTTCGATTTCCAACTGCTAAGGTATTTTTAACGTGCGTGCCCGTGCACACGGGTGTCTGATCTCACTTCTCAGAGATCAAAGGAAATATTTACAGGATGATCCACGTGAAAAAAAATCCCGGTGTCTCCACCGGGATTTCAACTCTCGAGAGCACTTTGTACCCCCTTTTTAAAACTCCACAAGAAACCTCGTGCAACAGGATGTCCAAGAACCACGATGCAGCAGTGCATGAGCTAGCTGACGACTAAAAGCTGAATATGACTCAGCGTCACAACGACCTATTCAGGACGAAAGTTTAAGAAGAAATTAGAAGAAAAAAAAGAAAACGAAGAAGAACAAGAGGTAGACGATGAATAAGACGCCTAATACACGAGAAAATGTAAAGAAGTAGAAGAAGAAGAAGAAGAAGAAGAAGAAGAAGAAGAAGAAGAAGAAGAAGAAAAAGAAGAAGAAGAATTTTTAAAAGAAGAAGAGCGAGAAGTGTGAAAGGAATTTGAAGGAGACGAAAAGAAAGAAAGATAAGATTAAATATCAGAAAGTCCACTATAGGCCAACGGAAACTAACAAATACGCTGCAGAGAAAGCCCTAGACTAACAAGACAATGAAGGCATTGAGGCAAACACAATCCGACACACGTACACACACACGACACACATTCCCCCGACGCAGGTCTAATCGCACCACAGCGCATTCCACGCCATTCAACAACAGAGACGCATTCCACACTTAACGGCCAATTCTAATCCCACAAAGGTTGGAAAACCTGATAACAATGATATGTGGATATTTAACTCTGGGATAACTTTAATACGCGCGGTGTTCCTGGGTAGGATATAAGCAGAAATTAGTAATTTCAAACTTATTTTTTTGTTCTGTTATGTTAAGAATCGATGTCATTGCACTTTGGGCAGATCCACGGGTGCTTAGTTCATTTTATGTTCTTCTTCTTCTGGAAAAGGTATACGCAATTGTTGGTATCGCTTCCCTTGAAATCAGAAGACGTTTGGGGTCAAGACGCTGAGCACTGCATGAAGCTGCAGCGGACAGCAACCCAAAGCTGATTGCTAGCGCCAGGGCCTGTAAGCCAGAGCCGTCCAGACCCTTATACATCTCCGCGTGGTGATCCTGGATAATAGGCTGCAACAGAGCGGACTGGCTAAGGAAAATTGATTAGGAGACGGTGTGGGCTAGTGGTTAAGTGACACGGCTCACAACCAAAAGGTGCTGGGTTTGATCCCCATCACAGCACCGGCCGTTACCCCGTGAAAGCAAATCCTTAGAAAATGCAGGAGAAAGCAGACCCTTATATAAAATGCATGCTGAAGTTGGATGCACTGGGCTGACAAGCGCAAAATAAAAACCACAGTACAACGCATACCGCCTTGGGGAATAGATAAATAAGGCGAACGACCAACAATAAATGGATTGAAGAGGGAAGGTTGATCCGATACCCAAAAAGGCATACTAGTCTGATGTGTCGGACCGAAAGATGCAAATATCGCAGTCAAGCTGTAAACTACGACACAACGCCTTCCATTCTCCAGACAACATCTAGTACTTGTAAAGCCCTGTTCAGGGCTTAGTAACGGGAGTTTGAGAAGAAGAAGAAGAAAAAGAAGAAGAAGAAGAACAAGAAGAAGAAGAAGAAGAAGAAGAAGAAGCCTGAGAACACAATCCTGAGGGAAACCGCACGGAAAAGTGGCGCAAAAAGACAGGTGTGTCCAGGTGTGGGTCCAACCTGAAAAATTCGGGATTTGCAGACGGTGAATATTACGAATGTGGGGCCGTCCAGAACCCGGAAAACCTGATGCCTGTCCTAGGATTCAGGAATGTGGGGCCGTCCAGAACCCGGGACACCTGATGCCTGTCCTAGGATTCAGGAATGTGGGGGCTGTCCAGAACCCGGAAAACCTGATGCCTGTCCTAGGATTCAGGAATGTGGAGGCTGTCCAGAACCCGGGACACCTGATGCCTGTCCTAGGATTCAGGAATGTGGGGGCTGTCCAGAACCCGGGACACCTGATGCCTGTCCTAGGATTCAGGAATGTGGAGGCTGTCCAGAACCCGGAAAACCTGATGCCTGTCCTAGGATTCAGGAATGTGGGGCCGTCCAGAACCCGGGACACCTGATGCCTGTCCTAGGATTCAGGAATGTGAGGGCCGACCAGGACTCGGGACACCTGATTATGTGTCCTAGGATGCAGGAATGTGGGGCCGTCCAGAACCCGGGACACCTGATTATGTGTCCTAGGATGCAGGAATGTGGGGCCGTCCAGGACCCGGGACACCTGATTATGTGTCCTAGGATGCAGGAATGTGGGGCCGTCCAGGACCCGGGACACCTGATTATGTGTTCTAGGATGCAGGAATGTGGGGCCGTCCAGGACCCGGGACACCTGATTATGTCCTAGGATGCAGGAATGTGGGGCCGTCCAGGACTCGGGACACCTGATTATGTGTCCTAGGATGCAGGAATGTGGGGCCGTCCAGGACCCGGGACACCTGATTATGTGTTCTAGGATGCAGGAATGTGGGGCCGTCCAGGACCCGGGTCACCTGATTATGTGTTCTAGGATGCAGGAATGTGGGGCCGTCCAGGACCCGGGACACCTGATTATGTGTTCTAGGATGCAGGAATGTGGGGCCGTCCAGGACCCGGGACACCTGATTATGTGTCCTAGGATGCAGGAATGTGGGGCCGTCCAGAACCCGGGACACCTGATTATGTGTCCTAGGATGCAGGAATGTGGGGCCGTCCAGGACCCGGGACACCTGATTATGTGTCCTAGGATGCAGGAATGTGGGGCCGTCCAGGACCCGGGACACCTGATTATGTGTTCTAGGATGCAGGAATCCTTTACAGTAGAGGACCTGGTGGTGACAAATGAAAGAGCATTGGCGATGGTTGGTTGTGTGGGAGGTTGACGGACACGGAAAATAAGTAAGTTCTTCTACTTTTTCTTCTTCTTCTTCTTTTTCTTCTTCTTCTTCTACTTCTTTGTCTTCTTCGATCAAGATGGTGATGTATGCTTCTAGCCCGGTGATGAGACTACGTCAGGTCTTCGCCGGTCCCCCACAGCTTGTCAAGCATGGTCACTCCACTAGGCCAGACTGCCTCTCGTTGGTTCTGCCGGATATATTTTGGTGAATGCTTGGCTGCTTCACAATCGTACGTGGTTGTGTGTCTAAGACCAACTCTTTGGTGATAGACCTTGAGTCTGCAATGTCCCGTTCTGAGTCTGAAGATCTCTGTCTGTCTATCTCTGCCAAGTTTGTCTCTGCTATCATTTTCTGACTTGTATTATTTGCGCTGGTCTCTCCATTCCGTCACCATGGATGGTTTTATGAGTGTCTTTGTTTAGTTCTGTTAAGAATCGATGTCACTGCACTTTGAGCAGATCCATAGGTGCTCAAACCTTCTCACTAAATAGCGAAAAGCGTTGATGCTGATGGTTCATGTAGCTCGCTGGTTTTACACATCCTTGGTTCGTCTTCCCATGCGCCTGTCTCTGTTTGACCCAACGTGTAACGTGGCTCACCGATGATAGTGTCTTCATACAAGAAGCGGTCGTTCGTTAATCCAATACAAAATAGAGTTCATAGCAAACCCCATGGTCTGAAAGAAAAGCAAAGAGCAGTACAACTGCAACCTATCAAGCATGTTGTAAGAGGCAACTTTTACATCTTTGTTCGCTCTCAATCTACGGTAGCCAAGATATGAAAGATACTTTGCAAGAAACAGGATTTAGTCCGGAATTCATTGTGTCGTTGTTTACATCCAAATGAAAGTAGCAACATTGGTGAACTCTTAAATGAACTTCTTTTTGCAACTCCAGAACTACAACTGCAGCAACATATTGATAAACGAAATACACCATGTAAAGAATACAGCATGGGAATAAATGTATTAAAAAAACTGAGATCATGAAAATATCTAGAACAGCCGGAGACATCAATATCGACATTAAAAAACAGCAAATCAAACAGGTGAAAGATTTCACATACTTAGGGATCTCGTTTTCAGAAGAATTACAGCGGACAACCAACAAAGATGCACTAAGGAAAAACAGATCATTGGACAATTAACACCAATACTTAATTGCAAGCACGTGACAATAACTACCAACAGAGCTTTATAAAACACGATTTTTGTCCCGACACTTTGCTACCAATGTCAAAACTAGACACCAACATCAAATGAAAAACGCTATATCGCAACAACAAACACGAAATGCCAGAGAAAAATATTGGGTGTAACAAGGCGAGACATGATCAGACACGATGACATCAGGAGACTAATGTGAACAACACCAATATTAGACTACATTAAAAGACAGCAACTAAAACGGTTTGGCCATGTAACAAGTCTACCACCACACAGCATCCCTGCCAACAAGCAATGCTGTTTAGATACAACGGATTCTTCTTCTTCTTCTTCGTTCGTTCTCAATCTCCCACTACCAAACCCTGAAAGTTATCAGAATGTAGTCCAGAGAACGGAATGCGTTGTGTTGTAGTTTACAGCTTGGCTGTGATATTTGCACCTTTCGGTCCAACACATCCGACTTCAGCAAGCATTTTTTGAGTACCGGGTTAGCATTCCCTCTTCGATCCCTTCTCCTTAGCCAGTCTGCCCTGCTGCAGCCAGTTATCCAGGATCACCGCGTGGAGGTGTAGAAGGGTCTTGGCAGCTATGGGTCGCTGACCCTGACGCTAGCAGTCAGCTTTGGATCGCTGACCCTGACGCTAGCAGTCAGCTTTGGGTCGCTGACCCTGACGCTAGCAGTCAACATTGAGTCGCAGGCCCTGACTCTAGCAGTCAGTTTTGGGTCGCTGACCCTGACGCTAACAGTCTGCTTTGGGTCGCTGACCCTGACGCTAGTAGTCAGCTTTGGGTCGCAGGCCCTGACTCTAGTGCCAGCTTTGTGTCGCTGACCCTGACGCTAGCATATAGCTTTGGGTCGCTGACCCTGACGCTAGCAGTCACCTTTCGTTGCTGACCCTGACGCTAGCAGTCACCTTTCGTTGCGGACCGCTACAGTATCTAGATCTCAGAACCCTCTCCAACGAATGGCGTTGCCCCCTTAGTCATTCACGCGGACCAAAAGAGTCCCTTGTGTAGAAAGGCCGCTTTGGGTTTAATACAAGACCCTGGGGCAGTCGCCTTATGCTTCCTCAAGACATAAATCAAGATGGGGCAGTTATTTCAAGGAGTTTTCATAAAACATTAAATAATTATGGTTCAAATTCCGCGCTGGAAAAATAATAAGAATGGAACCTATGTTACGACCTAGTTGTCTTCATCGGGGACATAAGACAATACAAATATGACCTAATAAAAAATGAGAGATGAGACACACTCACCAATAACCCCAGCTCACGCCATAGCTAGGTGAAGCATACTGACCAACACCTACGTGACACGAGGATCGTGCAAAGCATACTGACCAAGACCCTACCTCACACCAAGGTCAGGTAAAACATACTGACCAAGATCACACCTCACACCAAGGTCAGGTAAAACATACTGACCAAGACCCCACCTACACCAGGGTCAGGTAAAACATACTGACCATGACCCCACCTACACCAGGGTCAGCTAAAGCATACTGACCAAGACCCCACCCCACACCAGGGTCAGTAATAACATACTGACCAAGACCCCACCTCACACCAGGGTCAGGTGAAACATACTGACCAAAACCCCTACCTCAGGATGAGATTAGATGACCCCTACCTCAGAATGAGATTAGATGACCCCTACCTCAGAATGAGATTAGATGACCCCTACCTCAGAATGAGATTAGATGACCCCTACCTCAGGATGAGATTAGATGACCCCTACCTCAGGATGAGATTAGATGACCCCTACCTCAGAATGAGATTAGATGACCCCTACCTCAGGATAAGATTAGATGACCCCTACCTGGCGTTCACCTAGCAATACACCGTTACATAAGCTTACATCGTCAGAACGACTGATGGTGTCACAGATGCTTTTGAAATCACTACCGGCATGAGACAAGGGAGTGTGCTTTCTCCTCTGTTGTTTAACATCTACATGGATAAAATCGCACAAGAGGCTGGTCAAATTGAGACATCTGAAGCAGAACATAACTCAATTCACGAATTACTCTTTGCAGATGATCAGTGATTGCTGTACGACGATGAAAACAAACTGCAAAACCACACGAACGCGCTTGCTAATTCCTGTGTTAAATATAATATGCGAATTAGCGAAAACAAAACAGAAACTACGAAAATAAGTCGAACACCTGGGCCACTCAAGATAAGTCTAAATGATATTGCTCTTCAACAGGTCCATAAGTTCAGGTATTTGGGCATTTTTTTCGGCAGACGGTAGGATCGACAGGGAAATTGAGACAAGGTGTCAGAAAGCATCTGCGGTGACTTATCCCCACTGCTTAGACACCCGAGCATTAGTTTGGCAACAAAGCAACAGCTGATAAACAGTATTGAGTATACTTTAAGCCGACTATGTGCTACCAGTGCCAAACATGGCCTCTGTCCAGGGCGCCTGAGAGCAGAATTTCGACGTGTGAGATGAAGTGTTTGAGGAAAGTCATCGTTATTACCAGAAGAGACAGAATGCGGAACGACGACATTCGAAGTATGGTCGGCACTACGGCTTGTGTCGAATACATTTCCTGGCAGAAAATGGGTTGGTTTGGTCATCTCATGAGAATGCACCCTCATGAACTTCCGCTTGAACGCTGGTAGATCTGGCTACAGGGCAAGGGACAGGCCGCGAGGCAGGTGGATAGATGACATTAGAGTTATTGTGCAGCGACAAGAGCTCACATGGACCGACGCAAAGTACTTAACTTAAACTTAACTTAACGTCTTTATACTGGTTTAGAAGACCCTGCAGAGTCGGTATACAACCAGTTACATTTACATCACCTTGCTCTAAAAGCTATGCGCATCCAATCTATTCTTAAATGCATTAACTGTCCCTGCCTCCACTACCTCCCCTGGCAATGCATTCCAAGCAGACACCACTCTCTGACTAAAAAAATATTTTCTAATATCTAACCTGGACCTCTCTTTAGTCAGCTTGTAGCTATGCCCTCGTGTTATTGTGGGTGGCTGTATTTTTAAAAAAACTTGTTATAGTCTAATTTATCCATTCCTCTGATCATCTTATAAACCTGTATTAAGTCACCACGAATTCCTCTCTTCGAGACACTGTAGGCCGGTTTTTCTGAGTCGTTCCTCATAACTGTAATTCTGGAATTCCACTATCATTTTTGTCGCTCTTTTTTGTATCCTTTCCAGCATGTTTATATCCCCTCTATGATAAGGACTCCACACATGTACACAGTACTCCAATCTAGGTCTAACTAAAGCTTTATACAGTTTGACGATCACTTCCTTGCTATGTTTAATATTTATTTTTATCATACCTAACATTGCATTTGCCTTTTTCACTGCTACCTTAACTTGCTCACTCACTTGGCGCAGGATAGACTACTTAAGCTCCCCACGTCGCTTAATGGCACATGTGGAAAGAAAACTAACTATAATCCTACCTAACTACTTGGGGTTAGCCACTATTCTCCCCATTCCACCGATCAATTCTCCTGAAAAGTCTAGAATTGCACTAACGCGAGGATGGCATACGTAAACCTTCTTCACTACGTCTCGAGATGTATTGTATACAGAGCAACTTCAAATCCGTTACTAGTGAAAATTCTTCTGGAATAAAGAACACATCACGAATAGCCACAAAAATAACTTGAAACTGAATGAAAGCTTTTAAACCGTTCCTACAACAAGGCACACTAGCTCTATGAAGATTCTCAAACACAAAACTTTGTTTATTCTGTATTCTCCGAACAAACATATTAACACACCTACGCATAATTTAATTATCCAGAATTCAAAACTCACGAAATTACCCTGCACACTTTCAAAGTACCGCAAGCAATACAACGCTGGAGTTCCTGACTACACAC